>CM072518.1:39353863-39358863 GCA_036898135.1 Oncomelania hupensis
GTGTACTTTCTCAAAGGTCAAGATCATTGTTCTTCACCGTTTTCTAAACACGTTTTGCGTTGTATCTAAAAACTGGCTTAGCCGATTTTTATCATTTTTGACTTGCAGATTGCTGAGATCATGGCCTAGCGTTCCACGCTTTCCTTTTGCTTTGTTATGATAAAATCGATTAACACTTTTAAAAATGAATATTTTTCTACTATGTTCGTGAGTGTCTGGAAATACATTTGAATGGCTTACCACTTTGTTATTATTATTATTATTATTATTATTATTATTATTATTATTATTATTATTATTATTATTATTATTATTATTATTGTTGTTATTATTATTATTATTATTATTATTATTATTATTATTATTATTATTATTATTATTATTATTATTATTATTATTATTATTCCAGGACGCCGACTTAGCCCTAGCGCCGTTCCAGATGTCTGCGAGTCGGTCGGAGGTGGTGGATTTCACCAAACCCTTTATGACTAAAGGCACGACAGTGGTCATCCGACGCCCAGAGCAGCACCTATGGATCTTTCAGTTCTTGTCCCCATTGTCCAAAGTGGTTTGGTGTGCCATCTTCTTGTCCTTCGTCATCGTCAGCTTTACTCTCTTCGGTGTCAGCAGAGTCAATTCGGATAGGTTAGTACACTTCATTTCATTAAATTAAAAGAAAATATATAGTTGTTTGCGTGATTGAATGGCTTTGGTGTATACATCTGGTCCTGATTTGGGTCGGAAGAGTCCGCTGGACCTAAAGCAATAATCATGTAATGTAATGTAGCTTAATGTAAGGGGTATACATGTTATCCTGAGATTATTCGCATTACTAACGAAAACAATTTTTTCACAGAAAAATTTAGTGCAATTCTTAATGACTCAGGGGTGTCGGATAGTGCAGTGGTTGGAGCACTCGCTACTGTGTCGAAAGTGAAGCACCGTCCGGTGCGGTTAGCACTTGGATGGGTGACCGCTAAGGTGTGAAGCGACAAACAACAACGCCCCCAGTTGACTCAACTGTGATTGAGTACCTACTCTCTTGAGGGTGGGGAAGGTAAAGCAGCGAGGGAGAGAGTTGGGCATCACCCTCATTACGCTGGCCCAAGATAAGTGTGATCTCCAACATCACGCTCCCCTACGGCCACAAGGCTATGGGACTACCTTTACCTTTTTTTTTACCTTAATGACTCCTCCAGATTTATGTAGCTGTACTGTACGTATAAAAGGTTAACATGTATTTTGCGTTCAGTTTGATTATCTTGCTTTGCATTATTTAGTTTGTGATAAAATGATTGCAGTGGAATATTAAGACTCAATAGAGTAAAACTTGAGGGCGAGTCGTGTCGCAAGGCCCGGCCGCATTAACCTGTAGCACCCGGCCACACTTGTGTTACGCTTATGAATTCCTTATGCATTTCCTTGCGTACTGGCTAACGTAAATTTGTACAGCATGTTTGATTTCGTTTGCAAAACTACATAAGCCGGGCTTACGTGGACCAATCAGAAGCGAAAGTATGACATCACGAGTTTAGAGGTCAATCTAAACTCTTCCCACAAGCATGCTTATACGCAACACAGGTTATCTGCTACACACGACTTGAGCTAAGGCAATTGAAATCACCTGTTGCGTGTCGATCTTAGTAAAGTTGTTTCATATTATAGTCAAATCGTGAAAGAGCACATTACATCGCCATGAAAAAGTGCCTTGTTGTAGTGAAATTACACAGTACACACGTTTATAAATTCGGGCCGTAATAAACATGACGTCACTATCTCCGACCCATGCATAAGCCGTAAAACGTAAGTTAAATGTGGCCACTAAACTCATAAGGTGTGGCCCCCCCCCCCCCCCTCTCCTCTCCTCTCTCTCCCCCCCTCCCAAGTCAAAAGTCCGGTCAGTGAATAATCTCATAATACAATGCATAAGCCGTAAAACGTAAGCCAAATGTGGCCACTACTTTAGGCTCTTCTTTTTATATCGTTCTTGTAATAGCGCTTTTCAATCTCCAGAGCTGCTCAAGGCGCTGGGCAAATCGGGATCTAACTCAAGCCCACTTGCAGCCTTTGGACGCATTGTCCAACGCCCAGACAACTGAGCACAATTCTTTGCCAGCGGGCACGAGGGAGAAGGACCTAGCGCTCGCTGGGTGTAATTGTATAGCAGGCACTCACGCGCCTCACGATCTTTGGATTGGGGCCGGGTAGCTCAGTTGGTAAAAGCATCTTGCTAGTAACCGAAAGGTCGCTGGTTCGAATCCCGGATTGGTCAACGTGTGATCATATTATTTTCCCCTTTACCAACAACTGGCCCGCTGGTGTCAGTATAAATCGGTCCAGTAGTCACCTATATGCGAAAGTGTCGTGTGACTATAATCTACAAACAACAACAGGATCTTTATAGTCTGTGCGATGGAATGAGGTTTGCTCTGAAATGGCAGAGCGTGGAAGCTTACATTCTTCGAAACCCAGATATTTCAGAATCTAATGGCCCGGTCACACCGCCCGCACTTTGTTGGAGCGTTCCTTGAACGGTAGGGAGGGGGGGGGCCGAATTTCGACAACGCTCGTCACCGCGCACAAAATGGGAAAAAAATCGAAAACACGGGCGTTGCCTTAGCGGTGCACCGCTGAAGCCGGCGTTGCTTTAGCGTTGGCTTAACGGTAGCGAGCGTTGGTTTAGTGGTGACGCGAGCGTTGATAGAGCGGCGTTCTGCGCATGCGGGCGTTGGCTCGGCGGGGGTTTAAAGTTGGTTTAGCGGCATACCGCTTTTGACTACGGAGCTGAACGGATCATCATGCCACGTGGACAAAAGAAGAGGAAGGCTGGAGAAGGAAAGGCAGCAGCACAGTGTTCAGTTGATAGACACCATTCTCTCCTGCCAATCCACTGATCCTGATGGGGAGTTGCACCAATGCTTGAGTAGGTTTCGCTGCCTCTTCCCATCACGTGAGGCTGTGTTGGGGCCTTGCACAACGATAGTGTCCTCCAAGTTCCGTCCTTCTCTCCATGCCCCAGGCTGCAGGTTCCCATCTGGTTGTGCACGGTCCACAAATCTGTTCTGGACCACTGGGAAGCGGGTGCGCATCAGGTTGTGGAGGATGCAGCAAGCTTCCACGATGGTTCTGACAGTTTCATGGTGATGCTGCATGGTGGTGAGCAGAATCTGGAACCTGTTGGCCAGGATGCCGAAGGCGTTCTCCACGACCCGTCTTGCCCTGGACAGCCGATAGTTGAAGATGCGCTCTTCATGGGTGAGGTTTCTGGTGCTGTACGGCTTCATGAGGTAGGTCCGCAGTGAGAAGGCGTCATCCCCGATGATGAAGTAAGGCACATCCTGATTGTCATTGGTTAGGGGATCTGGCTGAGGAAAGGCATGATTCCTGTTCTGGTCCAGCCCACGATGGAGATCACTTTCGTTGTAGATCTGAGCGTCTGAGGATGAGCCATTGCCTGATAGGTCAATGTAGGTGAACTTGTAGTCAGCATCCACCATGGCAAACAGGATCACGCTGTAAAAGCCTTTGTAGTTGTAGAATTCTGAGCCACAGTTACGAGGAGCTTTACAGGCCACGTGCTTGCCATCAATGACACCAACTGTGTGGGGAAAGTTCCATCTCTGGTACCATTGGTCAGCCAGGTCTCTCCATCCTTGTTCAGTTGTTGGGCAAAACACGAGTTCATCTGTGTGCTCCTCAATGATGGCCTTTACCACTTCTCTGACTACCACACTGATGGTGTTGTGGGGAACTCCCCAGGCGTATTGCATGTTTCTGTAGGTGTTACCAAAGGCCAGGTGCCGTAGGGTGATTGCCACTTTGAGACCAGGTTCCAGCCTTGCTCGGTAATTGGTGTCTTGCTTGGTCAATCTGGGGGTCAGCCTCTGTACAACTTCATCAAACATGGCTGGTGGCATCCTCATGAAGTGCTGGAAGGCCTCATTCCTCATTCCTCAGCTCCACTATCAGCTTGTCATACAGTCCATGTTCAGGCCTTCTCAGAATCCACTGCCTGACCCACACAATTCTGTCTCTCCTTCTTCTCTCTCTTCTCCTTCTGTCAACAGCTTGTTGCAATCTGAGGAGGTTCTGATTCTGCTGCTGGACTAGTGCACCAATCATAGCAAGTCTCTCAGCATCCATGGTAGTAAAGTTTTACTGTAACTTTGAGCAAATTCGATGTAAATGGAGTCTGCACTCAACGGCAGCTCGATTCCAAATGGGCTCCAGGTCCATTTCTCCCCGTATTTATAGCCAAATTCTGATCCCGCTCCGACACCTCCATATCAACGCCAAACCACAGTTCATCACCGCAACGGATCGCTGCTTCAACGCCAGACACCGTTCCAGCAATCCCGTGTCCGCTCGTAAAACGCTTACAACCGCTCCACCGAAGTTTGTGCAACGGTTAATCAGCGCCCGGGCAAAGCTGGCGAAGCAGCGGTGGTCCAGCGTTCAAGATTTCTGCGTTGGCCTAGCGGAACCAAGCGTTCACGAACTTGCGTCTAGCGGTGCCAAACTTTGACTGGGCGTTGTTGGAGCGGTGGTGAACTTTGCCGGAGCGGAAATTTGCCCACTCCTCACCGCTCGCAATATTTTGTGCAGCTCAAAACTTTCGGAGCGGTAGGAGGGACCATACGCGGTGGCTGAGCGTATACGGCGTTGCCTTAACGGGGGCCAGTTTCTGGTGAACGGTAACGAGCGGTGATGATTTTTTTCCACCGCTCCAGGAACGCTCCAGCAAAGTTCTTGCGGTGTGACCGGGCCTTAAGACATGACTCGCGGCCAAATTGTACTGTATTGGGTCTTATAATAATACCGCCTCAACTATTTCTCCCTTTGACATAAAGTCAAGTTATGGAGATGTGCCTTGTGCAGGCAAGCCAAGTTTACCAGCAACTTCCGCGAGAGTTTTTGGTACATCTGGGGCACGCTGCTGCGAGGCTCACTGAACGGAGCTCCCAAAGCTATCTCTTCCAGGATCGTGTCTTCAGCCTGGT
>CM072518.1:39361363-39481363 GCA_036898135.1 Oncomelania hupensis
TGGATAAAATCATAAAAGACAATATTTTTTCGAGAAATGACAGCTTTTTGTATTTTCTTACTCGCATGCTTAGCAATGTGAGTCTTTGTACACACCCGAAAGAAAAAAATGTAGATTTTTGCAAATCTGTGCGAGATAAGTCCTAAATAGTCCAAAAATAACTTCTTCTTTTTTTTGCCGCCGTACCGCCGTCCGTCTTTCCAAAACTTTAAAATGGCTAATTATTCGGAACCCATTTCATGGATCGCAACCAAACTTGGCAAGATGGTGTATATCCATGAGTCTTCGAGAATTATCAGTGAATGAATGACTTCACTTCAAGGTCAAGGTCCCAAGGTCAACACATGTTAGTCAAGAAATAATTAATTGATGCTAGATAAATATTGATGAGACGCATATACTTACACATTTGGTCAATTTTGCTCCAAGGTCAAGATCACTAGAGCTGTCCAAAGTCGGCTCGTATAAGGGCTTTGAAGTGATCTTGAACCTAAACTATGAGACATATAAAACTCAAACTTGTATTTAGAGATAATAGATTGATCTTCATAAATGTTCCGTTTGTGTGTTGATCAATAATAATATCAATAAAAGCTAATAAATACATTTAAAAAAATAGAATAAACAGAGAACCCAAAAAGGAAAAAAAAGAGCACAGGGCAGCACAAACACACACACATACACACCCACACAACACACACACACAAAACAATAAACGAAGAAAAACAAACAACACAAGATAACAAACAAAATGAAACAAATAAACAAATGGTTGTGTGTTTCAGCGTGTAAGGCAGGGGAAGTACGCCTTCATCTGGGACTCACCTACCATTCGTTACAAGATCTCGGAGGACTGCGAACTGATGGAAATCGGCTCGCCCTTTGACCTCAAAGGTTATGGCCTTGGCCTTCAGAAATATGCACCTTTTGGGGAGAAATTATCGTGGGCGCTCCTAAAGCTCAACGACGACGGCTTCCTTTATTCAGTAGAAAGAAAGTGAGTGGATATTATTTGTGTTTTCACTGAGTAGTGGGTGTTGTTGGTTGATTGATTGATTAACATGATGTCAGGCGTTCTACATCTTTTGTCTACTTACCCCCTTTACCTCCTTCCTCATCTCTCCCCTCCACATCACACACCCTTCCTCACCTTCATCCTCCAACGCCGATTTCATCCACGTCCTCCAGACTCTTCTTCTTCGTAGTCAAAAAAGGTTAATTGTAGGTTATAGTCACACGACACCGTAGCGTATAGGCGACTGCTAGTCACATTATTCTGACACCAGCAAGGTAAGTGGAAAATATTATGGTCACAAGTTAGCCAATACGGAGTTTGAACCAGGTATCTTTCGATTATTAGTTAGCCGCTCTACCAACTGAGCTACCCGGCTCCACATTCTTCGTAGTTGTTTACTTCAGCAGCAACAACAACGACAACGACAACAGCAAAAACGAGCGAAAAAAGCTCTTTGTAGTCGTTTTCTTCAGCTTATTTAGCTTGTTTTTTCTCGTTGTTGTTGTCGTTTTGTTGATGGTGGTATTGTTGCTACAGCTTTTATAGTTCTAACCTTCCTTCTCATTGTTGTTGTTGTTGTTGTTGTTGTTGTTGTTGTTGTTGTTGTTGTTGTTGTTGTTGTTCTTCTTCTTCTTCTTCTTCTTCTTCTTCTTCTTCTTCTTCTTCTTCTTCTTCTTCTTCTTCTTCTTCTTTTTCGTCGTCGTCGTAGTCATAGTCATTGTCTTCAGTTTAGCTTGTTTCTTCTCGTCGTTGTTCTTGTTGGTGGTGGGGGGGGGATGCTGCTGCTTCTGCTGTTGTTGTTACAGTCCTCATCCTCCTCCTTCTTCTCCTTCTTCGTCTTCAACTTACCAAGCAAACCATCCATTTGCTTTACTCTTTTTTTTATTTCTATTTAGAACTTAGATGTTCTTTTTCATGCTTGTTTGTCCCTGAAATGTGCGTTGCTAGATGAGTTTGTGTATACTTTGGCTTATTCTCTAACGGTATTGGTTTAGAGAGACAGGTGATAGATAATATATAAATTAAAGGAATTTAACATGAAACGGGAGGCACAGGCAGGCCATTGTAATTTGAGTAGGCCTGTTTCCACAGAAGGGAAACAAAAATAGTTTATTAAAATACAATGAATACTTTTGCAGCGGGTAAACCAGATCTGTATTGAGGTACGATTGAGTTACGGGTTCAGGATGTGTTCGCGGGAAATGATGCTGATAAGAAACAGTTGCTACTACATTGAACTGTCAAGATTTCCAGCCATGTGGCATGTGGAGGCATCACTCTGATTTTCATGGATCGAAGAAGCTTTCTTCTCTTTCGAACTCATAGGCGTGTGTGGAGGATGGCTGAGGGCATATGCTTTCAACAGTTTCGAGGCTGGCTGATAAGATCTTTAATACTCATTGAGCTATTTCTGTGGCTCAGTTGTTTGAAACGCATCACTAAACTAGAACGCAATGGGCCAGCAAGTGTGACTGTAAAAGCGTTATTTCTGAGAGAAGGGAGAGAGAGAGAGAGTGTGTGTGTGTGTGTATGTATGAGAGAGATGGAGAAGAAAGAGAGGTTGAAAGAGAGAGAGAGTGAGAGAGAAAGAGAGTGTGTTTGTGTGTGTGTGTGTGTGTGTGTGCGTGTGTGGGTGTGTGTGTGTGTGGGGGTGTGTGCGCGTGTGTGTTGTCTTTTTATCTGTGGTCGTTTGCGTGTCTGGTGTATGTAACTGGTAACGGGTAACGGGCCATTTTGAGCCCCAAAATTAAAATGTCTGTAACGCCTTATTTTCTTTGATAATGCCATAATAGTGTTTATGCGTCACAAAGATTGTGTGTGTGTGTGTGTGTATGTGTATGTGTGTGCATACTTGCTTGAATGTGTGTGCGTTTGTAGCTCCTCCTTAAATCTGTTTGGCGTGATAGTTCTTTTTTTTTTTATCTCTCTTAACAGTTACATCATTCCTGTCTACACTCCAATCACAGCTTTTACCTTTTGAGGTTTAAATGGCAGTGATAAGCAGTAATTTAACCCACACTCGTCGCTGTTGATCCACTGGCCTCAAGCGCACAATCCATTACGGTTGTGTATACTGTGTTCATTTGCCGCCACAGTGGCAAAAGATTGCAAGGCGCATTAGCAAAACTTAAAAAAAAATATCAGTTTGGATTTGGAAAGTATTTTCAACACCCGTCCGGTGTGTATTGAAAGATTCTTTCAAACTATATTTTTATTTGAATGTGTGCAACCATTATACTATACTCATTTGCTGTCATTGGGGTAAAAGACTGCAGGGCACATTTGAGAAACTTTTTTTTTCTTCTTTTAATCGTCTTTTTAGATTGGGATTAGTATAGTGTGTGGCGAGAGACAGCAAACCTGAATTCTTTCAAATTACATCTTCATTAGGATTTTTATAGTAAGCTCGTTTGCCGCCTCTGTTGGCAGCAGACTGAAGAGCACAGCAGTAGTAAAACACCATTTCTTTCAATCGGTGGATTGGGATAAGCTTCTGTGCGGTGTGTATTGCGAGAGGCAGCAAACTTGATTCTTTCAAAATATATTTTGATTAGACTTGCGTTATGTTGCCTACATGTATATGGCCAAACGCTGCAAGATATATTAACAAAACGTAGTTGTTTTTTTTCAATCGTGTATTTGGATTGGCGCATAGTATTTTTAGATTTATTCAATGTGTATGTCAAAAGATAGCAAAAGATTCTTTAAAAATACATCTTCATTGTGATTTTTAAATTGTGCTAAGTGGCCAAACGCTGGAAGTCAAACTAACAAAACTAATTTTTATTGAGATATTGTTTAGATATTTATCTTGCGAGCGAATTTGTGTGTATGCGTTTTAAGTTTGGTTTTGCGCAATAAAAATAAATAATAATTATTATTACTATTTCAATCGTAAATTCTGATTGAGCATTTTTTTAATTATTGTGCAGCAAGAGCAAAACTGATTGGCCACAGCTTGATTTCTTTCAAATATATTTTCATAAGACTTGTTATTTTGTATTTCCTGTTTGACAAACCGCTAATAGACGATGTAACTAAACATATTTTCATTTAATCGTCTTTCACTGGGCTTTGTATATTGTGCAATTTGGCAACAGGCTGCAAAACAGATTCTTTCAAAATATATTCATTAGGCTATGTTGAAAGCAGTACTCGTTTTGCATCGCGTGGGACCAATGTGGCGAAACATGTTTCGTTCGAAGATGTCTTGCAGCTGTGTTTTCTGAACGCATAGCCGATGTGTGTCATTTGTTTGTGGTAGGGCGTGGAATGAATGGGAGGCGGTTTGGCAGGGGTTTGGTGGGCGTAGTGTATTTGCTGTACTTCCTGTATTTTCTGTGAAAGCAAGTTTAAGGCCCTACAATTCATCACTAGAACAAAGATGTTACTGCTTTTTGCCAAATGACAGGTGGCTTGCGTGTGGCAAGCTTCCCCATCACTGTCAGATTTAGTGTTTGTATTGCTTTCACAAGCTGTAAAATCTATCTTCCTTCCAGCAACATCACACGCCCCAACCGAAAAAAAACGTTCATCGTTGCACTGTCATGGTTAAAGATTTGCATTTGGCATCGGGTTGTAGGCATTATTGTTCGATGCTGCTGCTATTGCTGCTGCTACTACTACTACTACTTCTACTACTGTTTTGTAATAATAATAATAACACTACTACTACTACTACTACTACTACTACTACTACTACTACTACTACTGTTTATAATGATACTGGTTTAAAAGAAAGTGTAATACTGCTACTACTACTACTACTATTATTATTATTATTATTATTATTATTATTATTATTATTATTATTATTATTATTAATTATAATAATACAGGAGGTTATCACGCTGTTACGTTGAAACGCAAACGAAAGCGTGTCTGAAACGCGCACGATAGATCTAATCGTTTCGTTTTGCAAAGTATTCAATAATGGAGTTTATTTACCTTTGATTTGAGTTTGCATTGTTGTTAGGAGAGGTTTTGTATAACGTTGATAATTTCCGTTGGTCGATATCATTGGAGAATTCTCTAGATTTCAGTGTTTACTATCGATGGAAACTTCCCGATGGATATCGAAGTATGAGAGCATTCCCGGAGGCAGAAGAAATATGGATGACGTAAGTCAGCGATGACGATCTTTAATTCTGATTAGTTGTAATGCGTCATTTTCTAGAACGACCTGAGGTCATCTCGAGTTGAGAGAAAAAAATTATATATTCGATGCTCCATGTGTTGTTGGGAAAGTTGTTGAGTTGAGTTGAGAATTGTATGCAGTTGTTGATGTGTGCTGAATAAAAGTGGAAAACTTCATACGTCAACTTTGTGACTTGTATGCTGTTTGAACGGGTTGCGTGGATAAACGAATCTGAGTTACACCTTATAAGGAATTCAGCATTGGGGCTGAATCAGATACTGATAAAAACAAACACCAACATCAAACGGAGTGTAACATTTTGGGGGTCAAGCCGCGATTCACGCCATAGCCAAGGGTTCAACTGCTACAACAAGCGAGTCATCGTTACGAGAGGCAGTCATCGAGGGTAGCCGCCAAGAAGTTGCGTCGAGAGGGGCCAACATACTGGGTCTACATTCCCGATAGATTCGGGTTGACTGCAAGGGCGTGTAGTCGCTGAAGAGTTGCTTCGTGAGCGAACAACAGATCGGGACTACGTGGCTGCCGCAAGACTACGTCGAGGGACAGTCTCGGAGCTACATCGCCAGTATTACAGAGAGCGGCGAGCGGACGTCGCGTCTACTTCAACACAGGAGCGTGTACATCAACACCAGCGTGGTGCAGCGTCGCATATGACGAGGACAGCGGGGCCTGCGTCAGCGAAGGCGACTAGTGGCAAGCATCAGCGCTACTGCAGAAAGCGTGCTGTTCTAGAACAGTCTAGAAAGGTACAGCACAGTCAAGAACTTTCCAGAAAAGAACTTTCCAGAAAAGCATCAAGATTGCGGACCTGTGGCAGGGCTGAGCTTTAACGTTCGCCAACTCGCCAATGGCCCCTAAAAATAGTGTGTGGCGAGCTCGATTTGGGGTACCATTCGCCCGGCTGGCGACTTGAAAATACCGCCAGTGGTAGAGATTCTGTACCTGTACACGGACTTTTGACTTGCAACGTAAAACAAAACACGCGCCAACCGCTTCTGCAGTCAGCACCGGAGACCCGTTCCGATGCATGCTAGGAAGTTAGGTAACGCTAGCAAAGCGAGGGATTTGCGAAGTAAAAATAGCCTTTTCTCGCGAGACTTTCTTCTGTCCCTCGGCGCGAAACGCTACTGCCCTGCGAGATCCTAGCCTTCTTGCTTCCTTGCGTGAGACTTGCCGTACTTTCGATATTCCCCATTCTCAGTCTTTTGTCAATCTCGAACGATGTGGCGCTTTTTAAGCGGTGTCTCGGAGCCTCCAGCAAAAAAATAAAGTCCGAAGAAGAAAAAAAAAAACAGCTGAAGAAGGCACACCCAAGCTCCTTCAAGTTTTGGAACATTGAGGAGGAGGATGTCGATGATAAATAAATTACACAGTGCTTGTTTTAAAAAATGAAACAGTGTTGTTGTTGAAATTTATCTTGTTTATTAGCTGCAATAGTTATACAGTAAATAAAAAAAAATGACCGTGCTTTCAATCAAGGGGTCTGGCAACCTGAGAAATATTTTGGCAACTTCAACTTCCCAGGTTAGGAGCCCGGCTGGCTCCTTAGCCTGGCTAGCTAAATCTCAGCCATGCTGTGGCAGAAAGGGGTTGAACTAAATCTAAAAGGCAAACAGCTGACGGAGTACGTCAAATTCCAGGAGAGAATATTGCGTGAAGAAAGAGAAGATGGGCGACGGCGTGAAGAAAGAGAATTTGAACTGAAGCGTCTGGAAATTGAACAGCAGCGGCAAGAAAGAGAAGATGAGCGCAGGCGTGAGGAAAGAGAAGCTGATCGTCAGTACCAGCTAGAGTTGGCGCGTATCCAAAACAATCAGCATGCGCCACAAGTTATCAGTGACAACAAAGCTCCAAAATTGCCAGCGTTTGTCGACGGGAAGGACCAGATCGACAGTTATTTGGCGAAATTTGAAAGGTTTGCCAAAAGCTCTAACTGGCAACCTCAAGACTGGGCGATTCGACTAAGTGCACTTCTGACGGGGCAAGCACTCGACGTCTACACCAGATTGTCGGACGATGACGCTAAAGACTACGACGTCTTGAAAGAGGCCCTATTGCAGTGCTACAACTTTACAGAGAAGGGCTACCGTAAACGCTTCCGTGAATGCCGGCCTAAGTCAGACGAGACGCCAAAGCAGTTTGTGGAGCGCCTGTCGTCATATCTACACAAGTGGGTGGAGTTATCAGGCGAAAGGAAGTCTTACGACAGTCTCCATGACCTGATCGTGAAGGAACAATTTCTCAATGCCTGTCACAAGGACCTAGCGACCCACTTAGAAGAACAAAAGCTGCAGACGCTTAAAGATGTGACTGAGGCTGCTGAAAGATATCTCATCGCTCATGGGAAGACCCTGGGGCCACCCAGCGCGACGAAACGTTTTCAGAAGACTGGAAACCATGTGAACCAGATCCAGGGGAGCCAGACGAACCAGAAACAGACGGACTCCACGCCTCCTCCCAGGGAAGGGCATTCAAAAGGCTGTTTCACCTGCAACGCTACAGACCACAGAGCGGCTAACTGTCCTCAAAACAAAAGTAGCGGACAGCGGGGCTGTACGGACAATGCAGCGGTGGGCAACCGACAGAGACGTTTCTCCAATCAACGGCAAAACAGTAGATCTGACCATCAAGTGTGCGGCGGGAGCGTCATTCTTCCGAGTGAGACCAAGCGCACAGCTACTCCTGCGGACGTGCAAGAGTGCATGACCGATGGCCAACTTCTCCTTGCCAACGGAAAATCCATCCCCGTCGTCGCCAGCGCAGCTGTGACCGTCCAGAACATGCCTGTTTCAAAGGGACGCGTCGGAAATCATGAAGTGACTGTTCTAAGAGACTCTGGCTGCAGTGGGGTCATCGTCAGGGAAGATCTAATCGCTAAAGAACAGTTCACTGGCGATTCAAAATGGACACTTATGGCCGACTGCAAATGTGTGAGAACGCCAGTTGCGAAGATTCATGTCAACACCCCTTTCTACATAGGCGAAGTCGAAGCGGTTTGCCTGAAGAAGCCGCTGTATGATTTGATGATCGGGAATATCGACGGCGCAAGACGACCCGACGACCCCGATCCAGAGTGGAGTCCTGCCTCAACCCAACGCGTCGAAGTTGTGGAGGAGGATCCACTGCCATTTCCCGATGGAGACCTTTCAGAGCTGCTACGGGACAATGTGGCTACTCCGGCTCAGCCCTGCCGACCAGGGATCGTCGGTGCTGTTACTACCAGGGCCCAGGCCAAGAGAGACAAGACGTCTACGCCACTGAAGGTCGCCGACAACTCCAAAGCTGCCATCGTGGACAAAGATAAGCTGATCCAGCTCCAGGAAGCTGATAGCACTTTAAACAAGTACAGGAACCGCCAAGACCACGAGACCAAGGGCAGTGTCACGGTCTATTTTGAGGTGAAGGCCAAGATCCTGTATCGAATCTTCCAGCACCCGAGGGTCAACGGAGGGAAACCACTACGTCAAGTATTGGTACCGTTACCGCTAAGGCGCCAGGTGATGGAAGTAGCGCATGACTCAATCATGGGAGGTCACCTGGGTATCAAGAAGACGTCGGATAGAATCCAGGCGGTGTTCTACTGGCCAGGACTTCATACGGACGTGAGCCGTTTCTGCCGATCATGTGACATTTGCCAGAAGACCATACCTCGAGGAAGGGTCCCGAAAGTGCCTATGCAGAGGATGCATCTGATCGACCGACCTTTCAAGAGGGTGGCCTTAGACTTAATCGGCGAAATAAGACCTCCGAGTGAAGAAGGTCATCGATGGGTACTGACTTTAGTGGACTATACGACTCGGTACCCAGAAGCAGTGCCTCTGAAGAAGATTGACACTGAAACTGTTGCAGAGGCGCTAGTGGACATGTTCAGCAGACTTGGAGTGCCTGAAGAGATCCTGACAGACCTCGGGACGCAGTTCGTCTCTGACTGCATGAAGGAGGTCAACAGACTGCTGAGCATCCGGCATTTGACTACGACACCCTACCATCCAATGTGCAACGGGCTTGTCGAAAAGTTCAATGCTACGCTGAAGTCCACCCTGAAGAAACTGTGCAGCGAGCAGCCCAGACAATGGCATCGCTACATCAACGCCCTACTTTTCGCCTACAGAGAAGTACCGCAGGAGTCCACCGGCTTTTCTCCGTTCGAGCTGCTGTACGGAAGAACCATCAGAGGGCCGATGCACATCCTGAAAGAACTGTGGACGAAAGAAGTAGAGACCCCAGAGGTGAAGAACAGCTACCAGTACGTGTTTGAGCTACGGGAGAAGCTGGAGCAGACTCTCGAGATAGCCAGAGAAAACCTGAAGAAGTCCCAGGACTGTGGAAAGCACTACTATGACCGTAGGGCTGTGAACAGGAAGTTTAAACCTGGCAACAAAGTGCTGGTGCTGCTACCTACTGATCACAATAAGTTGCTGATGCAGTGGATTGGCCCGTACGAAGTGGAGACCGTGGTGGGAATCAACGACTACAAGGTGAAGGTCGGCCAGCATTCCAAGATATACCACGCCAACCTCCTTAAGCTGTACGTGGAAAGGCCATCAGAGACTGTGCACGCAGCCACAGCAGCTGTGACCGACGACAGCTTTGACAGCGAAGAACTGTTGGAACTGGGAGACTTCCACAGCAAAGAAGGCATCGATGATGTTAAGCTAGGACCAAGCTTGACGGAAGGTCAAACGATGGAGCTCAAGGACCTTATGGGCGAGTTTCCCCACAACTTCAGCGATGTCCCTTGCTCTACAACTTTGGTCGAACACGAAGTCCACCTCACTTCGAATATCCCTGTTCGATCCAAGCCCTTCCCGATCCCTTTCAAGGCCCGTGAATCCTTGAAGAAAGACATCGATGAGATGCTGAAGATGGGCATCATCAGGGAGTCCAGATCCCCCTACGCGTCCCCTGTCGTGGTCGTGAAGAAGAAGGACGGGAGCAACAGAGTATGCATCGACTACAGGAAGGTTAATAAGATCACCGTCTTCGACCCTGAGCCGATGCCTACCGCAGCAGACCTCTTCCGCCAACTATCGGGGAGTAAAATATTCTCAAAGATTGACCTCAGCAAGGGTTATTGGCAAGTCCCCGTGCGTCAACAGGACATACCAAAGACTGCTTTCATAACTCCTGATGGGACGTACGAGTGCATAAGGATGCCCTTTGGCATGGTCAACAGCGGAGCTACCCTAAAGAGAGGAATGAGGAAGATGCTCAATGGGATGGACAACGTCGTGTGTTACTGGGACGACCTGCTGGTCCACACTCGCACCTGGAAAGAGCATCTGCAGACCTTGAGGGAGCTGTTTCACCGTCTCACAGAAGCTAAGCTGACCGTGAGACCCAGTAAGTGCATCCTGGGAGCTGACAACGTCGACTGCGTCAAACATCCGACGGAAGAAGGAGACAACGGAGGATGCACTGACTCCAGGAAAGCCCACGTGATCATCGTCTTTGACCCTGGGCCGATGACAACCGCAACTGACGAGGGCGTCGTTTCCTTGCGGATGAAAAAACATTGACTGTGTAGATAAACTGTGAACATTGACAATATCCAGACAAATTTGAAGATGAAAACTGTTGACTCTGTGAATATAAACTGAGAACATTGACAGTATCCAGAAAGACGTGCAGACGAGAAACATTGACTCTGTGTGAATGAACTGAGCTCAATGACAGTATTCAGAAAGTCTTAAATAAGTTTTAATTCTGTACTTTGCTTGTGCATTACGTTCCAACGTTGTTGAAAGACTAACACTATGACCTCACTACGCACCCCATCGCCAGCTGTCTCTTGCATATAGTGTCTGGTCTGTTTGTGGTATGAGTATATTTGAGTGAATGTATTTTTTGCGTAATTGTTACATGTGTCATTGTCTAAAGCGTGCACATGCGTGCGTGAGTTGTGAGTGCGCGCTTAGAGTTATAATTATTATAAGATAAGCGCATTATAAATACAGTAATTATTATTATTATTATAAAGAAATTGGGTAAATTTCTTCTTGAGTGGGGGGTTATGTTACGTTGAAACGCAAACGAAAGCGTGTCTGAAACGCGCACGATAGAACTAATCGTTTCGTTTTGCAAAGTATTCAATAATGGAGTTTATTTACCTTTGATTTGAGTTTGCATTGTTGTTAGGAGAGGTTTTGTATAACGTTGATAATTTCCGTTGGTCGATATCATTGGAGAATTCTCTAGATTTCAGTGTTTACTATCGATGGAAACTTCCCGATGGATATCGAAGTATGAGAGCATTCCCGGAGGCAGAAGAAATATGTATGACGTAAGTCAGCGATGACGATCTTTAATTCTGATTGGTTGTAATGCGTCATTTTCTAGAACGACCTGAGGTCATCTCGAGTTGAGAGAAAAAATTATACATTCGATGCTCCGTGTGTTGTAGGGAAAGTTGTTGAGTTGAGTTGAGAATTGTATGCAGTTGTTGATGTGTGCTGAATAAAAGTGGAAAACTTCATACGTCGACTTTGTGACTTGTATGCTGTTTGAACGGGTTGCGTGGATAAACGAATCTGAGTTACACCTTATCAGGAATTCAGCATTGGGCTGAATCAGATACTGATAAAAACAAACACCAACATCAAACGGAGTGTAACACACGCGCTTTTTCTTCAGTCGAACTCAGAGCGCGGCGATCTAAAGAAATTGCTATTACAGAAGGCGGAATTCAGAGAAATACATTATTTTAAACATTTTATATTGGTTGCATCCAATACCATTATTACATGGAGGGAGGAAATCGGAGTATGACATTTGAAGCCACTGCAAATCTCTCTCTATCTGTGTGTGTGTGTGTGTGTGTCTCCTCTCTGTCCTCTCTGTCTCTGTCTCTGTCTCTGTCTCTCTCTCTCTCTCTCTCTCTCTCTCTCTCTCTCTCTCTCTCTCTCTCTCTCGCGTCCTAGCAATTCAAAACACACGCTAGTGACAGCATCTTCAAAGCCGCCTGCTTTAGTTGATAGCACTGTTCTATCTATGCCATCACATGCCATTGAAAGAACTAAATCTCCTCAGACTGACTGGAGTCCAATTGTGCGAGGGTACTGCACATCGTTTTCTACCAGCAGAATTCCTGTGCCGATCGGACAATGCCAATCCTATCCTCACAAGAAATCGTCCTTCACTGACACACGTTCTCTGGAGACCTTTACTGACCATCTACCCTCTGATTACATCATATTTGGGGACAGTACGATGAACAAACTTAACCCTCAAAAGATGAATACCGGCGAGTTTTCTGCTGTACAGAAAGTCTCTGTTTCAGATCTCACTGTACGTTCTCTGATTTGTTGGCCACAGTCTCAACAACCCTGTCCTCGCGTCTCACGCGCGGTTATCCACGTTGATGTAAATGAAAGTAAAGGAGGCTTTATTGAGCTTGACCAGTGGTTGCCCCTTTACAATGCACTGATCTATGTTTTTCCCTCAGCCCAACTGACCCTTTCATCTATCATACCCGCCAAAGGCAGAAACATCATTGATGTCATAAAAAAATCTAACGAAAATTTGCAAATCGCCTGCTCTGATCAATGCTGCACGTTTGTCAACAACCACAGCACCTTCCTAACCAGAAACCAGGCTCCTAAACAGGATCTATATGAAAACGTCCTGCAGCCGGGCCTCAAGGGACCTCTCTCAAAATTTCTCGCAACCTCAAATTTCAATGGTCGAGCATTCCTGTCCAATTTTAGAATGAAAACATAAACAGCCATATGCCGGTGCTTCATTATTTGCAGAATCATACTCATCTCCATCCCCAACAACTGCAACAGCAAGAACTGAGTTGGAGCAGCATTGCGATCAGCAGCAGCAACAAGTTCCGCAGCAGCAGCAACTATAGCAGCAACAAGAAGTTCTGCAACAGCAGCAACTACAGCAGCAGCAACAACTTCGGCAGCTGCAGTAACTACAGCAGCAGCAACACATTCGGCAGCAGATACAACTTCAGCAGCAAGAACTGCAGGCGCAACATCTTCAGCAAAAACAGCAGCAACTAAAACAGCAACAACAAATTCAGCAGCATTCTCATATGGCACAAGAACAGTATCAGCCGTTTGACGATCATATGCAACAGCCTATGACTCGGCTCTCTGTTACTGAAAACTGCCATTCTGTAATCTACAGCTATGACCCGTGCCTTAGCTTATCGGCTCAATGCGTCCATGTTATCTAGCAGCAACATTATGTCTCAAATAACACAGTTGCTGCAGCAATTGATTAGACAGTAATGAATGCTGATTCTTATGTCTGTATTACTGGGTACGGTACGGGGATAGGTGGGGGTGAGTGATGGATGGGAGAGGGTGAAGGGGGTTATCGTCTTGTTGCCGTATTGAGCAATTATTTTAAGAGTTTGCTGCATGTGAATTATTTTTCTTCTGACTATGCAAACATTTATATTTTTATTAACAGTTGTGCTTTGTGTACATTTAAAAGACAGACACATTGGTGCTAGAAGCACTAAAACTTTACAGTTGAACAACGTTTCCTTCTGTATATCCTATGTGGAATGCACCAGTTTTGCGTTGCCAAGTGTGATAACATCAGTGTGACTTATTCCGCTGGTAAATGTATGCTCAGAAGATTAAACGATGACGATGTGAATTTACATTCACACCTCTATTTATCGTTTCACCATAAGAAAGCAAAACTTTGAACACGCCAATCTTGTATGCATTTGGCTTGAGTTTAAGTATTCAGCCACAACCTCTTCTGTTTTTGTGTGCTTCCTCTACAGGGATCAAGTTAGTACTGCTGAATGGTTTGACTATTTTTCCGACCTGATAGACCGTATATATATAAATCTAAGCTTAATGCTGATATAGGTTTACTCATTCTTGATGATTTTAACATTGATATTTTCAAACCACAGGGTAGATGGGAATGCCTAGTTTCTTCCCTGCGTCTTAATCAGTTGATAACTTCACCTATTAGGGTAGCCTCATCAATATCTTTAATTGATCACATATACACCAATGCATCCGCAAAGGGACATGCTTCCCTTTCTGCTATAAGGGATTATTCCCCAATATAGTGTACGAAGCTGTCGATGTCTAAAGCTGTCTAAATTGCACAAATCAAACACTAAAGGTCGCTCATATAACATACCGGTCGTTCACGAACTTCGATCGTGGAGCCTTTAATGGACCTGTTTATTGCATCATTTGACGACGTTTATAATTATAATGAACCTAATGATACACTTGAACGTTGGTATGCTGTTTATTTATCTATACTCAACAGATGTGCGCCAATTAAAAAGAAAAGAGTAAAACTTCCTAAACTCCAACCATGGCTGACTCCAGAAATTATAGAAGTCCGTGTCACAGGGAGACAAACTTAAACGTGCTAAACAGTTTCAAGAGCATAAAAAATATAGTTATAAAATTGTAAAAAAATAATGGAGCGTGACTTTAAAAGAGATTATTTTAATTTTTTTTAAATAACAGACAGTTCTCAACTATGGCATGCCCTGAATTTTTTATTTTATTTTGGGCTCACCTTCTTCTATAATGAAATTCTATCCAATTTATCTGCTAATGCCTTTAATAACCATTTTCTTTCAGTCGCTACTTCCGTACGGAATTCGGACTTTCAAAAAATATTCACGGTACACTTGTTCAGGTTATCTCACTACATTCAGTAAGGAAATAACAAGTAATTCTTCACCTTTTAAGATACCACCCATTACTATAAATGAAGTGGCTAATATATCCCCTATCCTATCCAGTAACTCTGAGGTCGTTGGGGCACCACATATGATCGGTTAACCAGCATGCTCCATCTTTCTCTGTCCTCAGCAACCCTGATGGCTTCGCTCAGTGTCAAGCCTGTCCATTCTCGAATGTTGTCCTCCCACCTTTTTTTCTTGAAGCCTACAAACACATGATGTCTGTTCTGTAGGTATTTCTCTCTTCCATCTTCCATAAATTAAATCTCTATCCCACCCTCCATAAAATAGATCTCTCTCCCATCCTTTATAAATTGAATCTCTCTCCCATCCGCCATGAATTGAAAAAGTGTCCCTCCCTCACCATATAATGAATAACATTCCCTCCATGCTTCCTTATCATTTCCTCTCTCCCACTACGCTAGGATTAAAAGGTTTTTATCACCTACTGAAAGCTGCATCTGCAACAGCCATGAGTGTGTCTGTCTGCGGGCGATGACTGGTTTAGATGACAGGAGGCGTTTTGATAAACGCGATTCGCGATCAGGCGCATAGTTTACGTAGTCTATGCGTTAAAACCTCAAACTCGGAAAAATTGAACTTTTTTTTGCTATGAAATAAATAGAAGCATTGGTTATATATTGACTGAAACTTCAAGAAATTTTTTTTATGTTGCTATCAATTGAAACAATCATTGTTTACATATTCAACGACGAGATTAAGGAAGGAACAAAGGAAATAAAACGCAAGTATTGGCTAAAAATTTAAACTGGAAAATGTACATTTGCTTTACTGTTAATTTTGGGCGGCTTGAGTTAGATCCTGGATCGGCCAGGGCCTTGAGCAGCTCTTGAACTAGTAACACGCCATATAGGAATATTTTTTTACCTGATTTTTTACTTCTTCCTATTCACCAAAGACATTTCATTGTAATAATTTTTCAAAGGGTAGCACTTATTTAAGCGTTGCTTTTGCGTGCCCTTTATATTATCAATGCTTGTTTGCTTGTCTCGTGAATAATAATACAATAATTCTAAAATTCGCATCACTGTCGAGATGCAAAATTCTTTTGCAGGCCAGACGAGCACTTTACCATTGAAACACGCTGTTATCTCCAGACATGTACAAACTGTATTCAATTCCCAGCCAGAGACCCGCTGAGTCAGCAGGTGATGATAGTCCACACTTTAATTCTGACACAGTAGAGGTTGTCCAGGGAAGCCAGCAATTTGCTCTTCTCTACGGAGCGGAGAGCTCTAATGGATGCTAAGAACGTTAACTAGAATCCTACCCTGTGGCCATCTTGTTGTTAGGGCGGCACCACACTGCTCAACATAAACCATAAATTCGAAACACTGGTCAGCATAGGACATACAGTAAGAACACATTCAAGGAATGAGGGAGACAAAAAGTGTGTGTGGGACTCGCCTAAAGTGATGGGACTGGAGTTTACTGACAGGTCCCAGGACATAATCCTGAGGAATAAGGCTGATAGGAAAGATATATCGCCTCCTCACAACCTCCCTTAACATCTTTGCTGCCAATGGTTGGCATTTGTGGATCTGTGTCATAAACACATAATGATGGTCATTTCGCTGTGCTCCCAGCCCCTCAGTGCATCAGGTGGGCTTGCTGAAAATCAAGTGTTTGATTTTCCAAATCATAAGGAGACGCCTGAATGAAATTCTCTGGAAAAAACATCTTCATACGAAAAACGTATCCACAATCTCTTTGTCACGTGGGGTTTATGGGCTCTGCACAATGGAATTATGGACCCTCACGTTTATTCGGTGGGAACTGCTAGTAAGTCACCCTATGAATTACTTTAATAAATTTATTTGTTTCGCTCGTTCTGTGTTAAGGTTGGGGTACAGAAATAGATAGAAAAATGGTAAAAGAATACTGTCACACTAGCTTTCACACGGCTATGAATCATATGTAGTCCAGCCACTTGATAACAGTTAAAATCACACATTTATTTCTTCTACTCTATACAAGATTCTCTAAGTACTAATCTAACTTAAAATGTCTCAGTCACTGCTAAGAGTTCGATCGCTGATAGTCTAGGCAGCTGTTATATCTTCATCGGGCACTTTCTATTCGAATTCATGTAGATTTGGACTATTGTGGTCCGTTTTACAGTTTCTGAAGAGTTGGACTACTGTGGTCCTGTTATAATCAGTTTAAGTGCACCTTCATGTTATGCACTTAACTCATGAGTGGGGGTTCGAAGTCCTTCTGTGAGGTAGCTTCTGGTCCACCTGTGTCGTTGTGTAGTTGGGTTCCCTTGCCACGCTGTGGGGTCTGACAGGGAGTTTTCCGGGTCGCTCTTTCCGTCTTGTGCGGTAGAGGATCCTCCGCCAACTTAGTCGTTTCTGTGGAGTGGTGCGCCCAGGATAGCTCGGGATAGCTCGGGATAGCTCGCCTGCTCGTCTGTAATATAAGAGACGAAATTCTGCACAACCCTGAATAATCGGTTTGTGCAGAGCGTCTCACTGAAAGCCAAAGTAGCCCTCAGTGATAGCTCCACATCTCTATACATAAGCGACGAACATTCTGCTACTTCCGGGGTCCGCTGTAATCTCACTCTAAATTCCTATACATACATACATATAAATCGTGTCTAACTATACACATACAGAATTAATAATAATATAAACATTCAGTGGTACAGCCACTGGTCTGCAAACATACATATAAGTTAAACAACAGTGGTTCCGTACGGGATACAACATGGCGGCGTAACCGGTCGTGTATCGCCTCGTGGTCGGCTCTTCCACATGGTCACGCAAATTCGGATTAATAATTCACATTTATGCATAGCAAATTCCACAAACATAATTTCAACAATAATATAAATATATCAGATGAAACAGAAGGGTGTTCATTTACCTGTTTGACAAGTTCAGGCCCGTTGTGACTTGATAGAATTCTATGCTTCTAAGTCCTGCTTCCTGGTCTAAGTGTGTAGAGATTTCTCTAGCTATCTAGCTGTTCACACTTCGGTGTATTCCTCCCAACTGACCAAAACTGTGCGTGGTTTGGACCCAGTCAAACTGGCTCCAACCACTTTGCCTAAGCTCTCCCATTGGTTCCAACGGTCCGATTCAAAACTTAAGTGCTGACGTCACTGCGCTGTGTGTGTGGCTCAGGCTCGCAGTGTGCTGTAATTTAATTGCTGCTGTGTAATAGACTGACTCTACTATTACAAAGACTACACATAGCTAAATAGTAAATGTGCAGAGTTAAAGCTAGTCCTAACGCGACAGGCTCCCTCAACTGAAAAAAGGCGATGACTACTGGATTCGACCTTTTTCTACTACAGAGCCTAGTTTAACACTGCACTATCCTAGGGTCCTATTTACAAACTAACTAAGTTGCTCTACCTGAGCTGCAATGCTGTGCCAGGTAGCTATGGACTCTAGTGACAGGGTTTACTGGGCGGGGACGAATTCTGGTGCTGTGGCCCTTAGTTGTGTTGGGTGGGCGACAGCTGCTGTGTCCTCCACGAGATGGCGACTGAGGTAGTCGGCTCCGTGGTTTTCTTTGCCGGGGATGTACTCGATCTGGAATGAGTATGCCTGAAGGGTGAGTGCCCATCTCATCAGGCGAGAGTTCAAAGACTTGGAGGCTGCCAGGAACGATAGTGGTTGGTGGTCCACCTGAAGAGTGAAGTGGGTCCCATACAGGTAGAGTTGAAATTTCTGTATGGCCCAGACTAGTCCAAGACATTCTTTCTCCGACGTGGCGTAGTGGGTCTCGGCGGGTCTCAATTTTCTGCTGGCGTAGGCGACAGGGAATAGCGTCTCTGCATTCTTGGGGTCGCGCTGTAGCAGTACTGCTCCGAGGCCTAAGTCGCTTGCGTCCGGTGCGAAGAACGAATGGCTGAGTCAAATCGGGTAGGTGGAGTACTGGCGCCGATGTCATTCTGTCCTTGAGTGTTTGGAATGCTGTCTCGCATTCGGCTGTCCATACAACTTTGTCCGGGGCGATTTTCCGGGTTCCATTTGTCAGTGGTACGGCGATGCTGTTGTAGTTGGGGATGAACTTCTGGTAGAAGCCGCATAGTCCTAGAAATGACTGCACTTCCTTCTTTGTCTTGGGCCTAGGAGCGTCGAGTAGGCGTTTCACTGTCTTTTCTACCGGTCGCAGGCTTCCTTGACTGATGGTGTGTCCCAGAAATTCTAGTTCTGTGAATCCAATCTGACATTTGGTGGGTCTTGCTGTCAATCCCGTGTCTCTGAGGCGGGCGAGTAGATGTTCTAGGAGCGTGATATGTTCCTCCCACGTAGGGGTTGCGATGAGGATGTCGTCCATAAACGAATGTAGGTGCTCGCTGCTCAGGGGTGCCAGGAGTTTTCGCATCATGGCGCTGAAGATGCTGGGTGCGTTGTGGAGTCCGAATGGAAGTACGTTGAACTCGAAGTGTCCTTCCATAGTGCTAAACGCTAGGTACTTTCGGACTTGCGGTTGCACTGGTATCTGGTAGTATCCTTTGCTGAGGTCGATGCGTGAGAAGTACTTCGCTCGCTGTAGCTTGGCAAATAGGTCGGTCTGGTCCGGGAGTGGCTCTGGCTGGAATTGCGTTACGGCATTCAGGAGTCTGAAGTCGATGCACAGTCGGTGCTCTCCGTTGGGTTTTCGCAACAATACCGTGCCTGCGCTGTAGGGTGAGGTAGACTCTGAGATGATTCCGGCTGCCAGTAAAGTGTCTATCTCTTCCTTGATGGCTCGCTGCTGAGACAGTGGCATCGGGTAGAGCTTCTGGCGGACGGGTGTTGGGTCGGTCACCGTTAAGGTTACTTCGACGAGGTCTGTCCTCCCTGGTCGGTCTGTTAGCACAGTCTGATGTTGTCGAATGACCTGTTCGTACTTGCTGTTGCTGTTTAGCGGCTAGGTCTCCGTTGAGTATCACGTCTTTGTAGGTTTCTTTGGAGTGCAGGGGATACTCTACTGCATTGGTCTCCATGCTTTCTCCTTCTTCCGCGATGGCGATGGCTAACAAGTTGTGAGTGCTGGGGGTCGCTGGTCGGTCCGTGTATTTCTTGAGGAGATTGATGTGGTGGTATCGGGCTCTCCCGTTCACCTCTACTTGGTAGACTGTCTTGGATTTCTTGGCAGTCACCCGGTACGGTCCTCTCCAAGCGATGTCCAGCTTGTTGGTTCCACTTGGAAGTAAGAGTAGCACTTGATCGCCGACTTGCAGTTCTCTGTCCTTCGCGTGGCGGTTGTAGTACTTCGCCTGACGGGCTCTTGCCTTCTTCAGTGCTTCACCAGCTTTCTTCCACGTTGCTTTGAGGGTTTCCTGCAGGTCTGCGACGTACTTGGTGGCACCTCTTGGTGTGTCGTCTATCTTGGCCTCCGTCCAACTTCTGCGTAGGGCTTCTAGCGGTCCGGCTAGAGGTCTGCCGAATAGCAATGTTGACGGGGTGTAGCCTGTGGCTGCATGGGGCGTTTCTCGGTATGCGAACAGTGCCGCATTCACGTAGGTGTCCCACGCTTCTGGATTGTCGTCGGCGACTTTCCTGAGGATGGTGAGAAGGGTTCCATTCAGTCTTTCTACTTGTCCGTTGCTGGCGGGGTGGTATGGTGGTGTGCGAATGTGATGAACTTGTATCAACTCGAACACGTCTTGCATCAGGCGGCCGGTGAACTGAGATCCGTTGTCCGTTCTAATGCTGTCCGGGAATCCGACTCTGGTAAAGATGGCGATGAGTGCATCTGCAATCTTCTTGGTGTCGATCGCTGGCAACGGGACTGCTTCGCACCACATCGTACATGCGTCGACGAGTGTGAGTAGAAATCTGTTCCGCTTCTTTGTCATGGGCAGTGGTCCTACTATATCTACTGAGACTTGCTGGAATGGTACGCCGACTACTACCGATGGTCCTAAGGTAACTGGTACGGTGTGATGTCGCGGGGAATATCGTTGACATTGGTGGCAAGATTTCACGTAGCGCTTGACATCCTCCGTGATTCCTGGCCAATAGTAGTGTGCGCTGATTCTCTGCACTGTGGCTCCAATTCCCATGTGTCCGCTGAGTGGCATGCTGTGGCCTAGTTCTAGTACTTGGGCTCGAAGGGTGGCTGGTAGTACTAGTTGGGTGTGATCTCCATCTCCTTGTCGATGTAGAACTCCCTCTTCCATGTAGAAGTCTCCCTTGTGCGGGGGTGTGTGCGCCTTGGGTAGCTTCTGGAAGCACTTCGCTATCGAGGTGTCTTCTTTCTGTGCTGTTTTGATCTCTTCGAGTCCTGGGTTCGGAGCGAACTCGGGCTGGGGTGGTTGGGTTTTAGCTTGGGCCCTGGTTTGCACTGCAGCTATCTCTACAGTTTTAGGGGGCGTGCCTAAGAACACATACCTACAACCAGCACTAGATCATACAGGGGTTTCTGTAAAACAGCTGCTTGGATTCGTCCTGTGACGTACCTACTCTCTACTTCTATCCAAGCTATTGGGCAAGTAGTCGTCGGTTTCGTCAAGTCTGCTCCTTGTAAGTCGACTGTCTTGTCTGTCAAGTCCGCGCGCGATACAAGAGATTCGCTAACTATCGCGTCGTATGATAGACCTGTGTCATACAGACAGTTCGCTTCTTTTCCGTTGACCTTGACCGTGTCTGTCACCGATGGGTGATCTCCGATTGTGTGTGGCTTGCTACCGCTACTTTGAGTTAGAACTCTGTGCGCTGGCCGGCTTTCGCGCTCTTCCCTACGTTGGGCGGCCAACTTGAAACATTCTGCGGTGGAGTGATTGTTTCTGTTGCAGAACGAACAATACCGTCTCTGTTCTGCGGGACCTCTTTTCCCGAATTCCGTGTTGGGTCCTTTATTTTGCCCAGGTCTGGGGTTATTCGGCTTATTCGCGGTGCGCTCCTCTCGGTTAGGGCTTCGTTTCTGTGCCTCTTTCCCGTTAGGCTTTAGGTCTCGCCTGAAGCTCTTGGCTTCTCCGTGTGCGGCCACGTACCTATCTGCGACCTTGACCAGATCTTCCAGTCTTTCCGCGCCCTGCTCTACTGAGAATGTCCTCAGCTCGGGGGTCATGGTTTCCCGTAGCTGTTCCCATACTAACAGTTCTGTCAGTCCATCATACGTTTTAGCCGTGGCTGACTGGCTAATCCACTTATCCAGCATTGTGGACAACCGATCCGCGAACTGCGCATAGCTCTCTCCTTTCACTCTCCGATTGGTGCGGAATTTTTGCCGATAGCATTCTCCTGTTAGTTCGAATCCCGTTAGGAGTGCCTCTTTTACTTTGTGATAGTCAGTCACTCTGTCAGTCGGTAGCTTACTGTAGATGTCATAAGCCTTTCCTCTAAGCCCTTGACTAAGCTTGAAAGACCAATGAGTGGGATCTAGTTTGTACTCTGTTGCTAGACGCTCAAACCTAGTCAAATAGAGATCTAGACCTTCTTCTCTCTCATTGAATGTTCCCAGTGGAAATGACATTCCTTGCACAGGGTTGGATGCTACCTCTAGCTGATCTGAGTGGGGAGGGGTTGAGGAAGAACTTGAAGCTCCTGATCCCAATCTTCTTAGCTCTAACTCATGCTGTCTTTCTTTTTCCTTTTCTTCCCTCTCTTTTTCTTTTTCCGCCCTCTCTTTTTCTTTTTCTGCCCTCTCATACTCCCATCTCCTAACTTCTGCTTCTCTCTCTGCTGCTAATGCTGCCTTCTTCTGTTCTCCTTCTAATTCTAATTTCTTCTGTTCTCTTGCTGCTTCTAACTCTGCTTTTTTCTGTTCTCTTGCTGCTTCTAACTCTGCTTTCTTTTGCTCTGCTTCTAATGCTAGTTTCTTCTGCTCTGCTTCTAATGCTAGTTTCTTTTGCTCTGCTTCTAGTTCTGCTTTTTTCTGTTCTCTCTCTGCAGCTCTCTCTGCCGCTTCGAGTTTCTTCGCCTCTCTCTCTGCTGCTCTCTCTGCCTTAGCCTCCTGCTTCTCTACCTCTGCATTGATATACGCAATTAGGTCTCCCCCTGCTAAGTGTAAAGCTTCTCCTAGTTCCTTGAAACGCAATCTCAAGGCCACTGGGTCCGACATTGTCAAAAGTGTCTATGAACAACCTCTGAATCACGTGGGATACCAAAACACTAGCAATATTGCAATTCAATAAAAACAATGCAAAGACCATAAAATTCGTACTCAATAATAGAATAAAACAAGAGTCAAATGGCATACAACAGTTACTTAAGCAAAACCTGCAAAAGAACAATGCAACATACAGGCACAAAAATATTTGAAGCAAAAAAGTTTTTAACTAAAGAATAGTGCACCAAAACTGAGTCAATGTTACAACTATTCTAAGTTATTCTACTCCTCCTACTGTTATCTAATTTTATTGTACTTAGGTCCGGTTATACCCAATTCCTATTATACACAGATCCTAGCTAGGCTCGCCAATTAAAGTGTCACGTGGGGTTTATGGGCTCTGCACAATGGAATTATGGACCCTCACGTTTATTCGGTGGGAACTGCTAGTAAGTCACCCTATGAATTACTTTAATAAATTTATTTGTTTCGCTCGTTCTGTGTTAAGGTTGGGGTACAGAAATAGATAGAAAAATGGTAAAAGAATACTGTCACACTAGCTTTCACACGGCTATGAATCATATGTAGTCCAGCCACTTGATAACAGTTAAAATCACACATTTATTTCTTCTACTCTATACAAGATTCTCTAAGTACTAATCTAACTTAAAATGTCTCAGTCACTGCTAAGAGTTCGATCGCTGATAGTCTAGGCAGCTGTTATATCTTCATCGGGCACTTTCTATTCGAATTCATGTAGATTTGGACTATTGTGGTCCGTTTTACAGTTTCTGAAGAGTTGGACTACTGTGGTCCTGTTATAATCAGTTTAAGTGCACCTTCATGTTATGCACTTAACTCATGAGTGGGGGTTCGAAGTCCTTCTGTGAGGTAGCTTCTGGTCCACCTGTGTCGTTGTGTAGTTGGGTTCCCTTGCCACGCTGTGGGGTCTGACAGGGAGTTTTCCGGGTCGCTCTTTCCGTCTTGTGCGGTAGAGGATCCTCCGCCAACTAGTCGTTTCTGTGGAGTGGTGCGCCCAGGATAGCTCGGGATAGCTCGGGATAGCTCGCCTGCTCGTCTGTAATATAAGAGACGAAATTCTGCACAACCCTGAATAATCGGTTTGTGCAGAGCGTCTCACTGAAAGCCAAAGTAGCCCTCAGTGATAGCTCCACATCTCTATACATAAGCGACGAACATTCTGCTACTTCCGGGGTCCGCTGTAATCTCACTCTAAATTCCTATACATACATACATATAAATCGTGTCTAACTATACACATACAGAATTAATAATAATATAAACATTCAGTGGTACAGCCACTGGTCTGCAAACATACATATAAGTTAAACAACAGTGGTTCCGTACGGGATACAACATGGCGGCGTAACCGGTCGTGTATCGCCTCGTGGTCGGCTCTTCCACATGGTCACGCAAATTCGGATTAATAATTCACATTTATGCATAGCAAATTCCACAAACATAATTTCAACAATAATATAAATATATCACGATGAAACAGAAGGGTGTTCATTTACCTGTTTGACAAGTTCAGGCCCGTTGTGACTTGATAGAATTCTATGCTTCTAAGTCCTGCTTCCTGGTCTAAGTGTGTAGAGATTTCTCTAGCTATCTAGCTGTTCACACTTCGGTGTATTCCTCCCAACTGACCAAAACTGTGCGTGGTTTGGACCCAGTCAAACTGGCTCCAACCACTTTGCCTAAGCTCTCCCATTGGTTCCAACGGTCCGATTCAAAACTTAAGTGCTGACGTCACTGCGCTGTGTGTGTGGCTCAGGCTCGCAGTGTGCTGTAATTTAATTGCTGCTGTGTAATAGACTGACTCTACTATTACAAAGACTACACATAGCTAAATAGTAAATGTGCAGAGTTAAAGCTAGTCCTAACGCGACACTCTTATAGCTTTTTCAAGGAATGTTATTGTAGATGGCGTGAGGCTGGGTACTTGTGAACATAAGACATTACACTTCTTCAGGATACTGTGGATACTCAGAAGAAGACATGAGATTATTTATTAACGAAACCTAAACCATGATAAGGCATTGACAGCTTCCCAATAAAGAAGATTGATCTCGACGATCATCTCCTTAGCGCCGTGGAAACGTTGTGCGTTAAAAAACAACGCTGGCTTATAGTTGCGGAAAGTGGAGACCACGTTTGCGATATCAACGCGTGGGAAGGAAATGTGAAAGTATGTGTGTTTCGGCTCTTAAATTGCCCCCGGTATGTATGGTTCTGGTACGTATGCTGGGTCAAGCGTTTGTTTGTTTGTTTGTTAAGTAAATTAATAATAATAATAATAATAATAATAATAATAATAATAATATAATAATAATAATAATAATAATAATAATAATAATAATAATAAGGGATTTTTATATAGCGGGTACTCCAGCCTATGACCAGACTCACCACGCTTTACATAATCATTACATATAAATACATGCACTCGATAAAACATTGCTTTTGCTACAATACACCAAAAGACAGAACAGTAAGGGTACAAACTATTTACAACTATGTACACAAATTACAACAACAAAAAAAGACAGAAATAGACTATTTACAACTATGTACACAAATGACAGAAAAGACAGAAATAGAATAGCAAAAACCTATTCACAGCTATTTATATGCCCGGTTAGGCCCAGGAGGAAAAATGTCCCCGGACACCTAGGCATATAAGGGGCGCGTTGTTCTACCCTGTTAAATAGTCGGTTGATGAAACCTGGCGGCCGCAGATCAGTCTTTTATGGGTGTAAGGACAGTTGTATGTGGAAGACCTGGGATGGAATGTAGCGCAGCTGGTTAGAGCGCATGTGTCCAGTGCCGAAGATTATAGGTTCGAAACCCGTTGGGACGACCTGCTTACGTATGAGACTCTCCTGGTCACCGGGGGATTTTCTCCATTTTCCAGCGGCATGATCAGCTCTTGAGCTGAAAGGGGCTATTTAAAAATGATTAAATTATTTTAAAACAATTAACTCCGGTTTCTCCCTTCCCCCTTAATAATGGTTTATGAATAGACACAGAGAGGTTATAGTCTACAATGAACGCATGGGGATAGAGTGATGAGGAGCGAGGCAGACAGACACAGACAGGGAGAGAGAGGAGAAATAAAGACTCAACCAGATGCCTTTTTGTTGGCGAAACAAGGCAGAACGATGTTGAGCAGATAGTTGGAATGACGTGTTGTTGGTGAAATTGTTCCAAGCCTACGCTGATGCCTGCAAAACAGCTGTTCTCCTTCGTTTTCATGTTTGTTTCTTAGCCGGGACCGCTAGCGCTGCAAGCATGCTCCTTCTTTGATGAGATACATTGGAAAGATGTTAATAAAACTACGGCTGAAATATTTGAAGAGTGTGAGGATGGGAAAGACGGATCGATTATACAAAGAAGGAGAGAGAGAGAGACAGAGACAGAGAGAGAGAGAGAGAGAGCGTTTTATACACGTCAAATCGTTCACTGATATGCACATACTGACTCCAATTTTTGCCACCTACCATCCTTTACTAAAACATTCGCAAAAATTCATTCTTAATGTTTGTGGACTGTCTAGCATTTTTTGCTCAAATATATGTATTCTGTCACTTATTATTAAATGCAACAATCTTCATTGCATCATTTTCTCACGATGATCTGCATCCTTATCCACAACTATCTGTCTGTCTTGCATCATTTTTCTCACAAACACCGGTTTTCTGACACCAATCTGTCCATTTTGCTAACATTTTATTAAACAAACCCATGCATTCTAACACACATCTATATGTCAATCTTGCATGATTTTCTCGCAATCACCTGCTTGCTGGTATGCACATCTGTCTATCTTGCAACCATTTTACCAACCGAACACATGCATTTTGACAGACATCTATATCGATCTGTTTAGATTGCGTCATTTTCTCCCAGACACCTGCATTCTTACACACAACACACACAACTGTCTATCTTGCGTTATTTTCTTTTAAGACGTCCGTTTTCATTTGTTTAAAAAGGGCTGTCATAAGCAATGTTTGCCATTCAATTCTCTCTAGCATGCCATTGTGGTTTCTGGAAAATCCTGTAATGCATTAAAACTTGTATTGTTCTTCGTCGTTTGCCATATGAATGAACGAATGAAAATTTTGTAAGCGCATAACATTTCCACACATAAAAACATGATCACAATTGCCATAATGAATTCAACAGAAACATTGTTCGCTTTACTCACATGCATACTCCAAAACAGGTACACCACGTCCTAATTCAGCATATCCTTAGAGAGAGAAAGAGGGAGAGAGAGAGAAGTTGAGAGAGAGAGAGAGAGAGAAAGAGAGAGATTTTGCAGGGTGGTCGTGGTGGGGATTGGAAAATTGTGTAGTCTGTTAGACGCATTTTAACATATGTTGCCTGTTGTTTGTGTAAGCTATTCATTGCTGTGATTTTGTAAATCGTAATCAGTCTGGCACTGACACAGTAAAGGAGGGACCTTTAGAAGAACACGGTCATCGTTCAACGATAGACGCCAGCTTCCAAGATCCTTTTTCTCTCTACCCCTATTGCTTTTTTGTTTATCAAACTTTGCTTAGTGTTCTGCCTAAACATAAAAGTGACCTGTCAAAAGACACGATGCCGTAGATTTATTAATAGGATTACTCTTATCATTTTTGTATGCAGCAGATCCCCTTTAACATTCCCAAACACACGCTTTGATAGATTGCTCACGCCACCAGGGAATGTTAAAGATACACCGTTAACTACAGGCTTGTTTTCTACGCTGTGCTAAATATCTATCAGGCGGTTTTTAAAAAATCTCCATGGTAAATACCTATTAGAGGCAAAAGCACGTCTGCTTGACGATAAAGCTCTTTCAGAAGTTGTAACTTTAGAGATTGTGAAGTCACACCAAAGGGTGTAAGAGATGCATGCAAGATATCGAGCAATCAATTTTGAGCAGACGCTACGCTGAATTAGATTTTACTCAAGTTATTTTATTTGTATCTCATGTTAAACCTTTTTAAAGAAGCGCCCATTTTAAAGCAGCGAAGAGCAACTTCAGAGCAGAAATTTTATTGATGTAAAGTCTATACATGGACAATACGAATGATTCGTGTTAAGCATAACACGAGTATTTTAGCGGTAAAAGGAGCATCTAAATCTAATGTTCACTCACAGCGTCCCCCTCTCCATCCCCAAAATATTATTCTGGAAACAATACTTTTACTATTTCTTTAGCTTGTGTATGTGTCCGCGCGCCCACATAGATATGTCTGCTTTTTCATCAGCCCTTATAATGCGCTTCTGTAAAACGTTCTTCAAAAACCTCATTAAAGCTATCTCTTGAAATGTGTACGGTGTCTTTAAACCCATTTAAATCAGATATTTATGATGCCTACAATGATTCCAGTATCAAGTTCAAGTTCAAGTTCAAGAATACTTTATTATCTCAACAGAGAAATTATGACATACAATTGCTGATCGGTATGAAACATTAAAACAATACATACATAGATAAAACAAGTACACAGTAGACTACATCTGTAGTAAATTTCCAGTATGAAATGACATCTCAAACATCATCACAAACATCAAAATCTTATATACAAAATTATTTATCTCCTCAGCTCTAGCATGATGGCAGTATTTGAGAAACGTTGGTGTGTTGTCGTTTTCTTAACTACGAGCAGAATGCTGGTTTCACTCTAGAAACAGATTTTAAAAGAAATAAAAAACTCTCAGTTATAGAGCTTTCTTCAAACAATCTGAATACCTTAAAAGAAGAAGATGAAGAAAAAGAAGAAGAAGCTTTAAGCTCTGTTAAGGTGAAAGGAACATGCACCGTCCCATCGTCAGACATTTAAAGAACACCGACAGAAAAAAAACAGGATTTAGTTGTAACAGACGTTTCATTTCTAATAAGAAGGTGCCAAGGGTAACAGGGAAAAACAAATGTTGCAATATTTTATTGGAAGAATAAGTGAAAGGACGTGGAAAGATACCATCTGACAAGATTGATTTACTGATTTCGTCTGACAAATACCCCCGTTGGGGTGCCGGGGGTTTCAGTATAAATAGTATCCCCACTTTCTGGAAATTTAGTGCTTTAAATTCCCACTGTCGCTATCTTTCTCATTTGCTCTTTCTCATTCCTGCTCTGTTCTATCAATCTGCTATACTATCGTCTTCTTCGCTAGACCAGTCTCCTACCTTTTTTCTTGAAAACTCTTCCGGGACAAGACTCCTTGTTTGTGTATGAGGTCTGTTGGATCAGCTTGGGAATATTGGACGCTTTCTGCCAGGTGGTCACTAGGGCTTCCTATGATGTTATTATTTAGTAATGTAGGCATTTTATGTATGTGTTTTGTTGATAATTTATAATGATGTTTGTATTCTATTTTGTTTTTGTAAACGGGGGTTCGATAAGTTGGGGTGAAGCCTCAGCCGTCCCCTGCGTGGGATGTCTTTATTGTAAAGTGACTGGCTGGTGGAGGGCATTCAGTTTTCCCACTAGGGTTGTTTCAGCAGATCTTTTATGCGGATTGGGGGTTGTCCTGTCCTGATTTGGCTCGGAAGAGTCCGCTGGACCTAAAGCAACAATTATGTAATGTAATGTATTGTAATGTAATGTAATGTAATGTCTGACAAATATAAAGTAACGAACATGTAGTGTGATTTTATTGGATACGATTAAATTACTAATTTCCTTGGAAGCAAAAAAAGTGAACGGCCATTCCATTTAGTGATCTCAACTGGTGAGATCAAATTGATTGGTTTTAGCTAATGAGATGAGATTTACTGACATGAGATACAGCTTTACGGCTGCAGGTATGTCAGTCGATCAGTAAATATGCTGCCAACAAATTATATGTTGACTGTTCTCAGCAAAGTAAATATCGTATTTATGCGATTAGATCAAGGAGAAATTTTAGACCAAAACAGCAAACAATTTACTTTTTTTTAAAGTGTACACTGAACATGCATTCTGAACTCAGAGAAAGAGAGAGAGAGCAACACTTTTTTTTCTGAATGAGGCAAAATATATTAATAAATCAAGGATTATAGTGTAGAAACAGACCCCCCCAAAAATATATCAGCAAACGATGAAAATTGTTAATGTCAGAAGGCAACGCAGAAGATTAAAAAAGCCTATAGTTGCTTATAAACAACAAAGTCCCTTAGTTCTTACGATCTCATAATGTTTAAATATTGTACATGTTTATCCATGCAAATGTGTGAGTGTGTACGTGTTTGTGCTTGCTTTCGAGCTCTTAGAGCAAGCTTTAAATTTAATTTTGCGCTTTAAAAATAAATTATTATTATTATTATTATTATTATTATTATTATTATTATTATTATTATTATTATTATTACATTATTATTATTATTATCAACAAAAAGCACTTTGACTAACTATTTTGAGAACACGAAATGCCAGTTAGCGTGTACATAACTCTTTTCAACATTGGGAAAACCTGCGTGTGCTTAGCTGTCTTTGCACAATCGATCCAAGTCTGATGCTCAGAGATCGAGAGACTTCTTTCAGGTTTCTGTAACAGCGTAACATATCGAGGAGTGAACAGGATAAATCGATCCTTAGTTAATGATGGATGATTTGTTTGTCAGCCACTTTCGCCTTATCGGCTACTTTTGTCCGCTGGTCCAGCCATCAAAGAGATAAGAAGTGATTTGTGAGCTAATTGCTTCATAAAAAGAAAAAAGTCTTGATTACTGAAGTGGAGTTGGGGGTGGGAGGGTGGGAGGGTGTCTTAACATTTGTAATAAATTACCGGTTTCTGTTATGAGATAAAATTCTTTGCTATTTGAAAATACGCCTAAAATCAAATCAAATCAAACCGTTGTTAACAGTATATAAATAAAGAACGCTTACGAAAAACATTAGTCAGCTTCAGTGTGATTGAACCCTTCGTTGTCCGCGAGTAGAGGCATCTATCAACAATCCAACTCTGTGGCGGTTTTTAAGAGAGCCTTGAAAACGCTCTTTTTCACATCTACCAAATAAACGTTTAAGAAATCAGCTGTACATAGTTTTTGTCTGATGGCCACATCTTAATCTCTTGTTTGCTCTCCACAAGCGCAATGAGCATGAACCTTGTAATCGTGGATACCTGCGCTATACAAGTCTACATCATCATCATCATCATCATCATCATCATCATCATCATCTAAATCATTCAATAAACTGGGGAAAAAGGTTTTCTCTCTATCTCTCTGTCTGCCTCTCTGTCTGTCTGTCTGTCTCTCTCTCTCTCTCTCTCTCTCTCTCTCTCTCTCTCTGTCCCCTCCGACTGCCTCCATCCCTCCTCCATCTTTCCTCTCCTCTAGTCTCTCTCTCCTCCCCAATCTCTCTCCCTCTCCTTATCTCCACTCCCATGCACTCACTGTCCATCCCTGAATGATCCAACTGAACAGCCTTCCTATTTGTTTTCACTACGAAGACTAGTTGCTTCTTACGGCTGCACTATCCTAACGCCGTGTTTACATCAGTCACGGGCGACGGATCACGGGTACTTCGGTGGCAACCAGTCATTTCTTTGTTAGAAGCACGCGCTATATTTTTCTCCGTCTCATAAACACTGCTTTAATCTTGGCAAAAGATCTGCTTCGCTGCAGACTCCCTCTCTGTATTCTATAGGTTCGGAGGTAGTTCTCACTCCACGCCTTTATTTCTCGGGCGGATTCACGGATTTCATTATTTTTGTGTATATAATATCCGTTACCTCTGTGGCTGAAATCGGGTTGCCTTCTCTGCGGAACCACGGCAGCCGCAGGGATGCGCCACGAAGGAGGACTAAGCCTCAACAACCCCGTCTAATCCTAAGCTTAACCTAATATCACTCAAAGTTGTTTTTTTCTGCTTTCAAAGCGGGCTTGTGTATCAGGCACTCACCTGTCTAGAATAGGAGTGTCAAAATGTTGAAAGTCCGTGCGATTGAATGTGTGCGTGTGATTTATATTCCCCGTTCTTTTTTTGTTCCAGGTGGTTCCGTCCCCAGTCATGTCCGAGTCATCGACAGAGCGCCACGACGGAATCGCTAAACATTCAGACGGTACTGGGCATGTACCTGGTCTTGGGCGCTGGCATAGTCCTGTCTGTAGGGCTTTGCCTCATCCAGTTTTGCGTCACTAGATACCGAAGACGCAAGAAACAGGTAAGGACAGTCCACTCTTTGACTAACCGACTGTTAGGCAGGATTAGAGTAGTTTAGATTATTTATTAGATTATTTAGTCTTGTGAAAAAAAAGAAGAAGACTAAATCAGAAAACTTTTAGCATTAAATTTTACCGCAATAAATAACAAATAAATGCATAAATTAAAATAATGCTAACGCACACACACACAAACACACACACATGCGCGCGCGCACTCACACCCTACCCTCCTTGCAAAAATAATAATTTAAAAAAACCAAACAACAATGCAATGCACATTTTTGGAGCCAAGATCTTCGTCAGGCAGGCGAAACACCACACAATAAAACAATACTTCCCAACCAACACAACTCCCAAATAGAAAATTCCCATGGAAATCGTTTGCTTATCAAATATTCTAATACATTTCAATCGTTAATAGTCTTTATGCAATATATTTTTCATGTTTGATGATGCAAATGTTACCTACCGGAACATCAATGTTTATCTTGGACATTGATATTTTTTGTTACATGGAGAGAGAGAGAGAGAGAGAGAGAGAGAGAGAGAGAGAGAGAGAGAGAGAGAGAGAGAGAGAGAGAGAGAGAGAGAGTTGCTCTCTATTGTCAGTTAAATAGGTCTCGGGCGGCTTGATTTAGATCCTGTATCCGCCTTCAGCGGTTCCTGAGCTATTATAGCCTATATTTAAACGATTGAATGCATACGTAAACAAAACAAAAAAGACACTTTTGTGTTTTTTTGTAATAGACAATTGAGCCTTATATATATTTATATTAGAGTTGTGGGTTTTTTTATTTCAGAAAAAGAAGAAAGTGGACGATGATGCTGGCGTCTCCACGCCGCTAGACCCGACGTTAAAACCCACAATGACGTATAATGACGTCACAGTCAACCCTAACCCTGACTCTATCCAGGTTTACGCTAACCACACGGGATATGGCGGCTTCAACAGCTATCTTTGAAGCAGTAGAGTGGTTATGCACACACACACAATTATTTGTGGGGAAAAAATAAAATAAAACAAGATTGATACTGGATTATTTCAATGGAAGAGAACTTCTCTTCTGGAATTGTTCCCTCACTTCACCCTTCATCCGGATAAAGCCAGAAGGACACTTAGCCTCTGTTGTGCTTGCCAACGAGGGCGCGTGCTCAGCTGCCTGCAGTTAGACGAGGGTCGTACATATTAAGAACGCGAGTGTGATCTCCCTAAATGCAGGTCTTTAGCGATCGAGCGAGTTCATGTTTGTCTCGCCCGATGACCAAAGCTAATTTGGATTGTAAGGAAAGAGTAAATGCAATGCATAGGCCTGTACGCTGCCGCCATCTGTTAGACCATCAATATTGAGTTGGACAGTATAAACTTAATCTTTAGAGTAGTAACCAAATCTCTATTTCATTCTTGCGTCAATTACACCGAATTCAAATGACCATATGTATGTTCGTGCTATCTTCGGATTGAGCACAATATGAAATGGTTCGCCACGTTGTGAAGGGAGATATAAAGTTTGTGCAGTAGTTGTCTCGCCTAAAGATTGGCGTTTAATGTTAGCATCTTGGACAAAATCTTTATTCGCTATTTATTTAACAACACATGCAACGTTTGGACTGACAAGTGTTGAAAGCAACATGCTGGAAACTGATTTACAGTAATTCTAGTTTGAAATGCAGCAACAACCATTGAACCCCTTCCCGCCCACCCCTCCTCCACCCCCACCCCCCAAAAAAAGAAGAAAAATACATGTTCATGAAATAACAGGGTTATAAAACATTTCATGAAATAAGCCTAGTTTGCATCTAATTCGTGTCAATAATACTTCTGTGGAGGCTTTGTAAAACTGTATCTCTGCTTGTACTAGACGATAAAGAACAAGGCGTAAGGTCCTATTGCATGAGAGTTTAGGACGAACTGAATTGTCCAACCCTGCCTATTGGATAACGTATCTATTGGTGCCGTATAGAGCGCTAATATCGATGCCATTATGCGGGAGAGGAGAGGGGCAACGCCTTCCCCAAAGCTGGCCCAGAGAAAAGGAAGGTAGGTCACTAACGCCTGTGTTCGTTGAGACCCAAAAAAGGTTACGTTAAAAAAAAATCCAACCTTATAAGGCTATATAGGGTTATTAGCAGAGCACACTAAGTGCGGTTGTGCTGCTAGTCAATTAGACCTCACTAATGCTAGATGTGATGACTGGTAAGCATGAACTATGGAGCGCAAGATCAACGATGTGATTTGCCTTCCTATATTCACTATTCACGAACAATGTGGCAGCCATCATCACCCTGGGAACTGAAATCATTTCTTGCCTTGTGATGACAAAAAGAAAGCAAGTCCCTGTTTGGTCACAATGGAATTTGTACATCATCGTAGAGAACATGATGAGACGCATCTTTAGTGTGAATTCTGAACGTCAGGGGTGTCCTTTGCTGGACTTGCTTTGTTTTGTCATTACACAGCAGATTGCGTTGCGTTTATGGCATTTTACTTTGTAATAATCACAATAATTCATGTTCCCGACCAAGTGTATTTGTGACGATTGTGTATATACATTGAATATAACAACTTGTGTTTAATTGTGGTCCTGATTTGGCTCGGAAGAGTCCGCTGGACCTAAAGCAATAATCACGTAATGTAATGTAATGGTGATGTGTGGTTATTGTGACGATGTGTATTTTTAAGGAAACTAAAGGATAAGATGACAATATGTGTGAATGTTTGTCTGTAAAGGATAATAATTTTGATCGTCAATAGTTGGGAATCAGAACAAGTCAAATGTTGGTCGCTCTGTCGGCCGTAGCATATCTCAAGTAGGCTACCACTAAGCAGATTTTGATCAAATTTCATTAACAAAATTACCTAGGTTAGTGGCCAGACTCCCGTGCCATTGTATTTGCTCTACTTTAGAGGCCAAGGTTGTTCAAGGTATTTTAGTGATTTTCCGGAAGAGCATTTTAATGGCTTGTCATCTCGGTACCTTCACCATTTTTAATTGAATGTTTACACTTTAAAAGCAAAATGGTAATGGTGTGTGAATGTAGCGAATACCCCATCTTGCATGACGCATCTCCTATTAAAATGTGTATGTACAGTGGTTTATACATTTGTTAAAAACCTTTGACCGTTGTTTTGTTTTTGAAAATGAACTTGCAGTATTTGTTCCATTGCATGACGGTGTCCATTGAACTGTACTTTATTTTTCACAACGTTGTACATTTGATTAATGGGTTTTAGTTAATGAAAGAATACCTTTATTTTTGGATCTACTACATCGTGTTGTTCTTTGAAAATGCACTTAACGTGCAGTTACGTTGCATTGGATGATGTTATTTTATGACACCAGACCATGTTTTAAGTCTTGTAGATCAACTGATCTGTCGGGAAACTGTATTGAGATGGGTGTTATGAAAGTTTTTAAAGAAAGTAATGCTGGTAATTGTTATAATTATTTGTGCAATGCTACATACCCTCATCTGCTGCCGCGATCAACCCACACACACTCTCTGTCCATCCAGCTTCGCATGCACCCCCTAAACACAAACAAACACACGCACGCACGCCCGCGCGCGCTCACGCACACACAATCTGATATACATACACACACACACACACACACACTCTCTCTCTCTCTCTCTTTCTCTCTCTCTTTCTCTCTCTCTCTCTCTTTCTCTCCATGGTTGTATCTTATTTTGTCCGTGTAGCGCTTTTGTATTTTTAACTGACATCACTCACAAAGTATACTATAACGTCAAAAAGATTCAACACACTACCCCCTCCTATCTTGTGCAATGTGTTCCCCTCTCCTCTCTCTCTCCCCCTCTCTCTCCCTCTCTCTCCCTCTCTCTCTCTCTCTCTCTCTCTCTCTCTCTCTGTCATTCTTTTCCTTCCCCCTCTCCTTTCCTTGATCTCAAAGAAGGGTTTATTCAGTAAGTAGAGAATATTGGTGCGTAAAGAAAATACGTTAGTGAATGTGTCTGAAATAGAAGATTGTGTTTTCCTGCCGTGTCTAGAAGAGATCACCTCCTCCTCCCTCTCCCGCCCCCCCCCCCCCCCCCCTTGCCTTCCCCCTTTCGATTCTATTACTACATCAAACAGTAAAACGGCTCCTTGATGCGATGAAAGGCATAGCAAGACTTTTTCCTCAGGTAAATATTGTTAAGTACAGTGCGTAAACACAAATATGTGGTTTATGTGCCTCGTTGTGTTGTGTGTGTGTGTGTATGGGTGTGCGTGTGTGTGTGTGTGTGTGTGTTTGTGTGATAGAAAAGAGAGAATTTATGTGTGTGTCTTTCCTCTCTTTGGGTGTGACTTTCTTCTTCCTTTCCTCTAATAAAAACAAACAACAACATCCCAACAACTTTACTAGTATACTTACGTGATAGCCTCATGCTATAGTAGATGTGTACAGAACAGACCCTTTTCCCAATAGGTAGCCTCATGCTATAGTAGATGTGTACAGAACAGACCCTTTTCCCAATAGGTAGCCTCATGCTATAGTAGATGTGTACAGAACAGACCCTTTTCCCAATAGGTCTATTCATTAAATAGGCTTATTCCTTGCTCGTTAGAGTTACATTTCTTGTTATGCAGAACAAGCTTGGCGACTCCGCTATAATTTTTCTGCCTTGTGCAAAAGATGCCGACAGTAAAGCGTTGTGCATGGGGTGCATATATATATATATATATATATATATATATATATATATATATATATATATATATATATATATATATATATATATATATATATATATAATGTTTGAAAGACGGGAAGTTAATTCATATATAAAAAGATTGATTGATTGATTGATTTAGTGTTGCTTTAGGTCCAGCGGACTCTTCCGAGCCAAATCAGGACCGGACAACCCCCGATCCGCATAAAAGATCTGCCGAAACAACCATAGTGGGAAAATTGAATGCCCTCCACCGGCCAGTCACTTTACAATAAAGACATCCCACGCGGGGGACGGCTGAGGGTTGACCTCAACTACGCGAACACCCCGGTTACAAAAACAAAATAGAATACAACCATCATTATAAATCATCAACAAAACACATACATATAAAATGCCTATAGTGCGAAATAATACAATCATAGGAAGCCCTAGTGACCACCCGGCAGAAAGCGTCCAACACTCCCAAGCTGATCCAACAGACCTCATACACAAACAAGGAGTCTTGTCCAGGAAGAGTTTTCAAGAAAAAAGGTAGGTCATTGATCTAGCGAAGAAGAAGAAAGTATAGCAGAGTGATAGGACAGATCAGGAATGGGAAAGAGCAAATGATGAAGACAGCGACAGTGGGAATTTAAAGCACTAAATTTCCAGAAAGTGGGGATACTATTTATACTGAAACCCCCGGCACTCCAACGGGGGGAACTGTTGCCGCAGTGAATTAGTCATGCCTACAAAGGCAAGACAGGTTTTCAACTGGGGCTTTCACTGTTCCCTTTATAGGTTAGAACAATCTACAGTGACAAGATTGCTCATGACCCCAAGGGGTATATAAAAAGCATCTGATTAACCGGTGTAACATCGTCTAAGTTCCGGGTTACTTATTTTTGGCCGGGCGCCTTTGCGCATGCGCCAGGTCAAGTCTGGCCGGCCTTTTTCAATGTTCTTAGGCGTCCTAACCCTAAACCCTAACCCTAACCCTAATCCTTATTAAGACTACGATAGTACTGTGCGCATGCGTCGAATTTTGTAATGCGTCGACCAATCAGAATGCTCCCAGTCGCTCCCAGTCGAAATAAGATACTAGGAACTTTGACGATGTCGCATCGGTTTCGTTCTTTAAAAGTAAACCCAATAACTTTGCCTCAAAGAGGGTTCCCGAGAGGATTATGCAATTTTGTTAAGTTCACATATCGCTCACCAGTTCAAACTGCTTGCTCTCACACTCAAGGGAAGTAACTCGCTTGTTTGTGGTTTAAGCCATTTAAGAGCAATGCCTATTATTTGACATCAAAAACACTAGAGGATTCCATAGTGTGATGAAGGGCATAGCCACCACACAGACGGTCGTAACATACATCACACTCAATGGAGGCGAGCCTTCATCATACGTCACGTCTGTATTCTGAACCATCACTTTTCACTCCCTAATAAGACGTTGGAGAACATATTTTTATCAAGAATTTTCTTTACCGCCACAAATTGGGTTTAAAACGTTTTACCTGTCATTTGTTTGAAGACCCTGCAGTCGACTTTTAATCTTTTTATATTTCGAGCATCAAAGACTGCTGATTTACATATGTGAGCCTTCCTAACGCGCACCGTTTCAAAACAAAACATCAGTGGCTGTTGATGCCCACCTGAAACAGGTATCTTCGAATCATTTGAGAGATCGCGGAGTTCTGCATGGTCAAATGAGCAATATGTTTTCACGTTGTGGAATAATAATTGAAACTTCCTCCATGGAGTCACTTTCTAACCTATGTGCTATAGCAACGACCGGTTCTTCATTAATTAGGAGGGACGTTTTGTTGTTGTTGTTGTTGTTGTTGTTGTTGTACTACTACTATTATTCGTTCTTTTCACTTACATTAAATTAATATGAAGTTCCCCCAACCAGATACTATTTTATCCTATCCTGTCCCGTAACTCAAAGGTCGTTGGGACACCCCAGATGATCGTTTAACCAGCGTCCTCCATCTTTCACTGTTCTCAGCACCCCTCATGGCTTCGTTCAGTGTCAAACCAGTCCATTCTCGAATATTGTCCTCCTACCTCTTTTCCGGTCTCTCTCTTCTTCTGCCTCCTTGCACCGTGCCTTGCAGGATGGTTTTTGCAAGGCCTGTTGCTCTGGTGACGTGGCCATACCATCGGAGTTTCCGTTTTTTCACCACTGTGAGCATGTCATCATGTTGTTTAATGGCTTGTGTGATGGTCTGTCGGACTTCGTTGTTGGTGATGTGCTGGGTATAAGAAATGCCCAGAAGTCTTCTGTAGCACCTCATCTCCATGCTTTGTATTCTTCGTTGTAGATCTGCTGTGAGGGTCATGTTTCGCAAGCGTATAGGAAGATGAAGATAACAAGGGAGCGCAGCAGCCTTACCTTGGAATGTAGACTGATGGTCCTGTCTTTCCAAATTGGCTTCAACCTTGTCAGGACAGCAGTTATTTGTGCGATCCTGGAGAGGTCTGCCTGTCGGGGCCCATTGTCTGATACAATGGCTCCTAAATATTTGAAGAAGCTATGCACTGTGTTGCGGGATTGGCCTTTGACTTTGATGTCCATGTTGATGCCCTTGGTGTTGGTCATCATTTTGGTCTTCTCTGCACTTATTTCCATTCCATAGGTTCTGGAGGTGGTGTCAAGCCTCTGTACCAGCTGTTCAAGTTCTTGTTCCTCTCCAGCCAAGCCATCAATGTCATCCGCAAAACGGAGGTTGGAGATTGCTCTACGCCCTTCAACCACATACACTATACTAAAACACAACTCTAAAGAAACTATATTTAAAGATACATGCATGCAATACAGCATAACAATAAATATAGTGGATAAAGCAATCTCAGATTACTGTGCATCTCTCTCTCTCTCTCTCTCTCTCTCTCTCTCTCTCTCTCTCTCTCTCTCTCTCTCTCTCTCTCTCTCTCTTCTCTCTCTCTCTCTCTCTCTCTCTCTCTCTCTCTCTCTCTCTATCAATGAATACCCCCGTTGGGGTGCCGGGGGTTTCAGTATAAATAGTATCCCCACTTTCTGGAAATTTAGTGCTTTAAATTCCCACTGTCGCTGTCTTTCTCATTTGCTCTTTCTCATTCCTGCTCTGTTCTATCAATCTGCTATACTATCGTCTTCTTCGCTAGACCAGTCTCCTACCGTTTTTCTTGAAAACTCTTCCGGGACAAGACTCCTTGTTTGTGTATGAGGTCTGTTGGATCAGCTTGGGAATATTGGACGCTTTCTGCCAGATGGTCACTAGGGCTTCCTATGATGTTATTATTTAGCAATGTAGGCATTTTATATGTATGTGTTTTGTTGATAATTTATAATGATGTTTGTATTCTATTTTGTTTTTGTAAACGGGGGTTCGATAAGTTGGGGGTGAAGCCTCAGCCGTCCCCTGCGTGGGATGTCTTTATTGTAAAGTGACTGGCTGGTGGAGGGCATTCAGTTTTCCCACTAGGGTTGTTTCAGCAGATCTTTTATGCGGATTGGGGGTTGTCCGGTCCTGATTTGGCTCGGAAGAGTCCGCTGGACCTAAAGCAACAATTATGTAATGTAATGTAATCAATGAATATATATATATATAAATCGTCTAATCTCGAATTTACACGCTGAGGATATATATATCCTCAGCGTGTAAATTCGAGATTAGACGATTTGCGATATTAAAGCGTTTAAATGTATGTAATTTAACAAGTGAATGAATGAACATTGAGATTTAACGTCTACACCCACCATTGGCGATATGGCAGACGGGGATAACCATCCCAGGGAAAGATTGGTAGGGACCTGAATCAAAACTGAACTACCAGAGCAATCATAATGCTAAAATGGACAGTGAAAATGGCCACTTTTGTATATCGCCCACCACGGGATTCGAACCTAGGTCATCGGCGTGCCAGGCGAACGCTCTACCAATTGAGCTACGGCGGTGGGAACAATTGATGTATTACACATTATAACGGAAAACAGCTGCAATAACTACTACTAAACACAAGATTATAATTGCAGCTGACTTGAATATGCTTCCATCAATCATCATGAGTCGTTCCCACACTGCGTTTTGTTGGGTCAGCTTTGGAATATTGGACGCTTTCTGCCAAATGGTCACTAGGGCTTCCTATGATATTATTATTTAGCAATGTAGGAATTTTATATGTATGTGTTTTGTTGATATTTTTTAATGATGCTTATATTCTATTTTGTTTTTGTAAACGTAGGTTCGATACATTCGAGTATAGCCTCAGCGTCCCCTGCGTGGGATGCCTTTTTCTTGTAAAGCGACCGGCTGGTGGAGTGCCGTCAGTTTTACCACGAGGATTGTTTCGGCAGATCTTTTATACGGATCAGGGGTGAGTTCTCTTTCAATCAAGTTGTGGTCCTGATTCTGCTCTTTGCAGTCTGCTGGACCCTGTAAGCAATGAATAACTAACTAACTAACTTACCCACCCGAGTCTTACACTTGCTTCTCCAGAGAGCTACTCGGCCAGTCTCGGCTGCGCTGTGTGGTGTCGTTCCTAGTATGACTATGTAGCTTGTGATAATAAGGGAAGGCACGTTCTCTGCCTGTTACCAGCTCCCCATGCAAATAGTGTGGCTGTAGTAGTAGTACCGCCATGTTTGATTGACACCGTTATGACAATCATGAAACTAAACTCCGGTACCTATAAAGGTCGAAAAGACAACTAAAGACAACTAAAGACGGCTAAAGACAACTAAAGACGGCTAAAGACAACTAAATACGGCTAAAGACAACTAAAGACGGCTAAAGACACCTATGTATAGACAACTAAAGACAACTAAAAGTTGTCTTTAGTTGTCTTTTCGCCCTTTATAGGTACCCCTAAAGACAACTGAAGACGGCTAAAGACACCAGGGGTAGAAATTTTAGGGGGTATACAAGGCTACAAACAACTTAAAGAGCCCAAAAACACCTGAGAAATTTGTTGCCGCGTAGAAAGTACAACGGATTTATAAAAATAACAATAATATTTTTCAAGTATATTATATAAGATAATTGATTTAGATACAAAGTGAAAGCTGTTCTGGGTGATTGTGTAGTCGGATTTAATGAAAATGCAATGCCCGATTCGAAACTGAGGCTATTGTTGTTTATAGGGTTAGAGTTAGGGTTAGTTGTCTTTAGTTGTCTATACATAGGTGTCTTTAGCCATCTTTAGTTGTCTTTAGTTGTCTTTAGTAGTCTTTAGCTGTCTTTAGTTGTCTTTAGCTGTCTTTAGCTGTCTTTAGTTGTCTTTTCGACCTTTATAGGTACCCATGAAACTCTCCATTCTGTTGCTTCGTCACTCACGTTCTGGGATGAAGCAGTTTTGTTGTATACTAATATTAACTGCCATCGTCGCCACAATACCAAGCGTCGTTAACGTTTTTGTATTAAAAGTAGCCTAAGATCGTTTATCAGCTTCCGAAGAACGGTCAGTATGTAAATAGTGTTTGCAATATGGCCACGTTGTTGTTGTTGTTGTTTTTTGACACTGTAATGAAATAAATCTTCCATTTCTGTCGTATTGTTACTGTGGTGATGCAGTTTCTTGTTGTTGTCTTTCTTCTTCTTCTTCTTCTTCTTCTTCTTCTTCTTCTTCTTCTTCTTCTTCTTCTTCTTCTTCTTCTTCTTCTTCTTCTTCTTCTTCTTCTTCTTCTTCTTCTTCTTCTTCTTCTTCTTTTTCTTCTTCTTCTTCTTCTTCAGTACAATTTACGTTAATCTGATGAATAAAATTTGATACAACAACAACAACAACAACAACTTCTTCTTCTTCTTCTTCTTCTTCTTCTTCTTCTTCTTCTTCTTCTTCTTCTTCTTCTTCTTCTTCTTCTTCTTCTTCTTCTTCTTCTTCTTCTTCTTCTTCTTCTTCCTACTCCTCCTCCCATTGGATATCTATTATCATAGTGAAGATTATGCATACTGTTTAGTTCAGTTTTTAATATGCATAAAAGAAAGGGGATTTTTTTCCTGCCAAATTAGTTTGAGTACAAAAGATGCAGTATGTTGTCCAAGACTCCTAGGAACTCTTTAAGACATGTCTCGCTGATTCCTATGTTGGAGTGTGCGAGAAGAGAGAGAGTAGGGGAGGGTGTGTCACGGTAGACCCTTTGGAACCCTCAATTAAGCTATATCACAATGTTTAACAGACATGTATAGACATTCTCGACGTTCTGGTATTTTTTTCAAAATTTTTGTCAGCTGCCAGGTTTTTTTGTTTATTTTTTACATTTTTTGCGTGGGGTAATTTTTTTAAAATTCCATATGATACTGATCTATATAGCGTAATTTGAACACCATTGTTTAAATCCATATTGGTTGTGATTAGTCATTTCCTTAATGTATTATTAATTTTTTACGAATGCATATTGGTCAAAACATGATTCAATATTTAAATAATTTAACTTTATTAATTTATTTTTGGCAATGCGGAAGCTGGTCAAATCTTCATTTAACATTAGTGTTGATTACATTACCGTAATGTTTAATGTGTTCATATTGTAAGTACATTTCTTATCGGGATAATTTTATTATGGCAAACAATGTCCTTGCACAGTCAGAAATGAATAGACGCCAATTTAAGGTTGAGTTTGTAATTTTCGTGGTTGCTAGTACTTTGAATAGAAATTTTATGGTAGGAAAATGTTTAGTGCACATACAGTGTAATATACACTTTTATCTATCGAAATACTATTATTTTATTCAAAACTTTGTCCTTCCTTTCTTTTTTATTTGAATTTAATTTAATGATTTCGTTCATTCAGTACACATTTCATTCAGTAATTGCAGTTTTGTTTAGTTTTGTTTTCACCAATGATGTATTGTATTATAACTGTTGGTGTACAGTCGTGTAAAAAATACAATGAAAAGGGGTTCTTTGAGTGTGAATTTTGCATTGCGTTGTATTATATCGTGTTATATTGTTTTGTATTGTTTTGTATTGTATTGCCAACTTCGTTCATGGCAATTTCCCTTAGTAATTTGATGGAATATAGTTGTGATGACATGTAAATATTTGTGTATTGTTGCTGACAAGACTGCCAGATTTGAACTGATTTGTGCGTGTATCTGTGTGTGTTTGTGTGAGCATGTATTGTGTGCTTGTGTATGTGTTTGTGTGTCTGAAAATGTTCCCCCACCCCATCCCCGCTCACCCGTGTATCGTTAATGTATCTGTGGTTCCCAATTTACGAACAAGGATCAATAAAGCCTACAGATGTACAATCAATCAAGCGTTTTCCTTTTGTTGTCTGGCATCATTGTCTTGCTGTTGTTGTTGTTGTTGTTGTGGTTGTGGTTGTGGTTGTGTTGTTGTTGCTTCTTCTTCTTCTTCTTCTTCTTCTTCTTCTTCTTCTTCTTCTTCTTCTTCTTCTTCTTCTTCTTCTATCCACACCCCAACCCCACCCACGCCGCTCTCCTTCCACCCTCTACTCACATCACATCCAATCCTCCGTCTCCACCACAATCTCTCAACACTCCCAGCATCATTCCACCCCCCCCCCCTCCCGTGGAGATGCCGAAGGTTTCAGTATAAATAGTATCCCCGCTTTCTGGAAATTTAGTGCTTTAAATTCCCCACTGTCGCTGTCTTTATCATTTGTTCTCTCTCATGCCTTCTCTGTTCTATCAATCTACTATACTTTTTTCTTCTTCGCTAGACCAGTCACCTACCTTTTTTTTCTTGAAAACCTTTCTGGGACAAAACTCCTTATTTGTGTGTGAGATCTGTTGTATCAGCTTGAGAATATTGGACGCTTTCTGCCAAATGGTCACTGGGGCTTCCTATGATGTTATTATTTGGCAATGTAGGCAATTTATATGTATGTGTTTTGTTGATATTTTATAACGATGTTTGTATTCTATCTTGTTTTTGTAAAAACGGGGTTTCGATAAATTCGATTACATATATAGCCTCAGCGTCCCCTACGTGGGATGTATTTATTGTAAAGTGACTTGCAGGTGGAGTGCCTTCAGTTTTATCACTAGGGTTGTTTTGGCAGATCTTTTATGCGGATCAGGGGTGAGTCCTCTTTTAGCGAAGTTGTGGTCTTGATTTTGTGGTCCTGATTCGGCTCTTTGCAATCCGCTGGACCCTGTAAGCAATGAATAACTAACTAACTAACCATCACCACCACCAACTAACTATCTCTACCCTTACCACCCAAAATAGGAGAGTGCGTGGGAAGAAAATGTGCTTCTACCCTTACTATTCCGCTCTCTGCCTCCTCCCCCCTCCCTTCCTCCTCCTCCACAGTTATTCCTACCACCAAAGGATAGAGTGCATTTTGGTCTTGCAATGTTGACGGTATAAAATGGCCGAGTGATCACTGTAGGAGAGACGATCATTGTTCAATCATCACGCCTATGGAGCTTGTCATGGGGAATGTGCCTCCTACACAAAAAGTCACTTATATCGCCGCCCTGGTGTTTATGCTAACACCATTATCGCCAAGCGGACCCTTCCCAATGCACTCTGACAGAATGGACTGGACATTAGTTTTGTTTAAAAAATATCAATAAATGTTTTTTATGGAGTTCGGGTGGAAATGATGCATACGGATGAAAAAAAAAAACTCTTTTAATTTTTTTGTTAAACCATCAAAAAGTTTTGTTTTCATCACTTCAGGCACCACAGGCGCCCGTATCGGAATGTGAGTGGACCCTATACTAATACTAATAATAAGTATACAACACGTTCACATTCTGATACGGTCGCCTGTGTCACGGACGTAAAACTCTTTGTTACTGAAAAAAATTCTTAAGTATTACGTGATTTTACACAAAAACGTCTTTTACAGGTCTTGTAAAATTCAAGAACCATTTTCATTCCAGTAATACTAGTTGATATAAAATACTGATTCCAAGCGACAATGGTATTATGTGGGTTGACAAAGCAAAGCAAGACCCGCGATGCTAGCTTTGAAAAGCATGGACATTTTGTGTCTCCAGTTCTTTCTTTGTCTGTTTGTATTTTTACGACTTACTATATACTTATGTTTTCTGCATTCATTGGGACAATAAAGTTTCTTGAGTTGAGTTGTCTGGATCTCCCAATCTAAGGATACCCGACTTTTAAAATGTCGACTGCAAATACATCTCGTCGTGTAACATGTTTGTGTGTGTGTGTGTGGGTGTGTGTGAGGGTGTGTGTGTGTGTTTGTTTGTTTGTTTGTTTGTGTGTGTGTGTTGAGTTGAGTTGTCTAGATTTCCCAATCTAAGGATATCCGTGTTTTAAAATTTCAACTGCAGATACACTTCGTCGTTTAACTGTGTGTGTGTGTGTGTGTGTGTGCGTGGGTGTGTGTGTGTGTGTGTGTGTTTGTGTAGGGAGGAGGGTGGGTTGTTGTGATGATGCAAAAATATATTAAAATCTTCTCGACAAATAATTATTGACTTGCTGTTGTTTTTTCATTGGCATAATTATCTTTTTGTTGTATTTTGATGGGTCATTGGAAAACTCATTTGTCAGTTCTTTTTTTTTTCTTCTCTTTTTTTTTCTTAAATCGTTGTCCACTGTCAATAGACCTGCCGCTATAGAATTGTTATAAAATCTTATAGAAGTAATCAGCCAGAAAGCGACACTGACCCCTTATCTGAATGTCAGAGGCTGTTGAGAGCAAATGCCTACACACAGCCTAGGCTTGCAAGATCTCTGACACTAGGCTATAGGGCTGGACAGTTTTACCGATACGTAACTGTATTCAGGTTCGGAAACGCGACGGTACGGTATACCGGTGCGGGTGTCCAAGGTCCGGTTTACTGGGAAATCTCGACAACACATAACGCGACAGTGGGCGACATCTTGTCCGCCCAGAGAGCGAGCCTAAAGACCAAACACGTGGATAGGCAGCTGTTCGTGAAAAAGAACTTATAAGAACAGCAGCTTCTCCACGTGTTTGAGCATGGTACCAGTCGCCAATCCTTCTGAATTAAAGTTATTAAAGACCTTTCCCGTTGAATGTTTTTGTTTTACTTTGATTTTGTGGTTTAAAGTTTGCTGATGTTCTAAACAGTGATTTATCATAATTTGTTTTGAAGGCGTTCAAGCAATAATAAAGCTTCAGTTTCTATGGAAATGTGGTTCTTTGAAACTGTTTTGAAGTGTATGACAATCTTTCTTTTGGGTCGGTCACTACTGTTAGTGCCATAATTATCCCATTTGATTGTAACACTTAAAATCGCGGTATACCGGTACAAAATACCGATACGACCTAAAAATACCGCGGTAATACCGGTACGACTTGGACCCACGGTACCCAGCTCTACTCTGCTAGCGCCAAGGTCGCCTGGGTAGTGGAGACTGGCCTATTAACTACTTTTGTTCTTTCTAGAGAATGAGTCATGTTCGAACTGCTTAATTTAAAATGTTACGCCAAAGGCTGTGGAAAAACAGTATACACAGAAGCAGGGAGAGAGAGAGAGAGAGAGAGAGAGAGAGAGAGAGAGAGAGAGAGAGAGAGAGAGAGAGAGAGAGAGAGAGAGAGAGAGAGAGGGGCCTCAGCGTCCCCAGTGGCGCTTGCTTTGTCTATTTCCAACCCCAGTCCATTAACAAGCGTGTGACGGCAAATTGCGAAACATCGATTCGTCATTGATCCCCAATCGGTGATAAGAGGTTGATAGTCCAACCATCTCCACCTTCCTCGTTTTCCCCACGCTTTCACCTTCTGTCGATAGTCCAACTCATCACCGAACCTTCCCTCTATTTTCCCATCTTCTACCACTGTCCATAACCAAAGTCATCATCTTACCATCCCTCTATTTTCAACATCGTCTTCCGCTGTCCAACGAATTCAATTACCGCCACACACACCCTCCCCCTCTTTTTATAAAAATACCATGTCTTCATTGTCGATAGTTCAACTACTAATCCGTTGTCGATAGTCCAACTACTAATCAATCTTTCTACCATCATCGTTGTCTTATTAATCATCGTCAGTTTCACTCCGCAGTTACTGCCACTCCTTAAGCTTATGTAGAAGAACATGGAATTGAAAGCCAGTATGTCGCATTTTTTGTCCACCTTTGAGAGCAGGATAATAATCTTTCTTGAAGTTTAAAGCTACTTGCGCCCCTTGGCTTGTTTTATCCCTGGCTTTTTAATGACTGCTGTACGGTGCTAGTCATTTTGAGAGAGTTTATTATAAATTTTACAATTATTTGAAAACCTTTTTTTAAAGTTATTCTCTCGGTTGGCACTAGCAACTGGGATGCTTTTAATTTGCGACTGGCTTCTTCCTAATGTGAACTTCTCAATGGTGTCTTTGTGACTACCCATGCAGTACATATGGACTGCACTCACCGTATGCATCTATTCATCAATTTGAGACCGATTCCCCCCCCCCCCCCCTCTTCCCAGTCCCCTATTCGCTCATGTGACGCGGGACTTTAATCTACCTACCTAACCTAACCTGCATCTATTCAAGGCCAAACCAACTCTGGTGAGACTTTTGGCAAACGGCGAAGCGCGTCAGGATAACCAGTCTTCATGAATGCAATTGTATTAGATTGTGATCATGTAGAATCACATCAAGAAGAAGAGGGAGACCGAAAAAGAGGTGGGAGAACAACATTCGAGAATGGACTGGTTTGACACTGAGCGAAACAATCAGGGTTGCTGAGGACAGGGAAAGATGGAGTATGCTGGTTAAACGATCATCTGTGGTGCCCCTACGACCTCCGAGTAACGGGATAGGATAGGGATAGGGATAGAAGCACATAGAATTGAAAGCAAGTATGTCGCACTTATCGTCTACATTTGAGAGCAAGATAATTATCTTTCTTGATGTTTAAAGCAAATTGCCTCCCTTGGTAAAAAGGTAAAGGTAGTCCCATAGCCTTGTGGCCGTAGGGGAGCATGATGTTGGAGATCACACTTATCTTGGGCCAGCGTAATGTGGGTGATGCCCATCTCTCTCCCTCGCTGCTTTACCTTCCCCACCCTTAAAAGAGTAGGTACTCAGTCACAGTTGAGTCAACTGGGGGCGTTGTTGTTTGTCGCTTCACGTTTTGCGGTCACCCATCCAAGTGCTAACCGCACTGGACGTTGCTTAACTTGCTACACAGTAGCGAGTGCTCCAACCACTGCGCTGTCCGACACCCCACACCTTGTTCTATAACTTGCTCCTTAATGGAGGTGCTACCATTTTGAGATAATTTATTATAAATATATATATATATAAGATCATCCATAAAGCAATGGATGATACAGTGTGGCACTTTAATCGGAAAAGAAGACATTATATTTTTTTCTCTTTCACTTACTTTCGTCCACACGAATCTTTAGAAGCTGTATCAAATAAGCATTTTTTCTTATTCATCTTTTTTTTCTTCTTCTTTAGATTGTAGGTAATATACATTATCGTGGTCTCGTCAAAATAAAATTTCTTGTACAATGGAGACTCTATAACTACATGTGTTAAGAAGTACAAGATACATGTAACTTAGAGCTGACTTTTTCTCTTCCTTTATTTGTTAGATAGATAGGTAGATATTCAGTGCTTATAGGGTCCAGCGGACTGCCAAGAGCCGAATCAGGACCACCTTTATTTGTTTGCCACAGCAAGTTAAACGTACCAGGCTTACAGGTGTAGCAGGTAAATATTTATCACGCGTGTTTGACATTTCCTCTTGTTCATGAGAAAACAAGGCATGAACATTTTGTAGCTGAATTGTTGTTGTTTTTTTTACGATATCGCTTCCAAGACTAACGTGTTCTTCAACGTTTTGACATTTTGCCAACTGCGGTTCAACACTTCAATAATGAGCTTCACCTTTTTTTTAATTTGAAAGCAACGGTTTTGGTTTGTAACAGGACTGCCACCTCTTTTTCCAAGAGATAAGCAAAAGACATAATAGAAGAAGAAGAAGAAGAAGAAGAAGAAGAAGAAGAAGAAGAAGAAAAAAGAGTAGTAGTAGTAGTAGTAGTAGTAGTAGTAGTAGTAGTAGTAGTAGTAGTAGTAGTAGTAGTAGTAGTAGTAGTAGTAGTAGTAGTAGAAGAAGAAGAAAGAGTAGTAGTAGTAGTAGTAGAAGAAGAAGAAGAAGAAAGAGTAGTAGTAGTAGTAGTAGTAGTAGTAGTAGTAGTAGTAGTAGTAGTAGTAGTAGTAGTAGTAGTAGAAGTTCGTCCTATGAAATCTCTGAATTTGCTTTGTCCTCAATTAAAACTTTTATGAAAAAAATTGTATTCCAAAAATGTATTAATCTTTTAAAAGATTTAATTTTCAAATTATAGCTTTAATCGCTTGCAATAAAAAGTAAATCTGAAACTTCCATTTGAGAATTCTCTCTCTCTCTCTCTCTCTCTCTCTCTCTCTCTCTCTCTCTCTCTCTCTCTCTCTCTGTTTCTACGCCCACACCCTCTGGCTCATTTTTTTTTAAAAATCAGTTTATAGTCCCCTCTCTTCCCGATAAGGATTTTCAGAGAGGAGACTGTTCATTGACCAAGATAGTCTATTTATGGCTATTTATATTCCTCCCTTTCGCCAAAATTAACCTCTCCTTTTTTTGTGTGAGTGTCGTCACTATCAACCGGAAACACAACGTGAGTCTTATATGGAGCTGCAGTACCGGTCTGCACTGGATGTGCCTACGCTAAACTTAATCAGTCGGTTGCCTTTGTATTAACAAACTTCTTCTGCTTCTCTGGCCCATTCCACTACTGGAAAGTCGATGATTACGAAAACCGCAGAACTGAAGAACACTTAACATTCAAACTATAGAAAGTAATGGTTCACACAGTGGTATTCTCTGACTCTCTGCACAATAAGCCCAGAGTAACTATATTGATATACTTCTGATCAAGGATGGGCAAGTAGCGAGAGTAGCGACTACATTTTGTAGTTTCGCTACTATTTGGAGTAGTTTGTAACGATCCAAACTACATATTGTAAAAAAGTAGTTGTAAAGCAGCGAACTACTAATTTGTCAGTAGCGAAGTAGCGAAAATGTTTTTCGCTACGCTACTTTCCTTGCCGTGTGACTTGCACTTTCAGTCAAGCCGAAGCGAGTGCTGTCTCGCACGAGATTGATCGCTCGCTTAGCGAACGGAAGCATGATTGTGATAGGCTGAAAGCAAAAGCCAGCCACGTGACTTTCAAAAGCGCGCGTCAGTCATCTCAGTCTTTGTTCGGGCAAATCAAGCACAGAACGCACAAATTTTAGACTGCAGAAAATTGAGAAACTTCCAACTTTGTTTAAACCATATGTAGAATTTTTTCATTTCAAAGAAGAAACGGACAATGTATTTATATTTAAATGCAAGTACGGATGCAATGAGTATTCAGCGAGCAAGACGACAGCATCCAATCTAAGGCTTCATCTCAAGTCTGCCTGTACAACCTTATGGCTGTATTTATGTTTTGTATCAGACATAACAGAGTACATTTAACCTTTTTCTTCTATTTTTTACTTTTATTATTAATTTATTATTAATAATATTTTTTTGTATTTTGCAAATGGTATATTTATACCATACATAATGTATTAAGTGTGCTCCTATAATATAATGATCTTGACTTGCAATGTTTTCAATAACAAATTTTGTAGTCTAAGGAAACATTTTGTATCTTTTTTTTCTTTTTTTTTTGTAATCTGATGAAGAGCATATATCATTAAAAGTATTTCTTTTTTTTTTAATTGTCTTTTTTTTAAATTTACTTACATTTAAAAAATACTTAGCAGTCCCAGTTGTGATTACAGTTTTTTTTAAAGTAGTTTGAAAAGTAGTTAGCTACTTTTTTTTAAGTAGCGTAAAAGTAGCGAACTACATTCCTTCAAAATGTAATTGTAAAGTAGCGAACTACTTTTTTAGACTAATGTAACTGTAGTGTAGCGGGCTACTTTTCAAAAGTAGTTTGCCCATCCTTGCTTCTGATGACAAAGAAAAAGTGAGCTTAAATGAACCACCACCAACTACCTTCTCTCCTCCAAAATTATATCCCTACACACAACACGATGAGGAGAATTTTCATGCATTGTGCATTTGAAAGCACACGCACACACGCACGCACACACACACACACGCGCGCTTACGTACACCCACACTCACACACACACATACATACATACACACAAACAAAATTTGAAAGCAGGATGTCCTTAAACTGCGAGATCTAGACAAGTAATTCATCTCATCACAAAAGCAGGACAACGAAACCCCAAAATGTCGATGTTCCTTTTCATCAAAGCTTGCGTCTGTCCCTAGACTTGCTTTGTTTTATCGTCATCACACGGACGGCGGGGTAAGCCCCCAACAGACCGTACACTCGCCTAGTCTCAGCTACGCTGTGTGCATGTGCAGACGGGATTGACGCTCTTTAATTTTGCTTGCCCCGTTCATCTCTACGGTAGTACCCTGATAAAAAGCGAAATTCAGACAGTCACTTTTGCTGTGTTTGTTCGGTGAAATGGATACTTCATCGGTATTCAGTCTGGATTCAAACGCAGACATGTTTTGATCGTACACAGGCATTTCCGCCGTTTTGTTCTGAAATCTGTTTTGGGTATTGCTAGCTCACGTGCACACACACACACACACAAACACACACACAAACACACACACACCTTCAAGCAAGAACAGAGAGGTATTGAGAGGTGATAATGATGATGATGACGATGACGACGATGCTGCTGCTGCTGCTGCTGATGATGATGATAAAGAAGAAGAAGAAAAAGAAGAAGATGATGATGATAATGATGATGATGATGATGATGATGAGGATAAGATAAGACAACTTTATTATCTTTTACAAGAAATTACATTGTGGTGTACAATTACAATCAACAAGGAATAAACATCACAATAATAATAACAACAATCATAATGACAATGAGGATAAAAATGCACAGTCACATATGAATATAATTACACTTATGCATGCTAACATTAAACGACAGCAAATGTAAAATGAAATTATTTTGGGCAAACAAACACTTACACACACGCACACACACACACACCCACACACACACACACATGTCATTTATTAAGTAATGAGACAGCCTTTGGAATAAAACTGTTTTTCGTTCTGAGAGTTCTGGCCCTTGGTGTTTGGTAGCGCCTTCCAGAAGGCAGGAGCTGGAAGTGGTGCGCAAGCACATGAGTGCTATCCAGCACAAAGCAACTGGCTTTCTGCTCAACACGTCTTTCATACAACACCTGCAGACTCTCTTGTTTCACTCCAACAACCCTCCCACAGACTTTCTCCACTCGATCCAGCACACTTTTGTTTTTTTACACACAAACTTCCATACCAGCAGATAAAAAAAAGGTAAGAACGGACTCAATAAAAGAAGAGTAAAAGGTCTGAAGGATGCGGCTACTGACTTGGAGATTTCGAAGTTTTTGAAGGCAGTAAATTCTAGACTGACATTTTTTGTGGATGGCCTGGGTGTTTGCAGTGAAGTTCAGTTTCTCGTCAATGATGGTTCCCAGGTATTTGTATTGAGTGACTCTCTCGATCAATGACAGGGTCTGGAATGAGAGCGTTGTTTTTACGAAAGTCAATGACCAGTTCCTTAGTTTTCTTGACATTTAAGTCCAGATAGTTTTGTTTGCACCAGGAGCTGAACCTATCAACTGCAGAGAAATACAAGAGGAGGAGGACGATGATGATGATCATGAGAGGGGGAGGTGAATGGGTGTCGGAGAAGTTCAGGAAGGGGGAGAAAAAGTGGAGTGGAGAGAAGAAACATAAAAATTGACTTTCAATACCATTTTGGACTACACAATTAACTATAGTGTAAGTCCACGTTTCCAGGTAACGCTGCAGAAATTCCAACGAAATATTTCACCTCCTGTTTTGTCCGGAGGCAGTTTTTAGCTAGTGTACCGCTTCTTGTTTCCAAGGAACTCCAAGAAAATATGTCTTCGCTGCCTCGTTAGGAGGAACCCGTTGTGAAGTTTTTCTTGGTGTAGACAGAGTATCCACAGTCTCTGAAGAAGAGAATTAGTATACAGGAGACCGCATTCGTTGTGCTCGGCCGAGTCTGCTCTTACTGTGTAGCAACGTGGGGAATTTTTCAATATGGAGAGTTGATCAAACACAGGTAGTGCCTTTCTGTTATTCATTATCGAGACGTTGCCAATCGCCGTCCCCAGCATTCTCTTGTTCTTGCAATTCATCGTTTTCAGCGCCCCAAGAACTTAGCAAAATTGTATTGAGGGGTGAGGAAGGGGGTAAGGATGAGTTAGGGGGGTGGGCTGGGGTGGAGGTGGGTTTGGGAGGGGACTGTTTCTCTGTCTCCCTCCCATTCTCTGCCTCTTTCTGCCTGTCTGCTTGTCTGCCTGTCTGTATGTCTATCGTCTCTCTCTCATGTATACCATGTACTCACTTTCTATTTCTACCTATTTCTTTCACCCCCCCTACCCCCCCCCCTACCCCCCACCAAACTCCCCTTTCCTCCTTAATACACTGTGCAACACACACACACACACCTACACACACACACGGAGGCTTAACATCCTACCCCATTCAAAACTGTCCACCATCCTTAAAGGCCATACCCTCAAAACACGAGACAGCTTAATTCGTCATTTCCTTTTTTGTTGGTGTACCAATGATGTTGAAATGCTGTACAAACTACACGTATTGGGAACAACTGGTTTAACCTACTGCCTTTTATCTCCTGTGTGTCTTCCTCTATCTCGTCGTGTGTAATAGTCATTTTTGTTTTAAAATTTAAGCTTTAAGCTTCACAGTCTACCCGGCCGATTAATTATCCGTTAACATCCATGTTCTGTGATTGTAATCACCAGAGACCGTTAATAAATGAATCAGAATCAGGAAAGTTATTGTCCCATTACACACACACATACACTCTCTCTCTCACACCCACACACAAACACACACTCACACACACACACAAGGAAATGTGTGTGTGGCGCACATATTGTCAACACACAAGGCACAAAATACAATAAAAACGATGATGCGATGTGCAAAATACTTCAAAATGTTATCTTTTGTGTCCAAATAAAAGCTTCAGAAGCACTGACGCAGAGCGCAATTTCATTAACGTGCTGGTTTATCAATATCAGTTCCATTTTCAAACTGCGTCCTCCATTTTTGCATGAACACAACAATTTCCTGTTAATGGGTCCCTTCCGGTTGTTCACTTTTTGTTGTTGTTGCAAAAAACAATCGTGCCCAGTTATTCCCCTTTTGGTTCTGCCAGACAGCTTTGATATTTGACACATTTCAAGCGATCCGAGGAGTCGATGGATGATATGAAGCACACACATGGCGAAGCTGAGACCCGCCTCGGCTTACGCTCATCTTTTGTAAGAGTGCACTTTTAAGAGGTGAAAGTAAGCTTCGGCAAGTCTCAGATACGCTGTGTGATCTTGCAGAGAAGCTCAGTGGTAGCTAGAGTGTTCGCCCTACAGCACAGAAAGGTCCAGATTAAAATTTTCTTACTCCAGTCGACCTTTTCTGTGACGCCTCTATACAAGGTGACTCAATTGCTGACATTGGGGAAGATCGACATGCTGTGTCTGGGTCACCTTAGTTTTTTGATGACTTACTTGTCTTGATCTCTCGCACTGAAAGACGGTTTACATATCCAATTCTCAATAAATAAAAAAAATGGATTTGCTTTGTTTTGCCAACACACAGCGCTGTTGCTGACCAAAACTGACCAGTCCGTTCCCAAGGTCAGGGGATCCGAATAACCCAAGGGCGAACCTTGGGTTGAACCAATGAGCTGAACGACTTCCGCACGCAAATAATTGTTATAGGCAACTTAACATATAGCCCTATTAGAAACTAAGGAGTATTAAATGAGTGTATAATCGCTTCCTACCATATCCTATCCCGTAACTCGAAAGTCTTTGGGACACGACAGATGATCATTTACCAGCGCACTCAAGCTTTCTCTGTCCTCAGCAATGCTCATGGCTTCGCTCAGTGTCAAGCTAGTCTATTCTCGAATGTTGTCCTCCCACCTCCTTTTTTGCCTCCTTGCACTATGCCTTGCAGAATGGTCTTTGCAAGGCCTGATGCTCTGGTGACGTGTCCATATCATCGGAGTTTCCGTTGCTTCCCCACTCACCCGACTTACCTGAGTGCTTTGGACAATATTGGCCTTTATTATGGTTGGACAATACAATGCCCTGATCTATGATGGTGACGACATCAATAATGAGGATGACGATGATGGTGAGGAGGAGGAAGAGGAGGAGAAGGAAAATGAGAAGAACACTGATGCAGATTAGGCTGTAGAAGAAGAAGAAGAAGATGATGATTATGATGCTGCTGCTGAGCATGAAAATGATGACGATGAGGACGGCGACGAGAACGACGACGACGATGATGATGATGACGACGATAAAGATGATGATGATGATGGTGATGAAGAAGAAGAAAAAGATGGCGATGACAACGACGACGATGATGATGATGATGATGAATAGATGAAGATGACGACGACGATGATGATGATGAAGATGATGATAGTGATGATGATAATGAAGAAGAAGTTAATGATGATGATGATGATGATGATGATGATGATGATGATGATGATGATGATGATGAAGAAGACGAAGAGGAGGAGGAGGAGGAGGAGGAGGAGGATGAAACAACCAACAACGTTCAAGGATATCAACAAAGCGGAAAGTACTTGTTTCAAAATGAAACATATTTATAAATCAGCACGTTCATAAAACAAAGTGTCTTATATATAGGATATAATTAATAAAATAATGTTCAGTGTCAGAATATTTATTATGTAACTGAATGCTTATATTGCTAAACACACGCACAAAAAAAAACACCAAACAATTCGGTGTAGTTTGAATTCATAAGGTACAAAAGTATACTTGATAGCATGCAAATTCCATACAAATTCCAGGAAACCCCGGTTGGGGACCTGCAACTACCGCAACTATGGCATTAATTCCTGCGATAATCGGCAGAAAGAGCAAGCCATTTATTAACGATAGTAGTGAGAACAATTACTTGGCAGTAGATCATTCTGCCACCGTGACATTAAGACTGTAGATGGTTGGTCCCACGACCTTTCGACCTACTATTAATTCAGTGCCTTTTGGTAGTTTAGCCTAGTGGAATCGCAAACACGTTGTTTTTTTTTTTTTGTTTTTTTTTTTTAAAGATCTAGCTCAAAGCAGCCAAAGTCTAACGGGTCATCATAATCTTAGTGCAACCACAATCTACCACATAATACACACACACACACACACACACACACACACACACACACACACACACACACACACACACACGCACACACATACTTGCAATAAATCAGAAATGGGTTCATTTAAGAATGTAGGAATCGGAAAGTCATTTTTTGATGGAAAAGGGTTAGTTGCAGCGCTGCAACTAACCCTTACCCTAACCCTTCTCTAGAAAGTTGACCTATTTCGTCTCCTATAGGCGACGAAATAGGTCGAATTTTGCTTCAAACTTTTCCAAAAATTCACTGTATTTTCTCCGTCCCGGATAGTGCACTCCTATGTACTTAAAACACTCTTATGCACTGCACTCCCATGCACTAAAAGAGCACTCCCACGCACTTAGAAAAAAGTGGGTTCCTGGAAAAAAAGTGGGTTCCAAGCAAATAAACCCATTTGTTACTAGAAAAGACAAGGTCTGCTACCCATTTGTGCGCTTTTGTGCGTTCACGCGCGCGCGTGCACACACACACACACACACACACACACACACACACACACACACACACACGCACAGCCTGCTGCAACAGCAACCACTTGATAATAACTTCAGCATGGTCCTATCGCAGTGACGGAGCAATACCGCTGTCACTTTTGATTATGCATTCCGCCACGCTTGTCCTATCTTAGCGAAATTACTATAGTAAATGGGACATTAGCCATTCACAACCATCTGTGATATGTCGTGAGCTTTAATCGTCGTTGCCTAATCCTCTCCTTCAGCAGCAATCAACTGCAAGGCAGAGAACGTCCGTTTACACCGGAAATGACGGAACAGAGCAATTAACAGCCGTCACGTTATGCATCAGGATGGAATTGAGAGTGATATCCCTTTTCTCACGTATTGCAAGAACAATACCTCCGTTGTCTTCATAAGCACTGAGGTTTCGTCTAGCCTGAAAGAAAGAACGAAGGAAGGATGGAATTAAACAAAGTGTATGAGGGTGCGCTGCTCAGAGGCCACTATAGTCGCTCGCTACGCCTCTACTGACAAACGAAACGCCGGTTTGATGCTACACTGTTGTGGTTCGTTAAATACAGATTTCTTGACTTCACTGGACAACTCACACATTAAAACAATTCGTACTACTCTGATTTAAAAAAGAAAAATTACGGTTCTTATATAGCAATTAACCAGCTCAAGAGCTGCTCAAGGCGCTGGCTGATATAGATATATAGGATCTAACGCCAGCCGCCCGAGGCGCTCATTTGCTGCTCTGGGCGCATCGTCTGACTCCCAGACAACTGAGCACAATGGTGGGCGACCCGGGGATGGGAGAAAAATGGACCTAGCGCTTGCTGGAAGTATTTCTGTAGACGGCACTCACCCGTCTAGGACGTCATCTTTATAGTCCGTGCGAGGAAAGGCGTGCGTGCACGTGGCAGACTAGACCTCGGTTCAAACTCTCAGTGGAAGGAGTAGGCACCTGCCTGTGCCTCAGGATCATGGATTTTTGTCGGTGTTACGTTGAAACGTGAAGGATAATATGTCTGAAACGCGTACGATAGGTCTAATCGTTTCGATTTGCAAAGTATTCAATAATAGAGTTTATTTACCTTTGATTTGAGTTTGCGTTGTGGTTAGAGGAAGCTTTGTATAACGTTGATAATTTTAGTTGGTCGATATTATTGGAGAATTCTCTAGATTTGCCTGTTTACTGTCAATAGAAGCTTCGCGAGAATTCGTAGAAATTTTGAGAACATGCTATGACAGAAAGGAAAGATGTATGACGTAAGACAGTGATGACGAAGTTAGAAGCATTGGTTAAATTGCGTCATACACGATTGATCCAGGGTGTTCGGGAGAAGAGAGAGGCTATATTCACAACTTTCCGACACCTCTCATAAAAACTCGTGGGTATCGCCATTATAAATTAAAACGAGGTTATATGAAACCAAGTTCCGGTTTTGCTTGTTTTGTTTTTATCAAAGCTTGATGCGTGACTTTTAAATATGGCAAATTGCCGAAAACGACGATTGTTAGAGCCCGAAAATGAGTGGAATAAGTATAAAAACGGTGGAGGAAGTACATGCTCAGTGAAAGAATGCAAAAAACAATCGTAGAGGCCTGTATTTGTGGCGACTTCGGAGGTGCGTCGATCATCGACAGAAAGTGAAACAGGACCTGAAAACTCTTGTAGTTTTCCATAGCTTCGCCGTCGGAACCTTCACAAAACACGAAGTAACTGACTATGTTTATGCGAGCGTTGTGGCCAAGTGGGCTAAGGCGGGACTAACTTGCCTTGTCCACAAGCCAGAAACCAATGGCGCCTGATAGGTGTGGGTTCGAGCCAGCATCTGGGCGTTATGTTTTTCCTAATATTTTAAAAAAATTCACAAATAATGTTAGGTAGGTAGGGTTTAGGCGCGCCACTGGCGATAGAAAGGGATAATAAACTGCAGCAAAAAAAAATAAAAATATGTGAGGGTACGATACAGGTGGCCAGTGACACATGTTATTATTCTTGAATATTTGGAAATAACTCACTAAAACACGCGGAGAAAAAAAAACGGAAGTATTTTTCATAGAGGGGATTCCCGTTGATGCATAGGATAGCAGAAAAGTGTGAATATGTGCCGCACTGTTTTGAGAGGTTGATAGTGAGTTGGAAAGTAAAAAGTTGAGAGTGAAAAGGTGATTGTATGCAGTTGTTGATGTGTGCTGAATAAAAGTGGAAAACTTCATACGTCGACTCTGTGACATGTATGCTGATTGAACGGGTTGCGTGGATAAACGAATCTAAGTTACACCTATCAGGATTTCAAGCGTCGGGGCTGAATCAACCACTGATAGAAACACCAACAACATCGAACGAGTGTAACAGTCGGCACTGCAGCCCTTCCAATCTTGATACATACAAACCCCTTGTCTGCAATGCGATTGCTTATCATTCAATGCTTCAACTGTTAGTTGTTGTTAGCTTTAAGCTTTAAGCTCAGCTCGGGAACTATTGTTTTTGGATTTGTGCGTATGGGGATGATATTTGCGCACTTTTCTCTGAAACTAATGGACGTATTTTATTGAAACGTAGTACTTAGTTACGAAATATTGAACACTGCCAGATGACAAAAAAAGGTATGCATATCGGAAGACGTCATCCTGGTGACGTCATTTTTGGGTTTAGGTACTTTACGTGTGTCTCTAAGGTAAAACCAAACTTATGCAAATCGAGTTACGAAATTATCGTGACGTTATTTCTAAAATAAATTTTTATTTATTTTAAATTAAAAAAACAACAACAACTTCCTATGTAATTACATGTAAAGTGTACATGCCATGACGTTAAACATGGTATATTGAGTGACGTCATCGTGTGACGTCATTATGGTGACATCATAATTTGTTGTTTTTCTAATCCTATTTTCTCCCAAAAACCGCTGGAGGGATTTGGTCCAAGTTTGGTATATACTTAGACTTTCCCTAGGCCTCCAACGTAAAACCAAACTTCTGCAAATGATCTGCACTCCAAGGCAAGGTTGCTGCGCTCCCTTGTCATCTCCATCTTCCTATACGCTTGCGAAACATGGACCTTCACAGCAGATTTACAACGAACAATACAAAGCATGGAGATGAGGTGCTACAGAAGACTTCTGGGTATTTCCTATACCCATAATCACCAACGACGAAGTCCGACAGACCGTCACACAAGCCATTGGACAACAACAACATTCGCGAATGGACTGGCATGACCCAGAGCGAAGCCATGAGGGTTACTGAGGACTAGCTACTGAGGACAGAGAAAGATGGAGTGCGCTGGTTAAACGATAATCTGTGGTACCCCAACGACTTTTGAGTTACGAGAAAGGATAGGATAGGATAGGACAGGATAGGAAGGATGCAAATCGAATGAAGTAATCATGATATCATCACCTTGTAATATTTTTTTTTTACATTTAAACTGTGTACTATAATGAGTTGAGCATTAGTCAAAACTTATTTATATCGATTGACGTCATCGTGGAGACCCGGCGTCCGTCCGAAAGTGATATTTGCGCACTTTTATCTGAAACTAATGGACAAATTTCTTTAAAACTTTGATCCTATTTTCTCCCAAACTTCTAGAGGGATTTGATTCATTTTGTTATGTACTTGGACTTTACCTTTGCTTCCAAGGTAAAACCAAACTTATGCAAATCGAGTACGTATAGTGATCGTGACGCGATGTTAAAAAGAACATTTTAAATATTTTTAAACTTTTAAAAATATCTTATGTAATTAGAGTGTGCAGATTCCTTTAGTCTTAAAGAAAACTATGCTATATTGAGTCCGTCATCGTGTGATGCCAACATGGTGGTGTCATAATTTGTTGTTGTTCTTTCTAATCCTATTTTCTCCAAAACTACCGGAGGGATTTGGTTCAAGTTTGATATATATATACATATATATATATATATATATATATATATATATATATATATATATATATATATATATATATATATATATATATATATATATATATATATATATATATATATATATATATATATATATATATATATATATATATATATATATATATATATATATATATATATATATAGGCCTACTTAGACTTTACCTATGCCTCCAATGTAAAAGCAAACTTATGCAAATACAGTGATGTAATCATGATGACGTCACCTTTAAAAAACATTTTCTTTAAACTTGTATGAAATTAGACTGCACAGTTGCATTGAGCCTTAGTCAAAACTTATGTAATCGGGTGACGTCATCATTCGTTGTAATTTTTCCTAATCCTATTTTCTCCCAAAGTACTGGAGTGATTTCCAGTTAAAGAGCTGCTCTAGGCACTGGTGGATACAGAATCTAAGTCAAGCCATCCGAGGTGACAGCTTACATTCCCTAGAACATGAGCGTAAGTATCTTTAAAATTCGGGAATAGTATCATAATCCTCCTTTTCTTCCTTCTTCAACTTTTTCTCCCTATTTGACCTTCTTCTTTATTGTCTGAAATATATATATTGTGTGTGTGTGTGGGTGTGTGTGTTTGTGTGTGAGTGTGAGAGACAGCACGCGTGGGAACTCTGCACTCGTTATTGTCCAGCACTTGGTTTTTGTTTTGTGTTGTTTTGTTTTCTGCGACGTTCTATTTATGATACATAAGGCTGTACGCTATCTACCGCGTCTTTCTATCGAGGATCCACGTTCAGCGTGCAATGCCCCTGTGCTTTTTACCCATGAGTCACCACCCCACATCCCCCTCCACCCCCACCCCACCCCTCCCCCCATGCCCACTCCTCCCTACTCCGTGATATTTTACTGGAAGCGTAGAGGGTAAACTCTGAGACATCATTTCTCTCCTTCCAGTGGAGCCGAGCTTCCTGTACCATTACACCTCCCTGATCTGACTCTTGGACTCTTTTGTGCACAAAAACACACCACAACCAACCATGGATGATGAAAATGACGATAAACGACAACCTGACTGACAGTAGCAGCATATCACCCGCTGATCTCATTTTGAGATAATGACTGACAACATCACGGCTGCTATAAAAGGAGATAATAACTGACAACACGAACTGCTGATTTCACTGCTGATTATTGCCCAACAACTAACATCAATAACTCCAAAACGCAATTTGACTCCACGAACATTGGTGTCGATGGTATGCGAGTTGGCCACTTTCCTATATTAGTTTGGAAATTATCATTAAGCGTTACCAAAACATGTAGCTCGTGGGAACCACCACTCAGCGTGGCATAATTGCTAAGTCTTGTTTGGGTGTTAGCTTTTCCTAAATTCAGGTTCGATGGCGGACAAACTCCAGGGACAAGAAATCACCCGTGATTTGTCTCCCCTCTCTTCATGAAATCTTTCCAGTCTCTTTCCCTTACCACAGAATTTGCCCCTACTGATCTATCTGTCTGTCTCTCTTTCTTTTTCTGTCTGTCTGTCTTTCTGTCTGTCTCTGTCTCTCTGTCTCTCTTTCCTTCCTTCGTTCCTTCTCTCTCTCTCCTTCCTTTTCTCTCTCTCTCGCTCTCATTCCTTCTCACTCTCTCGTGCCCTCTCTTTCTCTCCGTCCTTCTCTCTCTCTCCCTGTATCTCCCCTCTCTCTCTTCTTACCTCCCTCTCTCCCTCTCAAGATAACCCAGGTAGCATGTTACATCTCTCTCGCTCTCTCTATCACGTAAAGCGTGGGTGTATTGTTTGCCCGCGCGGGTGTGGAAATAGAGATATGAAGCGAGAGAGAGAGAGAGAGAGAGAGAGAGAGAGAGAGAGAGAGAGAGAGAGAGAGAGAGAGAGAGAGAGACAAACAGCTAGGCACAGACAGAGAGAGAGAGAGAGCAATAGACAAACAGACAGGCACAGACAGACAGAGAGAGAGAAAGAGAGAGAGAGAGAGAGAGAGACTTACAGACAGTGATCCGTGATGAAGGAGAGAGGTTTGGTTTGTTGGGGTGGTGAAGAAAAAACATGAGACTAGAGAGATTGTTGAAAGCATTAGACTAGATGGGGATTGTGAGTAGAATTATGACGTTATAACCTACTTGTTGGCGCCACGAAGTCACCAGTAGGCTCTGATTGTGACAACCAACACCATTACACTTGATAAAGTTTTCTCCCAGAGTCAAGGTCAAATACAACTGCCGCACCACCACCACCTCCACCTCCCTCCCCACCCACCACCATAACTAACCCACCCCCCACCTCCACCCACCACCACCATCGCCACCACCACCAACAACAACAGCCAGCAAAACACACAAAACAAGCAACAGCTATAGCAACAACATTCATTAGCCTCTATTAACACACCTAGAAACTCGGGACAGTAACACCCTTGGCACTCTCGACTAATGGAATCACCGATCATAGAAAGATGATGGGATTTTATTGCCGATGTGCCCGGTGTAGCAGACCAGATTATACCCCCGCCTCAAGTATACCCAGGGTATAAACTGGCCTAGGGCAGACTATGCCCCCGTATAAACTGGCCTAGCCCAGACTATACCCCTGGGTATTATTTGGCCTAGGCTCGTTTAACCCTCTCCTGCCCTTTATAACCCCCCCCCCTCCCCCACTACGGAAGACCTTAGCCTTCACGTTACTCTTTAATTTATGTGTTGTAATTGTTCTGATGCACTCAGATAGATAGACAGACAGACGGATAGATAGATAGATAGATAGATAGATAGATAGATAGATAGATAGATAGATAGATAGATAGATAGATAGATAGATAGATAGATAGATAGATAGATAGATAGATAGATAGATAGATAGATAGATAGATAGATAGATAGATAGATAGATAGAGATAGATAGATAGATAGATAGATAGATAGATAGATAGATAGATAGATAGATAGATAGATAGATAGATAGATAGATAGATAGATATTTAGATAGATAGGGTTAGGGTTAGTTGTTTTTTTAACACGCAAGATAAAAGCTGTTAGCTGAGTTCACTCAGATTTTTTTTTTTTTTTTTTTTACACGCAAGCAAAAGGCTTTTACCTGAGAGTTGGTCACGCAAACTGTCATGTACAAGAAACCCATGAGTGAAATCTCTTTAGGTGGGGGTATATTCCAGGCGCGAGGGGTATGACCTGGCCTAGGCTGATCTATACCCAGGGGGTTAAACCCGCCTAGGCTACATTATACCCAGGGTATAAAGTAGCCAGGGGTATATTCCGGCCTGTTACACCGGCTTCATTGAAAGCACTGATAACTACGGAAACAAAAGTTGATAATGGTATTGATGATGGAGATAAATGATGATGTTGATGATGATTATGAAGGTAGATAATGATAATGTTGATGATGATGATAATGATGATGACGAATGATGATAATGTTGATGATGATAAGGAATGATGATGATAATGTTGATAACGATGACGATGACGATGATGACGACGATAATGATGACGACGATAATGATGATGATTTGTATAGCGCCAAGTCCATTGCCCATGCTCCTCTCAGCTTGCCCAAGCTAGTGAAGCGATACCCAGTAACCTTGGCCTCAGGATGATGTAAATTACTCTTGGTTGTTTGCCGTCATGTTTGCCCAGGTCAAATAGTGTGACACGTTAGTCATTTACCTCAATAAGGCCAGATTCAACTTTAGTATGTTCTGATACGTGATATGAGGTGCAGGAATAGTATTATTCTGACAGCATTGCTATGGCGCGGCGTAGATCTCCTGTAACCGTAACTTCCGTTTTGACGCCGCATTAAGCTTTGTTTGCGGTTGACTATGATTGTATTGATCAATGATATTATCATGTTTAACTCACGCTGTCGTCTTTCATCAATGCCAAGTTTATGCAAACAATCATTCCCAGCCAAGGTTTAGGGTCCGATTGTGGTGTGCACGATGACTACATTGAAGGGGAGATTATGTTCTTAGTAAGGTTTGCAATGGAGGGGGTATGAGCGTGTATCTTTGACATCAAAGACTTAAGCGATACCCTGCGCACCGGCGCTCCTGCGACATGTGCGGAGCATGTCCGGGTTTCCTTAATGTCTAATTGGCTAGTTTGCTAATTATCATGCTGATACCCTTCCGACCCACCCTCATCCCAATCCCCCCTCTCTCTCTGTGCCTCCTCCCCCCTCTCTTCTATTCTTCCTTCTCCTTGCTTCCTTGTTCTGTCTCTGTCTGTCTCGGTCTGTCTATATCTCTCTTTTCTTTCTTCTCCTTGTTTCCTTGTTCTCTCTGTCACTATCTCTCTGTGTCTTTCTGTCAGGCTGTCCGCCTCTCTTTCACACACACACACACACACGCACGCACACACACACACACACACACACTCTCTCTTACCCTCTCTCTTTCTCTGTGTCTCTGACTCTGTCTCTCTTTTACGGACACACAAACACACACGCACACACACACTCTCTCTCTCTTTCTCTCTCTCTCTTTCTCTTCCTACGTTTCTCTGTCCCTGTCTGTCTGTGCTGTCTCTATCTTTTTCTCTCTTTTTTTTTCCCCATCTCCAACCTCATTTCCACCCATTCTCTTCTTCTCTCTCCTCTCTCTCTCTCTCTCTCTCTCTCTCTCTCTCTCTCTCTCTCTCTCTCTTCCATTTTTATCTTTCTCTCTTATGCAGGCATGCACTTACCCCCAGCCCACCCTCACACCCCCCTCCCCATTGGAACACGGAATCGCAACTACTTGGTGGTTTACCATTAAGTTTACACGAGAACAAATGACAGCGAGCTATTGGACTAGAAAGCAACGTGTCTTTCACTCGCTTTTGAACAACTGGCCCACTTACTCATTGAGTACCAGTTACCCCGTACGTATTTAAATTCTAAAGTGATTAGCTTTTTCTAAGTGTACAGCGAAGATGTACTGTAGTCAAAAAGCTTGGAATTTGGGAGTCTAAAGTTTTAAACATTTGCTATACATGATGTGCACAATACATGCGACAGAATGCAGACGAAGCATACTGTAGCCAATTGTTAAATACAACAATTTCTTATTCTCTCCTGTATTTCTTTATCGCTCTTATATAGCTTTTTTTTCCAGCTCGAGAGAATTTGAATGTGAAATGTCTAGATAAATATAATTTCTTCTTCTTCTCTTCTGTATTTCTGTATCATTTTCACGTTGAAATAGAAAGACCTACAACAATTACTTCTTGTTCTTGTTCTTCGTGTTGTTGTTGTTGCTGTTGCTCTTCTTCTTCTTCTTCTTGTTCTACTTCTTCTTCTTCTTCTTCTTCTTCTTCTTCTTCTTCTTCTTCTTCTTCTTCTTCTTCTTCTTCTTCTTCTTCTTCTTCTGCATGTTCCACTTCTTCTTGGTTTTCTTGTTATTGTTCTTGTTCTTCTTGTTCTTGTTCTTCTTGTTCTTGTTCTTCTTGTTCTACTTCTTCTTGTTGTTTTTGTTATTGTTCTTGTTCTTCTTGTTCTTGTTCTTCTTTTTTTTTCTTCTGTATTTCTTTATAATTCTTATATAATATTTGTTTCCAGCTCAAAGAGAATGTGAATGTAAATGTGAAATTTGAAGTTATACAGACCTACAACAATATCTTGTTGTTGTTGTTGTTGTTTTTTTTTTCTTCTTCTTCTTCTTCTTTTTCTTCTTCTTCTTCTTCTTCTTCTTCTTCTTCTTCTTCTTCTTCTTCTTCTTCTTCTTCTTCTTCTTCTGAATTTCTTTATAATTCTTATATAATATTTGTTTCCACCTCAAAGAAAATGTAAATTTGAAATTTTAAGATATACCTATAGACAATTTTTTCTTTATCTCTTCTTTTATATATATAAATGAAGAGAAAAAGAAGAAATTGTTATTAAATAGGTCTATCTTAAAATTTCAAATTTACATTTTCTTTGATACATATGATATATATATATATATATATATATATATATATATATATATATATATATATATATATATATATATATATATATATATATATATCAAAGAAAATGTAAATGTGAAATATATATATATTCTTCTTATATAAGGCTTTTCCAGCTCAAGGAGAATATCGATTTGATATTTTAAGATAGAAAGACCTACCTAAAACATGTTTTTTTTCTTCTCTTCTGTTATTTCTTTATCGTTTTTATATAGCTCTTTTCCAACTCAAGAGAAATTGAATTTGAAATTTTCAAGAATTTGTTGTGAGCTAAAACTTGGAGACTTGAACTGATATTAAATTTTTTTTAAAAATTCCACAAGCACAGTATCTGCAATACCTAAAATAAAACAACGGCGACCGAAAAGGTTAAGAGAAAGACAGACGTTAGAATATTGAATATGAAAACATTAATAAGATAGTGCTCTGGTGAATTTGTGTTGTATATAAAATATTGGGCCTTGATGTGACGTGCTAGATGTCTTGAAACAAGGAAATCACTTGCAAAAACAGAATGATGCTGGCATAAACTCAGTGTAAACTGCGCCCAGGTGTTTGTAGATGTAAGCTACATGCGTATAGTTCCAGGCATGTCTAATGTACATACTCTGTTTTCCAAGTTATTTTCACATGCCGGTCAATGGCTCTGTGAGTTTGGGCTTCATTGTTGTTGTTTAGGCTGCTAGCTGAAGCATGTTGTTATGGCATTGGACGTAATACCCCTTCGAATGAGGGTATACACCGAGGTATAGTCTGTACATGCACGCATTCCATCGCACGGACTTTAAAGATCCTGACGCTCATGTCTTAGACGGGTGTGGTGAATGCCGGCAACACAAATATACCCAGCAAGCACGATGTCCCTTCTCCCCCAGCCTTGGTTGCCCAGGTTTGTGCTCAGTCGTCTGGGCTTCAGACTATGCGCCCAAAGGCTGCAAGTTGGCGTCTCGGACGGCTTGAGTTAAATCCTGCATTGGCCAGCACATTGAGCAGCCCTCGAGCTGGAAAAACGCTATATAAGAATGATAAAATATAAGAATGGTACATTGAGTAAATAATAATACTCTCCCTTGACGACACCTTTACACAAAGAAGTCGGTAACATTCACCTGTACCTTGGGATAATTTTTCAACAATATTATTGTTGTTGTTGCTGTTGTTGTTGTTGTTGTTGTTGTTGTCGTTTTTGTTGTGTTCTGTTAAGTGACACGTTAAGTTAAAGTTTAACATTTTAGATGTTTTAGATGTTAACATTCTCATGAAATTTTACAAAAGGAATTTCACTAAATATGGCGCAGTGGATAAGTCGCCCGGTTTCCTATGCCGAAGGTCGCGGGTTCGTTTCCCGCAAGGGGCGAACGTATGTGACTTAGGTACGAGACTATTGAGGTCACCGAGGGTTTTCTCCGGGCACTCCGGTTTCCTCCCTCCCTTCAATAATGGTACAGGACGCAGTCAATACAAAAATTTCAAAAATAAAAATTCGATTTTCTTTCCGTCTTCTAATAGCGATCTCCCTGCCTTTACACCACCTGTTTGAGTGATGGATGTGTGTTAGGTGTGTGCGAGGGTGGGTGAGACAGGTGAGCGTGTATGTTGGTATAGATCGCCGCACTTTGAGCCTGATTGATTTGGAGAAAGGCGCGTATAATTATAGCATCCTGTATTATTATTATTATTATTATTATTATTATTATTATTATTATTATTATTAGTAGTAGTAGTAGTAGTAGTAGTAGTAGTAGTAGTAGTAGTAGTAGTAGTAGTAGTAGTAGTAGTAGTAGTAGTAGTAGTAGTAGTAGTAAAATATGTTCGAATATGTGGAGAAGTTATTATAAGTTGAAGTTTTCAGATAATAGTTAAAAGGATGTTTATTTAGCCTGTAACATCCTCATGAAATTTTACAAAACGAATTTCAATAAATATGGTAAAAATTAAATATGCTTTCATATGAAGAAGCATTTATTATAGGTTTATATTTCAGATCACCCTTATACGAATTTTTCATTAGGTTACCTTTATAGAATAAACTATAATTATATTTACCTATGCTAGGTTGAAAATGAATATTGAAGTTTTAAGTAAAGCCCACATTCACCATTGGCGATACGGCAGACGGGGATAATCATCCCAGAGAAGAAGAGGTAGGGATCAATATCAACACTGAACCACCAGAGCAATCTCTGATTGGAAACTGGGTCATCGGTGTGTCAGGCGGAACGCTCTACCAGTGAGCTACGGCGGTGATGGTTGAAAGTAGAGTAGTAAGGAATTAGCTGCTTACAACTGAGTGAGATTGTCGCCGCCCTCATAATGCTGGCCATGAGAAAAAGGACGTGCAGAGCGATGCTTAGACCGAGGCAATCAGAAATGCGGGACTAAACCCTGGGACAAAACAATCGCTTACAACGCGTGTTGAACTGAGGCAACTGTCATTATCTAAGGCAATTGGTTAGGCTCCGATCAATGCAGCAGGCCCCAGATCTTCACAGGTTGACTCACCGTAATTACCCGCAGGCTTCAGCTAGAACAACACCAGCTATGCTGGGCGTGTGAGATTTAAGGAGAGAGACGTCGCCAAAATCACTTTCAACATACAGTAAACTGTTAATTAACCCACCTGCACTAACCTGCTTTGCTTTCTTACTGTCTGCTGCCATCATCATCATCATCATCATCATCATCATCATCATCATCATCATCATCATCATCATCATCATCATCATCATCATCATCATCATCATCATAACTTACTCTCCTCCTCTATCTACCTTTAAGAATGTTATATTAATTGGACGCTTTGAAAAAAAGTTATTGTTCATTCTTTAAAAAAGCATAAGTTTGTGATCAAATCAGACGTGGCATGTTTATATGAGCGACATTTAGACGGTAGATAACCTTAGAAAGTTTCACACCTAACGTAGCGAGCGCCAATGTAGAGAGAGAGAGAGAGAGAGAGAGAGAGAGAGAGGGAGAGAGAGAGAGAGGGGGGGACCTCAGTCGTTTTTTTGCGCAAGTGTGGGTGTTGGATGTCGTAGTTTGGATCCAGATTTTAGAAGAAAACAAAATTCTCATGGAATCGAGATCTCGCTATGCTGCATCTGTGTGATGATATCCTGGAGAAGATACGATAATCTTACAAGGGGATTAAGATCTGTAGATAGATGAGGCGTTTAGCTATCTCTATCAGTCGTTCTTTACCAAGATTCCTAAGCGATGTGAGAGACTAAATCACGGTGCTTGGTCACAAAAAAAAAAAATTGTTCTCGGGTTTTAAAGTATTATTGGCTCACTTTAAGAAATGATTTTTGCTAGTCAAATGACTAGTTTAATTGGTCTCAAGAGAAGGAGAGCTAGTGGACACACAACAATACAAATAGAATGACACCAGTCGTATGCATATGATTTTAACTTTTATATGTTCAACACAAATTCTAACATGACTTTGATTAAATATAATTAATAACTATAAATTGTTCAATGTGCTTGGAAAGTTCTTTAGCAAGCCTTCTTCATCATGTGCTAAGTAGATCTATGTGTTTGATGGTCTATTAATTGTTCAGAGTATTTTTGACATCAGTTGCAGTTGAGAGGAGACTTAGCTCTAAGTTTCTGTGAGTGCTTGAGTGTGGTGACCACTCTGAGGGAGTCTGGTCACTCTCAGGATGATCAGGCGAGTCTGGTAGCTACGGAGCCGGACGTGGTGAGGTAGATTCTAGTTTGATCTCCTTTTTTTCACGGGAGCAAGCATTCGGGCGTTGACTCCACAAACCGTTTCAGAGCTGAGCTGGAAAATCCAGAACTCTGGCAACAATATTATATTCAGATATATTGGTATGTGGTGCCCTCTGCAAGGAGTCTATAGCATCAGACACCTGCCGAGTTTTCCATAAGCACACTACGATATCTGAATCTTAAGGCTAAGATATATCGAGCAATATGCACATGTCAGAAACAATCATCGGTTTCTGTAAATACCTATAACATGAACATACTAATACATGGCAATCAATATAATATATAAACTTACAAGTACTAGAAATCTGCTAGTGTTAACTTACTTCTAGTCTCTGGGAACCGTGAAACCGTCTCTAGTCTATCACTCTGTTGGTGATGGCTGAGGTTTTTTCATTTCAGTTTGCTCCTTGACCCTCGTGGTTCTACGCTTTGTGTGTGACTACCCGGTTAATGCGGGGTGTACTGGGGATATAAAGGAATCTACTTCCTCTCAGACCAATCATCTCGTTCTCGCGAATACGTGAATCTTTTCTCGGACGTCTTTGTTCTCTTGTCCTCCTTCTGGGACACTATCTGTTACATCTCAACTTCGTGTGTCAAGGGAGAAATGCATGGTAGATCTAAGAGTGATGTGATTTGCGTGGCTACTTAGCGGTCCAGGGACACCGGCAGTGTTTTAGATCTTAAAAAATGTGAAGGTATTCATACCTCCAGCTGGATTTGCGGATACGTCATGATCGGTCGTCTGCTACGGAAGCGCATAGGCACTTGAACGTTGCAATTCCTGCTAGTGATCGTCGACTCTCAGAACAGACAACAACTTCAAAAAATGCGGAACCTACGTAAGTACGTTGCGCCAGTTGCGATAGCCTCCATGACTGTACCTCCACTGATAAATTTCTTTACGTTTTCATACCTCTTCCAAGAAAAACCATTACGTGATCATACTGGCACACTTCTACGTGATTTTGGACGCCAAGAGGTATAATACCTCCAAATGTACGTGATCTAAAACACTGACCTGTCAGATGTCCAAGTGGGTTAAATTACATTCTTTATAGCGAGTTCTGCTTGATACTATCGTGAGTGAAAGTCTCAATGATGTTAATTTGATAACTGCGAGCATTCCCTGAGAGAACTGGTAAATTAACGTCAGGTTTTGTTCAATACTATTATGTTTATCTCTAAGCTGCGTTACAACATCTTTGTCGTCAACATTTCTGATATTACAATCTTGATCAGCCGTTTTAGACCTTCATTTAAAAAAAACAACAACTCCATTTTAAGATCCTGTTTAAAAATTGCCACCTTATTCGTATTCCTTTACTACTTTTAATTTACCCTTTTTGCATTTCTTCAGTCACGATTCTCCCAAGTGTAAAATCATTGAGATGAACAGAATCAGAATTTTAACTTCCCATAGAACTAAGAAAGATTAATTCAAGTGAACAATGACGTACTGTTATCATTCGAATCGCTTTATTCCTACATGTTTCTAAGTCCTTGTAGATTTTGAGGAAATAAATTGTCAGGGAAGTGAGACCCAAAAATAACGGAACTCCAACAGAATGAGCAACGCATGAATTAATCGATGAATGAACGTTGAAGATTAAAGTTTGCACCACCCACTGCTGGCGATATGGCAGACTGGGATAACCATCCCATGGAAAAGAAGTAAGGACCCCAATTAACACTGAAGCATCAGAGCAATCATATTGCTAAGATGGACAGTGAAAAATAGGCCACTTTGATCTTGCCCACCGCGAGATTCGAACTTGGGTCATCGGTGTGCCAGGCGAACGCTCTACCACTGAGCTATGACGGGGGAACTGCAACAGAAAGAGCAACGAAATATCAGTTCTACGTGCCGAGGGTTTTTGTATTAATAGTATCCCCACTTTCTAGAAATTTAGTGCTTTAAATTCCCACTGTCAATGTCTTTCTCCTTTGTTCTTTCTCATTCCTATTCTGTTCTATCTGTGATGATATTCTGGGGAAGATACGTTTATCTTACTAGGGGGTAAGACTTATTGATAGAGGGCGTTGGGCTACCACTATCGATCGTTCTTTTACCAGAATTCCAGAGCTATGTGAGAGACAGATCACGGTGCTTGGTCACATAAAATTTATATTTGTTCTCGGGTTTTTTAGTATCATTTGGCTCAACTTGAGAAACGCTGATTACTAATCAAAAGACTAGATTATTATGTCTCGAGAGAAGAAAACTAATAGCTACACAACAATACAGATAGAATGACACCAGTCGTATGTAGGTAATTTCTTGGTTTATATATTCAACACAACTTTTACATGTACTTCATTAAACAGGTAAATTAATAATTCTAAGAGTTTGATGTGCTGGGAAAGTTTGTCAGCAGGTCTTCTTCATCCTATGCTACGCGAGTATATTCAAGTGGTTGACTATTTTCTCGAGGGTAGAAGTCAGTTTGCATTTGTGGGTGACTTAGCTTCACTGTCGTTGAGTGTATCCTGGAGTCCTTCTGAGAAGTCTTGCCTCTCAGGTTGAGCGGGTGAGTCGTGTAGCTGTGAGGTTCAGACGTGGAGAGGTAGAATCTTGGTTGTTCTCCTTCTGTACCACGGGAGCATGCGTCATGCGTTTGTCCCCACAAACCGTCCCAGAGCTGACTTCTAGACTCTGGGATTCGTGAAACCGTCTTTATTTATATTCTAGCACTCTCTCGATGAGGTGGAGATACTAGGCGGACACTGCAGTTTGTTCCTTGGTTTGACCCTCGCAGCTTCGTGTTTCGTATTCGACTGACTAGCTAAGGTTGGGCCACCAAGGACATCCAGGGGTCCCCGGGTCTTCTGACCAATCGTTTAACCCTCGTTTTAGTTAATCTTGCATATACGGGATTATTCGTTTTTATTTGAATATTTTCCTTCACCTGCCCTATTTATCAGGCACGTATAATTATCCTGGAATTGGAGTGTCAGAGGCAGAGTGTAGGATAGATTCAATCGCGATAAGCGGAGCCTAGGCTACTTAGTGTTTCAGAGACCCTGGTCATAGTGGCGAAGTAAGCTAGTTAACGGGAACGACGTCCTGGTCAGTTTGGCAAGGTAGCTAGTTAAACTTCTTGGTTTAGTCAGGTCTGTCTGCGTGACTGTCTGAAGGAAGTTAATTTAACATGTGTGTGCTTCTCTTTAGGTAACTGGTGAATTAACGTCAAGTTTTAATCGATCCTATCTATTTTGCGCTAAGCTAATTTACTACATTTTGTCGACATTATTTCTGCTGTTACACTATCAATCTACTATACCATCTTCTTCTTTACTAGCCAGTCACCGACCCTTTTTCTTGAAAACTCTTCTAAAACTCCTCATTTGTGAATAAGGTCTGTTGGATCAGCTTGGAAATATTGAACGCTTTCTGCCAAATGCTCACTATGGCTTCCTACTATATTATTATTTAACAATGTGGGCATTTTGTATGTGTTTTGTTGATATTTTATAATGATGTTTATATTCTACTTTGTTGTTGTAAACGGGGGTTCGATTAATTCGAGTATAGTTTCAGCGTTCCCTGGGTGAGATGCCTTTATTGTAAAGTGACCGGCTAGTGGAGTACCTTCAGTGTTGCCACTACGGTTGTTTCAGCAGACCTTTTATACGAATCAGGGGTGAATCCTCTTTCAACCAAGTTGTGGTCCTAATTTTGTGTTCCCAATACGGCTCTTTGCAGTCCGCTGGACCCTTTAAGCAATGAATAACTATTTCTATGTGTGGCATGGGATGGAATGGTGTGGGGTGAGGAGCCGCAGATTTGAGGAATGGAGACTGAGTTGGAGGAGTAAGTGGGGTGAAGGAAAGAGAGAAGGGAAGGGAGGAGGGAGACAGAGAGAGAGAGAGAGTGTGTATGTTTATGTGTGTGTGTGTGTGTGTGTGTGTGTGTGTGTGCATGTGTGTGTGGGTACGCGAGCGCGGGGGCACAATTTTGCATCTCTGCTAACCCCCACGCCTTTCCAAGAATAATGCCAACAAAAATACGATTAATTTATATTTTCCTTTTTGCTTAGTCTGAGACCGTGTCTCTCCCCATAGGAGTGGGATATATAGCCAGCTGTGCTGTTTCCCCTCCTAGTGGGGATTTTATGTAACTTTTTAGCATGTCCTGGACTTGCAGTTTTTGTAAACCACCTCTTAAGCCTTATTGGCGGTTTTTTTTTATAGGCCCTCATTATTTTCTTCCCGTCGATCCTTTACCTTGAGCCACCTTGTGTGGGCACTGATTATATAAAGTTTTTAGGTCCTGAATTGGATTTTTAGTGAATCGGGTCTGCGTATTTTTTTTTCCATGGTGAGAGATGGGTAAGAAACGCGCCGGCAGGAAACATTCCCCGCTGGTTAGAGCGCGTCTTGAGACCATTAGTGAGGCCTTCGTTGAGCCTCTTGGGCCGCTGGCGACTGGCGGAGCTGACCTGGTCAACCCGCCAGTAGATGTACCTACTACACTGGGCTACACTTTCTGAATCTTCATCTTCTTCAGAAGACTTGATAGATGACTCTATCGATGTAGGCCCTGTCTGCCAGCCCGGAGGAGTTTGTACTGCCGCCGGTGGAGAGCGTGCACTTGGAGCCTGGCTCCCAGTCCTCCTTAGACTTGCCTACGGAGGGATCTACTCAGGCCTGGACTACTCTTTCTGGTAAGCCGAAGACTAGATGGTTGGTTGGTTGTTTTATTAACGTCTTTTTTCATCAAGATGATAAAGACCATACATACAGATTCACGCATTTAAACAGACACATATAAACACATACATACACCCAGGGACTATTAATATCTATCTAACAGAACAATAACAATTTCAGTTAAATAAAACGAGCGACTGGAGAATTGATTAAAGCTTTTGCCAATCCCACACTTAATTCATTACTAATGTTTTTAACTGATGTTATAGTATTTACTTCAAGGGGCAAAAGAGGATGAATCTGAATACAATCAAATAATATATGTTTTAGAGTTAGAGGTTCATCACCAATGCACTTTACATTTTTACAATATTTGGTTTTAATTGAATTTAATAATATTCTGTTTGCCGTAGATGAAACTGATCTGGGAAATCCACGAAGATTTGTATAGTTTGTATAGAACTGAAGTTTCTTTACAAGATCATTTTCAATATTATTTTGAATTTCTTTGGAAGACAGATGTAATTTAATTGATAAGGAATTAATATTTAATGCACCTAATTTTGCAGCATGATCAGCCCAATCATTGTATAAAAATCCACAATGTGATGGAATCCAACAAAAGGTCACGTCAGTACCACTAATTATCAATCCATGAATAATGTTCTTAATCTCAAAAATAATTTCTTTTCGTTCACAGTTAATATTAGCTTTTAGAGCATCTAAAACAGATAGAGAATCTACGCATAGAACTATACTAAATATATTCAGACATAAACTAGAAATTTTATTTAGAGCCATTAATATAGCAATTAATTCCGCAGTAAAAATAGAATAACCTTTTCCTATATAAAACGATTCTGATATTTTCAAATCTGGGATAACAAAAGCAGCTCCTGTTTCCCCTGTTTCTAAAACAGATCCGTCAGTGTATACTTTTAAAGTTTCTGAATATTTCTCACATAAATGATTCCGAACTTCAACTGCAAGAAGGTTCTGATTTTGACTCTTTTTTTCATTACAATAATGTATATTATAATACGCTGTTTCAAGTTCCCATGGAGGAACTGGCGATATTATATCCTTACGTAAATTCTCAATATGTGTTATATCTAACTGGATAAGATTTTTAGTATATGTTGCTATTGTTTGAAAAGAGTGCACCTTTTGGGCATGTTTTGGAAAATCTACATCCGATCTAATAAAAAGCTCTTCACCTGTACTATTGTTTACAGCTTTTGCTCTGATTATATATTTCGCACAAGATAATCTCCTATAATCATCTAAGTTCATAATTGCTGCAAGTTTATATGCTTCTATTGTTTTTGTATGAATAGGCACTCCTAAAGCTAATTTTATTGCCTTACTGTCAACGCTTTGTAACTTTTTGAGGTAACAATTTGGAGAAGAAAAATATGCTTCCTGTCCATATGTTAACTTTGATCTCACCAGGGCAATAGCTAAATGAACTAATGTTTTTTCATCTTGTCCCCAAGATTGTTTGCTTATAATTTTCAGTAGGTTATAACTTCTAACAGCCTTTTGTATTACATACTCTATGTGTCTTTTCCAATGTAACTTGCATGTTAAATATACTCCTAAAAATTTAACCTCTTTAACATAATTTAATTTTTCATTGTCAATTACTAACTTTGGAAGTTGTCTTGGTTTCTGACAATTACTAAAAAGTACCAAATTTGTTTTTTCTTTTGATAGTTCGAGACCATTCTGATTCATAAACTGAGTGATGTTGTTTATTTCTTTTTGATATAATTTTTCAATCTGTTTTATTTCATACAAAGAGGTTTTCTTTTTTAAATTGACATTCATCCATATAGCTAGATCATCTGCATATTGAGCAAGCGTTAATATATTACCTAAAACTGTTGGCAAGTCACTAATTAATATATTAAATAAAATTGGCGATATTATAGAACCTTGTGGAATTCCCATATCAGTAGCAAAACCAGAAGAATATTAGTTCCCCACCTTAACCTTTATAATTCTATTTGTCAAAAAAGTACTAATATAATTATATATACGACCAGACAACCCAATTTGTTTTAATTTATACATCAGTCTAGCATGCCAAACTCGGTCGTATGCTTTTGTTACGTCAAAAAATGTAGCCAAAACACTTTTTCTCTTTGCAAATTGTCTTTTAATATGTGTGGTAATTTTAACAATATGATCTGTTGTCGATCTCCCTTTCTGAAACCCTGCCTGATTTACAGGTATAATATTTTGTTTAATACAATAGTACGAAATCCTTTGTAATATAATTTTTTCCATTAATTTACAAGTGTGAGATGTTAAAGAAATGGGTCTATAACGACGAAACTGCCCGAGGTTTCCCTGATTTTAATATAGGTATTACCAAAGAAGACTTCCAAGAGTCGGGCAAGCTGCCAGTTATCCAACATTTGTTAATAATTGTATGTAAAATACTTATCCATTTATCAGGGAGATGCATTAATAAATTATATGATATTCCATCCAAACCTACAGCTGATCGTTTTCTTCCCAATTCTAAAACAGCATTTTTAACTTCTTTAATTCCATTTTCTGAATTAATATATAAATTATTATCTTGTGGGGGCGCATTATATTCTTCAGTATTTTCTAATATTTCTCTTTCATTATTAACATGATGTGACAAATTATTAGAATTACTAGTTTTTGCAAACACTTTGACAAATTCTTCAGCTTTTTCTTTAGGAGAAGGGAAATTATTATTTATTAATTTTAAAGGGCACTGTGGGGGCTGAATTCCATTTTTCATTTCTGAAAGTTTCTTCCATACCTTGATAGCATCTTTGGAATTATTAATTTCAGATTTACAATATTCAGACCAAAAGGATCTTTTTTCAAGCGCTATTATTTTATTACATTTAATTTTAGCTTCTTTCATGTCTTTAAAATTTACTTCTGATCTGCATTTTATCCATTTTTGTATGCAGTCCGTTTTTCTTTTACAGCCGTTTCACATGTACTATTCCACCATATATTTCCCGTATATTTTTTTCTTAACAGATTTTTTTATTTGAGAAATAGATTTAGAAGCTGCGAAGTGAATACATCGCACAAAGTTATCATATGCATAACTGATATCATCATTATTCACAAAATCCGAAGACTAGAAAGAGAGTCGGGGAACCTCTCTGTCGGCCGCCTTTACCAGGCTTAGGCTTGTGTCGCTTCCCGGTATTGGTCAAACCTGTTGATACCGCGGATTCTGGAAAGCTGAAAGATCTCTCGTGGAGGTTTACTGATATTATACGTGCGGCCGTTGTCCCTGTTGAACGTGTGAGGCCTCTCGGTGATGGATTTATCGTGGGTTGTGCCTCGTTGGACCAGCGCCGTAGACTTTTGGCGGAGGTGATGCTGGGTTCGATTAGGGTCTCTTGTTCGGTTCCGAAGCAGGTGGTGGACGGGGTTGTCTGCGGCGTCCCGTCCCTGGTGTCTGACGAAGACATTCTGATCAAGTGTCAGGGTAGCATAGATCCAGATGGCTCGACCCGTCCGTGCGCGGTCAAAAGCGTAAAACGGCTGTTCCGCGCCGACGGTACGGCCTCAACTTCGATCAAGGTTTCCATTGAAGCAATGGAACTTCCATCCCTGCTCTTGATCAATCAAAGGGAGTTTTCAGTGCGCCCTTACGTCGCAGCGGTGGTTCGGTGCCATCAATGTCAAAAATTTGGTCATACTAAAAAGTTTTGTAAATCCAAACAGACTTGCCCCTCTTGTGGCCATTTTGGACACACAGGAGAACATTGTAAAGCCAGAAAGCGCACTTGCCTAAACTGCTTAGGTGAGCACTCAGCCTCTAATGGTAATTGCCCTGCCCTGAGGGTACGCGTCCTCGCAAACCAACTCAGGGCTTCAAACTATATGCCCCGTGCGCAGGCTTTTTGCCTTGCCCACAGTCAGTTATCCACGGACCCCGCGCGACCGGCGGCTTTGATCAAGGTCTGGGGAGCGCCTTGTGCTCCTGCACCCTCTGAGATGGCGCACACCGCCCGCCTCTGGGGACTGCTGGGCGCCCTGATTCTCTGCCTCGGCGCACGGTCCATTAGGCCGAAGCCGAAGGGATTTTGAAGTATCCAAACAAAAAGCAAACGCCTCCTGCAGGCGGTGGCGAGTTTGGCGCAGCCATCCAGAGGTTAGAGAGCTTGGTTGAAAAGCTCTCTCAGACTGTGACCGGGCTGGTTAATACGGTGCAAAGCCTGGTTAATGGGAGTATGTCTCCCTTCTCCCGTTTGATAGATACGCAGACGCCAATCCTGAGTCCTGGACTTAGGTGTGATGGTACGTCGCAGACCCCCGAGTGCGAGTCATCCCCTGACGTGGCTGCCACCCCTATCGAGGCAGGTCGTCGCTTAACAGCGCGCGACTTTATCAAGAGAATGGAGGGTCCTATTTCTGAGTTTGTCCGCACATATCCTAAGAGACGTACTAGGGACGTCATGTACACCCTGCGTTTGGGACTTTTAGGTCCCTGCTGACAGAAAGAGCTCTCGGTGCGATGCGGGTTGTCATCCAGGATCTTCCTGGCTCTGATACGGTCGTTACCCCACCGGATCCCAGTTCCCTCGCGTGTCCGCCGGCCACACCGTTGGCTCAGCCGGATTGGTCGTAGAGTCCCCACTCCTCACCGTTGGATTTTCCTTCATTATATTCTTACTTGTGCATAAATTTTTAATTCTTAACTATTTGTGGCTTTTAATAATACATTCATATATTTACGTGGCTTTATAAATTTTTTGAACGTTGACCCGATCAGCTCCGGCCATAGCCGGCAGACCTGGTCTGCCTCCATAAAAAAAATTTTTTTAGCATCATCCCTTTTTGAATTTGATAAATACCCGTTTTCTCCTTTTACCCTATGGCCTTTCCTTTCCTCTCCCACTGGCCCACCCACACCGGCCTTGGCACCCTTGTTCCTTCCAGTCCTGCTACCGTTTCCTACTGACTCAACATTCCATTTCTTCCGGATGTCGTAGCTGCGTTCTGCGCTCCACTACATTTGCCTGATCTTCTGCCACCATGAACTCCTATCTCAAATTGACAATCTTACATCCAAGTCCCCTAAACGCTTATGTGTCCGGGGACGTAAATCTACCCAACGAACGAACGAACGAGGCAAACAGTCATGTAGCCTTGGATCTCGAAGTCTGATATAGAATTTTCTCTATACCCACCATAATGAATGCCTAAGTAATTTAGCCTGAAAACAATTAATCCTGACCTAATAATGGTTTACTCCTCTGTCGTACCGACATTATTGATCGTTAAAAAAAAAAAATTGAAATGTACAGCCTAGGTCTGACGACGAACGTTTTGATGGAAAAATCAAGTTTTGAGTCTGTCTAATCAGTTCGCATTTTGGTTTATTAGGTAAATTAACGTCCCCGGACACATAAGCGTATAAGGGACCTCAGTTCGCAGCGTGATTTGCGATAATTTATCCACGGCTAGAACATCCCATAATTTCGACGAATTGATTGCTAGTCATTTAGCATGGGAACCAATGAAAAGCGCTACTTTGATCACGTGATCTCGCGAAATAGCTAATAATCCGGCCCGCTAGGAACTTCGAGTTAGTTAGTTAGTTAGATTAACGTCCCCGGACACATAAGCGTATAGGGGACGAAGGAACTTCGAGTGTGAAAAATCCCAGTAAAGTAATAGAGATCAGGGGCGGATTTTGGGGGTGTGCACACCAGATCATCAGGCCTTGCAAAGACCATTCTGCAAGGCACAGTGCAAGGAGGTAGAAGAAGGGGGAGACCGAAAAAGAGGTGGGAGGACAACATTCGAGAATGGACTGGTTTGACACTGAGCGAAGCCATGAGGGCTGCTGAGGACAGAGAAAGATGGAGTATGCTGGTTAAGCGATCATCTGTGGTGCCCCTACGACCTTCGGGTTATGGGACAGGATAGGATAGGATAGGATAGGCACACCCCTTGCGGTCCAAAAAATAAGAAAATAAAAAAAATAAAAAAGGAGGGAGAAAGGGAGAAGAAAAAGAGGGGGAGAAAAAAAACTAATTCTCACTCACCACACAATTTCATGTACCTCCAAATAAGTTTTTTTTGGTTTTGTTTTTAATTCATCAGATTTAGATTTACAGGTATTTCATGCAAAATAACATTTTTATCACAGTCACAGTGAATGATGCTGACTGCTTGATTTTATTTCTTCCCCAGGCACTCCCAGTCACAGCGTCTGATCGTAAAATCGAGAAACCTTGAACGTGGGAAAAAAAAATCATAACCATTCATTATCGAGTTTGAGTTTTTCTTGTAGAGGGAGATTTAGTTTCTGATAATTTTGTTTAAACTCAGAAATTTTTATCTTTGAAATAATTGTCAAAGAATGACCGTGTTGCTTACACAGTTGGGGACACAACTTCAAAAAAGTGAAAAAGTGATGGTTGCCACTGTCACGTGGGGTTTATGGGCTCTGCACAATGGAATTATGGACCCTCACGTTTATTCGGTGGGAACTGCTAGTAAGTCACCCTATGAATTACTTTAATAAATTTATTTGTTTAGCTCGTTCTGTGTTAAGGTTGGGGTACAGAAATAGATAGAAAAATGGTAAAAGATACTGTCACACTAGCTTTCACACGGCTATGAATCATATGTAGTCCAGCCACTTGATAACAGTTAAAATCACACATTTATTTCTTCTACTCTATACAAGATTCTCTAAGTACTAATCTAACTTAAAAAGTCTCTTTCAATGCTAATAGTTCGATCGCTGATAGTCTAGGCAGCTGTTTTTCTTCCTCGGGCACTTGCTATTATATCTCATGTAGATTTGGACTACTGTGGTCCGTTTTACAGTTTCTGAAGAGTTGGACTACTGTGGTCCTGTTTTGATCAGGTTAAGTGCACTTTCGGAGAATACACTTAACTTTCTGATGGTGCGGTCGAAGTCCTTCTGTGAGGTAGCTTCTGGGACACCTTTGTCGTTGTGTAGTTGGGTTCCCTTGCCACGCTGTGGGGTCTGACAGGGTGTTTTTCAAGGTAGCTCTTTCCGGCTTGTGCGGTAGAGGCTCCTCAACCAACTAGTCGTTTCTGTGGAGTGGGGTGCACAGGATAGCTCGGGATAGCTCGCCTGCTCGTCTGTAATATAAGAGACGAAATTCTGCACAACCCTGAATAATCGGTTTGTGCAGAGCGTCTCACTGAAAGCCAAAGTAGCCCTCAGTGATAGCTCCACATCTCTATACATAAGCGACGAACATTCTGCTACTTCCGGGGTCCACTGGAATCTCACTCTAAATTCCTATACATACATAAATATCAATCGTGTCTAACTATACACATACAGAATTAATAATAATATAAACATTCAGTGGTACAGCCACTGGTCTGCAAACATACATATAAGTTAAACAACAGTGGTATGGTATACAACATGGCGGCGCAACCGGTCGTGTTTCGGCTCGTGGTCGGCTCTTCCACGTGGTACGGCAAATTCGGATTAATAATTCACATTTATGCATAGCAAATTCCACAAACATAATTTCAACAATAATATAAATATATATCACGATGAAACAGAAGGGTGTTCATTTACCTGTTTGACAAGTTCAGGCCCGTAGTGACTTGATAGAATTCTAAGATTCTAAGTCCTGCTTCCTGGTCTAAGTGTGGAGAGATTTCTCTGCCAGCTTTCTAGCTGTTAACACTTCGGTGTATTCCTCCCAACTAACCAAAGCTGTGTTAGGCTCGGACCCAGTCAAACTGGCTCGAACCGATTTGCCTAAGCTCTCATTGGGTAAAATATTTACGACTCTCGCACACAGTGCTGATTAACTACGCAGCGTGGGTCGGGCTCGCGGTGTGTACTTTTATTGCTGCTGTGTTATACCTGACTCTCTAAGGGTACAATAACTACACAAGGCTGAATAGTCAATGAGCAGAGTTAAAACTAGCCAGTTCATGACAGCCACGAAGCTCAAGAGATTGAGCAGGCCAATCCACGGGGGACGAAGGACCTAACAGCTGGTGGAACATCCGCAGACAGTCTGGATCTATTTTCTTTTCTTAGAAAACAGACAGAGAATCGAAGTTTACTGCTTTCACTGACAGCTCCTTGTAGTCTTATGCATACTTTAACAATGTGTGAATAGAAAATAATAAATACACGTGTAGTTAGACATGTTTAGCACTTTAACAATGAAAGCAGGAGGGCCTGACGGTGTTCAAGACCTGCTAATGTTGCGTAATCGCGACTAATTACCGTTCTAGTCCAAGTGCGCCAATAGGTTTGCCAACTGACGCGTGACAAGACTAAACAGACATTAGATCGGGAGGCAGTTTATGACACTGTTAGACTGATAGATTGTTGTTGTTTTGTAGATTATAGTCACGCGACACTTTCGCGTATAGGTGACTACTGGACCGATTTATACTGACACCAGCGGGCCAGTTGTTGGTAAAGGGGAAAATAATATGATCACACGTTGACCAATCCGGGATTCGAACCAGCGACCTTTCGGTTACTAGCAAGACGCTCTTACCAACTGAACTACCCGGCCCCGACTGATAGACCAATAGGTTTCTGTTTTTATGCTCTGTTGGACACTCGCGAAGACAGTGTGTGTGCATAAGAAGGCCGGGATATATGTTACAGAAATAGAGGGGCCGGGTAGCTCAGTTGGTAAGAGCGTCTTGCTAGTAACCGAAAGGTCGCTGGTTCGAATCCCGGATTGGTCAACGTGTGATCATATTATTTTCCCCTTTACCAACAACTGGCCCGCTGGTGTCAGTATAAATCGGTCCAGTAGTCACCTATATGCGAAAGTGTCGTGTGACTATAATCTACATACAAACAAACAAACGTTACAGAACTATTACAACAAATCCAGTTTTATTTCTAAGCACTATTTGCACCTTTTATTTGAAAAACACTGAACTGATTTCTGTAGGAACTTACCTCCTTATGACCATAGTCTGTAATGTGTGTGTACCTCTAATCTTTAGTGCTTCAGGTTTTTTTGTGACCAAACTTGTACATGCATCAAGTCAGTTTTGAATAAAACTGATGTGAGTGGCTATTTCTTGTTTTATTTGCAGTAACCTTACCTGTCTTTTTAATAAACCTTTATGCAAGAGGTTCTGCTATTGTAAATTTTATCATCAGAGTTTTCAGAGGTGTGTGTGTGTGTGTGAGGGGGGGAGGGGGCGGGGGGGGGACTAAAAGAGGACTTTTAGCACAAAACAATACTGTTTTCAGTCCTCAACATAATGCCCAGAATGCATCAGATTGCACAGATTTTAACCATTATCTTCACATTTTTCCGTTGGGGGAGGCCCCCCTCCCCCACCCCCCTAGTTCACTCGCCTGCTTCGCAGGCTCGCTCTTGCTTTTAGGGAAGAGTGCACACCCCCTCAATGGCAAAATCCGCCCCTGGAGATGATATAGTCACATTAATGCTTATTGAATATTGTCTTTTTCTCTGAACTTAGCAAATGAATGTTAACGTTTATGCAATAATTTTTCGTCGCTGCTTTTCAAAAAATTTGACTTTCGGCGCAGCAAGGGTAACAAATCTTGTGCTCTTGTTTATGCGCAGTGACTGTGCGCATCTTTCCGAAATCAAACGTTTTAGTTTGATTACTGACGACTCGCAGAGTCAATAAAAAGGTAAAAAGATAAAGGCGCATCTTTCCGAAATCAAACGTTTTAGTTTGATTACTGACGACTCGCAGAGTCAATAAAAAGGTAAAAACATAAAGGTAGTCCCTAGTCCCCTACACGCTAATGTGTACGGGGACGGTAATCTACCCACTGAACTGAACTGAACTGGTAGTACCATAGCCTTGTGGCCGTAGGGGAGCGTGAAGTTGGAGATCACACTTATCTTGGGCCAGCGTAATGAGGGTGATGCCCATCTCTCTCCCTCGCTGCTTTACCTTCCCCACCCTTAAGAGAGTAGGCACTCAGTCACAGTTGAGTCAACTGGGGGCGTTGTTATTTGTCGCTTCACGTTTTGGGGTCACCCATCCAAGTGCTAACCGCACTGGACGGTGCTTAACTTCCGACACAGTAGCGAGTGCTCCAACCACTGCGCTATCCGACACCCCTCGCAGAGTCAATCCTCCCATTCAAATCATGACTCGCAAGCATTCACTGTCATTGTGATTGCATTCAAAACGTTCTTGGTCAAACCCAGGCTTAAGGGAGAAGAAAAAAAAAAGTCTTTGTTTCCTTTTCAAAATTATCTGGGAAAAGCATTACGTTGCAAATGTACGGTACCTCTGAGCCCCCGCGGACTACCGCGGACCATCGCTCGTGCGTGGCCCGCACTATCAATACTGGCGAGGGTGGTTATGGGATAGAGAGGCAAGCGCTTTGCACGCGCGGTTTGTAAAGAGGGATAAACTATCGAGAGCTTGGTGGTTATGGCGGAAAGAAGAGTTGTTCCATATTTTTTTCATGGCTTGTTTAGTGTGGCCTGCAATTTGTGTTCGAGATGACAGACAGCAGTGGTAGACGTAAAGCTACATTTGTTTGGCCCAATGCAAAGCAGACGACTTTTGGCCTCAATACATCAGCAGTAATTTTGGCGTGTGTGTAAATTGACTGCCCTGTGTGATTCTTCATGCGGCACGAGGTATTATGAGTGTTTCTGCACTTGTGTCATCATTGATTGCACCACATTTCGTGCGTTTATCAAGTGATACATGTTAAATGTAAACGATATATGTACGTAAAACGTGCGCGCATTGACCCGAACGGTTAAAGCTGAGAAAAATAAAAGTGTCTACATTTTTTTCGGGTGGGTAGGCTTAACTGATTTTATTGGCTGAGTGGGTTTGGTGAAGAAGAAGAAGAAGAAGAGGAGGAATCAGTACAACTTACGTTAATAGGGGCCGGGTAGCTCAGTTGGTAAGAGCGTCTTGCTAGTAACCGAAAGGTCGCTGGTTCGAATCCCGGATTGGTCAACGTGTGATCATATTATTTTCCCCTTTACCAACAACTGGCCCGCTGGTGTCAGTATAAATCGGTCCAGTAGTCACCTATATGCGAAAGTGTCGTGTGACTATAATCTATAAACAACAACAACAACTTATGTTAATCTGATGAATAAAAATTGATACAACAAGAAGAGGAGGACAAGAAGAAGAACAGGAACAACGAAAACAAGAAAACAAAGAAGAAGACGGTGAACTTGAACGAGAACAAGAAGGGTCCTGTTGTATGAATAATATAACAACAAAAATAAGGAGTGTCCTGTTGTAAGAATAATAATTCTAGCTTAATTATTTCCTTATTTTTATCGCTAACAAAGCCCAGCTGTTGTAGACTATCTCATCCTCTCACGGAAATACTATTTTATCCTATTTCTGCACATTTATTTATTTTATTTTATGAAGGAAACAGTAAAACCGTGAGATACAGGAGCGGGACTGCGATGCATAAGGTAATACAACAGGTAGTTCGAGACTAAACGTAGACAATTGTGTGAGCGTACGTGCGTGTGTGTGTGTGTGTGTGGGTGTGTGTGTGTGTGTGGGTGACAATGCGGTTTCTTCTAAGGAAATCAATCTGGGACATCTGTTATTATCCCGGACTGCAATGCACAGTGTAGACTCACAACAAGAATTCTGGGACTAGACAATACTAGGCCTACATGATTTTGAACTGGGGATACTGTTTATTGTCTGGGACTATAGTTTAAGCATCAGACCACCGAGACTAAACCCGGGATAAATATATAATATATATAGTTTCAAAGTATTGTCCAAGTCTATGGTTTGGGATCACTCCATGGATCTCAGAAGGTTTTGACGAGAAGTGCTTTAGAACGAAGGTAAGCACATCGCATTTTGTTTGGGCTACGTTATTGTTGGTTATGTCCTAGGAGCATGGATTAAACCTATAGCCTATTGCACACTGACCCTCTTTTTGAGTCTTTGACTTGCGAGAAAACTTCCGCAAAGGAGAGAATAGGCCAGATCCAGTCTACTAGGAAATTGTCTTTTGAGAGTGATCAGATGTGGTTTATGTGTTGTTCTTCTATATTTCTTCTTCTTACCCGCTTTTGATGTTCTTTCTGTTCGTTCTTTCTTTCTCTTCTTCCTTTTATTTATTTATTTATTTATTTATTTGTTTATTGTATGCGAATCAGGAATATAAGTTGCAATAAGGAAGCAAGTTCATTTCCTTGGCACTTTTCGTGCGGATGCATACATTAACAACACGTGTGTTTGTTTGTTACCTGTTTCTCTGTCTGCCTCTGTCTCTAGGTCTATCTCTGTCTCTCTCCTCTCTCTTTCCCTCTCTCTTTCCCTCTCTCTCTCTCTTAATTTGTTAAGGGACAGATTGGAAGATTAGACTTATTAATAAGTCTAAAATCTTTATCCCTAATAAAAAAGTTTCAAAAGTTAAAAAAAAAAGGTCTCTCTCTCTCTCTCTCTCTCTCTCTCTCTCTCTCTCTCTCTCTCTCTCTCTCTCTCTCTCTCTCTCTCTCTCTTTCTTTCTCTCTCTCTCTCTCTCTCTCTCTCTCTCTCTCTCTCTCTCTCTTTCTCTCTCTCTCTCTCTCTCTCTCTCTCTCTCTCTCTCTCTCTCTCTCTCTCTCTCTCTCTCTGTGATGTGCGTAGTATTATAATCCTTTGTCGTTATTTCTGAATAATCCGTCAAAATGTGTAGGTGTTTGTGTGTGTGTGTGTGTGTGTGTGTGTGTGTTTGAGTGGGCGGGTGTTATTTATTAATTAATTTATTGATTAAGAACATCTCCAATGTGCACTTTGATAAATCAGCTGTTGATGTGTGGAATTACTGTTGAGCAAAAGGTGTAACAGAAAAATAATTATATTATATAAAAAGCCTTTGGGCTGTCAGTGAACAGTTGAGTATTTCGTTGATAACTGCGCTTTATAAGACTAATTCATCTTTCTCCTCCTCCTCCTCTACGTCGTCGTCATCATCATGATCATCATCATCATCATCATGATCATCATCATCATGATCATCATCATCATCATCATCATCAACCCCCGTTGGGGTGCCGGGGGTTTCAGTATAAATATAGTATCCCCACTTTCTGGAAATTTAGTGCTTTAAATTCCCACTGTCGCTGTCTTTCTCATTTGCTCTTTCTCATTCCTGCTCTTTTCTATCAATCTGCTATACTATCGTCTTCTTCGCTAGATCAGTCTCCTACCTTTTTTCTTGAAAACTCTTCCGGGACAAGACTCCTTGTTTGTGTATGAGGTCTGTTGGATCAGCTTGGGAATGTTGGACGCTTTCTGCCAGGTGGTCACTAGGGCTTCCTATGATGTTATTATTTAGCAATGTAGGCATTTTATATGTATGTGTTTTGTTGATAATTTATAATGATGTTTGTATTCTATTTTGTTTTTGTAAACGGGGGTTCGATAAGTTGGGGTAAAGCCTCAGCCGTCCCCTGCGTGGGATGTCTTTATTGTAAAGCGACTAGCTGGTGGAGAACTTTCGGTTTTACCACTAGGGTTGTTTCAGCAGATCTTTTATGCGGATCGGGGGTTGTCCGGTCCTGATTTGGCTCGGAAGAGTCCGCTGGACCTTAAGCAATAATAATGTAATGTAATGTTATCATCATCATCATCAGTTCTTATTACTGGACATTTTCGAGCCTCTGCAACACGGAATTTCATACCTGCCTAGACGGAGCAAACAACGTTTACTTCAAACCGCAAACGGCTGGTGGAGATAATTTATAACCGTTGCAACACAGTGGGTGGTGGTGGTGTTGATTGCTGGTGACGATAGCCCATTTCGGTAGCTGCTGTTGCTGAATGGTCAGACCCATGGAGAGAAACTAGTACTGCTGGTATTAAATTAATTATCTTTGACCAGTATAGGTACGCTACCATGCGTCCAGAGTATGGTTTTGCTGTGTATTTATTTATTTTATTTATATCATTTTTCTCATACAGCCCTTTCCAGCTTAAGGGCTACTCAAGGCGCTTTCATTTAGTGATGGTTAGTTTTACTGTCGGCCTATGTGAGCCAACAGTAATACCAAGGCTGTCGTGTTTGCGATAATTTAGTGAAGCCCTCATGAGCCATTACTTGTGTTTGTAACGACCGCTACCAAACCCACTTGCACTCCAAATAATGAAAGATTAGTCGATGAAATAATGAAGCTCCGATTAATTAGTCCACGTGATAAACTGCCAAAGGCTATTATTGTGTCAAAACCAGTAAAGGACTAGCCTTTAATATGCCTCCTAGCTTGGCAGGCAAGAATCAAATTAAGTGGAATAAGTTTTACAAACAGCTCATTGCAGAATAGAGAACTCGATCCAGGATAGTACGTATTGATAACTGTTTTACAAACAATTTATTGCAGAAGGGAGAACCTTATCCAGGATAGTACGTAGTGATAACATAGATCGTGCTATTGTTTATTTTGATGGTATGGGGGATAAGCTTCCATTTCCTCTTCTTTTGCCTTTGTTTTCCCGTGTTTTAAATAGCCTATCGTAACCGGGTAGACTAGAGATCAAGGGTTGAGATTAACTACTGTGCGAGGTTCCGTTCCTATGCCATGAAATATTCATTTAACGTTGTTGTAGGAGGAATACTCTATACGCGTTCCTGTTCTAAAGCGGGTCAGGGTTATTTGTTGATTTTATTTAGTTATATATTTATTTGACGCTCTTTCTATTCGTTAACACTCTTTTATCTGCTCCAACGTGTTCAGAACTCAGCTGCACGTCTGGTTCTCAGAAGGAAAAAATCTGATCATATCACTCCCCTTTTACATTCACTCCACTGGCTTCCAGTGTCCCATAGAATTACCTACAAAATCGCTATTTTTTGTTACAAGTGCGTCCATGACTTAGCCCCTTCTTACCTCACCCAGAACATTCAATTATATAAGCCTTCTAGAAATCTTCGTTCTTCCTCTGACACCCTCATGCTCCACATACCCCGTTACAAACTCTCCTCTGCTGGCCGTCGATCTTTCTCAGTACTTGGCCCTTTAACTTGGAACTCTCTTCCCCTCTCTCTTCGCAGTTCTCCAAACATAGGCTATAGCTACTTTTAAATCCAACTTAAAAACTCATCTCTTCCTTAAATGTTTCTGATCTTGCCTCCCATCATCATCGTCCACCCACCCCATCACCCATTCTTAGCTCTCCCCTTCTCCCTCCCTCCCTTGTCTCTTATTCGTTAGCAAGTGTCTGATTTTACTTTGTATGAAGCCGGATGTTTAGAATGAATGCGTGAGTACTGCGCTTTGAACTGATATTGTTCATTGGGAAAAAGCGCTATATATAAATATCATTATTATTATTATTATTATTATTATTATTATTATTATTATTATTATTATTATTATTATTATTATTATTATTATCATCATTATTATTATTTTCAGCTGGTTTCTAAATTCCAAGGTTCCTTCATCCCCCCCACTCCTTTCTGCCCCCATCCCTGGGGGTGCCGAGGGTTTCAGTATAAATAGTATCCCCACTTTCTGGAAATTTAGTGCTTTAAATTCCCATCGTCGCTGTCTTTCTCCTTTGTTCTTTTTCATGCCTACTCTGTTCTATCAATCTACTATACAATCTTCTTCTTTGCTAGACCAGTCGCCTACCTTTTTTCTTGAAAACTCTTCCGGGACAAAACTCCTCATTTGTATGTGAGGTCTGTTGGATCAGCTTGGGAATATTGGACGCTTTCAGCCTGTAATTATTTGGCAATGTAGGCATTTATGCGTTTTGTTGATATTTTATAATGATATTTGTATTCTATTTTGTTTTTTGTAAACGGGAGTTCGATAAATTAGAGTATAGCCTCAGCGTCCCTTGGGATGTCTTTATTGTAAAGTGACCGGCTGGCGGAGTGCCTTCAGTATTACCATTAGGGTTGTTTCGGCAGATCTTTCATGCGGATCAGGTGTGAGTCCTCTTTCAGCGAAGTTGTGGTCTTGATTTTGTGATCCTGAATCGGCTCTTTGCAGTTCGCTGAATCTGTAAGCAATAATTAACTACTTCATTGCCACTTTCACAGGCACAAAGCATGTTTTATTTTACAGGAATTTGCCTCCATTGTCAGAGCCCTTCTTGTGATGATCATTACATACCCAAGACCGGAAGTACTTCATATATTTATTTATTTGTATTTGTTTATTTGTTTGTTTAATTTTAATACTCCTTCGGATGAGAGTATAAACCGAGGTCTAGTCTGTGTGTCGCATACATTCCATCATAACGGACTTTAAAGATCCTGACGCTCATGTCATAGACGGGTGAGTGCCGGTAACAAGAAGTTGAAGAACACATGCACCCAGCATGCACTTGGTCCTTCTCCCCCATCCCTGGCTGGCCAGGATAGTGCTCAGTTGTCCGGGCGTCAGACCATGCGCCCAAAGACTGTGGGTGGGCGTCTCGGGTGGTTTGAGTTACATCCTGTATCGGCCAGCGCCTAGAGTCTGGTCAAGTACGGCGAGATAAGTGCGCTGTAAAAATCTTCAATAATAATAATAATAATAATAATAATAATAATAATAATAATAATAATAATAATAATAATGTTAAAATTCAGTTTTCTTTTCCCCCTTACATTTGAATATTATTATTATTTTAAATTGTAATAACTGTTATTGAACATAATGAAAATGTCATTTGATTTTTTTGGTACCAAGCTGTCTCTATAGACAAAATATCTGTGGCATGAGGGATGGGTTAGTGGTTGTTGGGGAAACCAGTAAAGTGACTAAGATTTTGCGCCAGGGTGACTTTATAGTGAAATATTTACAACAACGCTGTTGAGCTGTTTTATACCACTGCACTCACCGTTCCTTCACAAACACGCATGCACGCACACACACACACACACACACGAACACACGCACCCTCACACACACCCACACATACACACACTCGTATTTTGTTTTCATTCAGCCTGCGATTTATCAGAGATGGCTGGTGCGGCAGCTGTAGAAACATCTGCAAAAACTGTAGGTTGAATAATGAATCTAGAATACAGACACCGGTACACACAAGTATCGGGGGAGATATTAAGTCCTAACCCCTTACTTTCTTGTGTGTATGTATACTCGGATATAGTGGGAAATCAGAACGAGAAAAATGTCGGTCTGTCTGTCGGTGGGTCGGTCGGTACGCTGCACGCCATATTTCAAGAATTATGAATGGATTTTTGACCAAACTTCATAGGAACATTACCTAGGTTAGTTGCCTGGGCTGGCGTGCATGAACGAACTTAAAAGCCGACTTAGACTTAAGTAGCATGTTTTAGTGAAGCGTTAAGTCTAAGTCGGCTTTTAAGTTCGTTCATGCACGCAGTTTTGCTCTACTGCAGAGGCCAAGGTCGTTGGAGTCACTTTATTGCTAAACACGTTTTGCGGTTTATTTCAAAATTGTCGTCAGAGAGGGGCCCACCATTCCTTCCCTTCATTTTGCTTCTTTAGGATAAAGCCGTAACATCGCCACGAAAATTAACTCTTTTGAAAATGCTGATTTTCAGCTCTTTGTGGGAGTGTTTGGAAATATACAAAGGAAATTTACTTACACATACGCACGCACGCGGGCACGCAAATACACACACACACACACACACATACACACGCGCGCGGAAATATTTACCTGCAAGACAGACGTTGAAGAATTTGGTCATGACGAAGTTGATTTCAATAAAACCGTGATGGGCTATGATTGGAGATTTCCGTTATAGAATGCTTTTAAATTTTTGAAAACCAAAACGACAATCGTCTTATCCTTAGGTTGAAAATTGTTTTTCCCGAGAAATAAGATGAGACGAGCACGGTCTGTTATATTTAAAGAACACGTTTCAAATAGTTAAGAAGTAGCACCAATGCGATCTTTACAAAGTACTGATCAATGTGTTAGGTTCAAATAAGCTTACAAACAAGCTGCCGATTGACAGATAACAGATACGATTTTTTTTAACTGCAAAGAGACAAACATCCGAGGCAATTTTTTATGCGAGGCTTCCTTAACAATAATATTAACAACTACATGCATCACGAGCAAATAATACTGCAGGCGGCGGGGCAGATACTATAATACGGTTATATTTAGTTTTTGTGTACGCGCGGTTTTTTTCTTCTTAGTTAGTTAGTCCTTGTTTATAGGGTCCGGCAGACTGCAAAGAGCCGAATCAGGACCACCACTTGGTTGAAAGAGGACGTATAAAAGATCCACTGAAACAACCCTAATGGTAACACTGAAGGCACTCCATCATCCGGTCACTTTACAATAAAGGCAATCCATGCAAGGGACGCCGAGGCTATACTCTAAATTATCGAACCTCCCGTTTAACACGCAAAATAGAAAATAAACATCATTATAAAATATTAACAAAACACATGCATTTAAAATGTCACAAACAACTGCGGCCTTGACAATGTTGAAGCCCATTTAGAAAGACAGGACCATCAGTCTTCATTCCAAGGTAAGGCTTCTGCGCTCCCTTGTCATCTCCATCTTGCGAAAAATGGACCCACACAGCAGATCTACAACGAAGAATGCAAAGCACGGAGATACGGTGCTACAGAAGACTTCTAGGCATTTCCTATACCCAGCACATTACCAACAACGAAGTCCGACATTACATTCCATAACACAATTCATTGGACAACACGATGACATGCTCACAGTGGTGAGGGAAACCCCGATGGTAGGGCCACGTCATTACATTACATTACATTACGTGATTAATGCTTTAGGTCCAGCGGACTCTTCCGAGCCAAATCAGGACCAGACAACCCCTGATCCGCATAAAAGATCTGCTGAAACAACCCTAGTGGTAAAACTGAAAGCTCTCCACCAGCCAGTCACTTTACAATAAAGACATCCCACGCAGGGGACGCTGAGGCTGCACTCTAATTTATCGAACCCTCATTTACAAAAACAAGATAGAATACAAACATCATTATAAATTATCAACAAAACATACATATAAAATGCCTACATTGCTAAATAATAACATCATAGGAAGCCCTAGTGACCACCTGGCAGAAAGCGTCCAATATTCCCAAGCTGATCCAACAAACCTCATATAAAAGTCTCCTCTCTGAAAATCCTTATCGGGAAGAGAGGGGACTATAAACTGATACACATACACAAACCTCATACACAAATAAGGACCTGTAGTCTTGTCCCGGAAGAGTTTTCAAAAAAAAGGTAGGGGACTGGTCTAGCGAAGAAGAAGATAGTATAGAACATTGATAGAACAGAGCAGGAATGAGAAAGAGCAAAATGAGAAAGACAGTGACAGTGGGAATTTAAAGCACTAAATTTCCAGAAAGTGGGGATACTAATTATACTGAAACCCCCGGCACCCCAACGGGGGGATGGCCACGTCACCAGAGCATCAGGCTTGCAAGGACCATCCTGCAAGGCATGGTACAAGGAGGCAGAAGAAGAGGGAGGCCAAAAAAGAGATGGGAAGACAACATTCGAGAATGGACTGGCTTGACACTAAGCGAAGCCACGAGGGTTGTACGCTGGTTAAACGATCATCTGTGGTGCCCCAACGACCTTCGAGTTACGGAATAGGATAGGATAGGATAGGATAGGAAATTCATAAATAATAATACCATAGAAAGTCCTAGTGATCATTAAATATTTTGGCAGAAAGCGTCCAATAGCCCCATGCTAACTCAACAGACCTCGTACACAAATGAGGAGTTTTGGGAGAGTTTGCAAGAAAAAAGTTAGGTGACTGGTCTAGCGAAGATGAAAGCAGATTGATAGCACAGATAAGGAACGAGAAAGAACAAATGAGAATGACAGAAACTGTGGTAATATACAGCACTAAATTTTCTCAAAGTGGAGATACTATGTATTCAGAAAACCCCGGCACCCCAACGATATATATATTCACACTTTTCTGCTATCCTATGCACCAACGGGAATCCCCTCTCAATGAAACATACTTCCGGTTTTTTTCTCCGCGTGTTTTAGTGAGTTATTTCCAAATATTCAAGAATAATAACATGTGTCACTGGCCACCTGTATCGTACCCTCACATATTTTTATTTTTTTTGCTGCAGTTTATTATCCCTTTCTATCGCCAGTGGCGCGCCTAAACCCTACCTACCTAACATTATTTGTGAATTTTTGAAAAATATTCGGAAAAACATAACGCCCAGATGCTGGCTCGAACCCACACCTGTCAGGCGCCATTGGTTTCTGGCTTGTGGACAAGGCAAGTTAGTCCCGCCTTAGCCCACTTGGCCACAACGCTCGCCTAACATAGTCAGTTACTTCGTGTTTTGTGAAGGTTGCGACGGCGAAGCTATGGAAAACTACAAGAGTCTTCAGGTCCTGTTTCACTTTCTGTCGATGATCGACGCACCTCCGAAGTCGCCACAAATACAGGCCTCTACGATTGTTTTTTGCATCCTTTCACTGAGCATGTACTTCCTCCACCGTTTTTATGCTTATCCCACTCGTTTTCTGGCTCTAACAATCGTCGTTTTCGGCAATTTGCCATATTTAAAAGTCACGCATCAAGCTTTGATAAAAGCAAAACAAGCTAGACCGGAACTTGGTTTCATGCTAACCTCGTTTTAATTTATAATGGCGATACCCACGAGTTTTTATGAGAGGTGCCGGAAAGTTGTGAATATGTATGTATGTATGTATGTATGTATGTATGTATGTATGTATGTATGTATGTATGTGTATGTATGTATGTATGTATGTATGTATGTATGTATGTATGTATGTATGTATGTGTGTGTGTGTGTGTGTGTGCGTGTAGGTGTTGACTTTCCAGCGAAAGAGAGGGCAAGCCATTTTTCCAGTGACGTGATTCCTAACATAATTTGATTTGTTGGTAGGTCTATGTCTGACGCTCAAGTCCTAAATGGTTTGATTTTTTTTGCCAGTCTATGTCATGACGCTCATGTCCTACGTGATTAAGTGCAGCTATTTAAATACACCCAACAAGCACTAGGTCCTTTCCCCCTATACCCTGCCGCCCAGGATTGTGCTCAGTTGTCTGGGGCGGTAGACGGTGCGCTTAAAGCACAACATGGGCGCCTCGGTCGGCTTGAGTTAGATCCGATATGTCGGCCAGCACCTCGACCAGCTCTTGAACTGGTAAAGCGCTACATGTTTATAAAAACGACAAATAGGCTATATTTCATTTCTAAAGAAAATTCCAACAGACTTTCTAAAAGTAGAATTCGCGTGTTGCTTTTGACAGCGTAAATTTCAGGTATAATTAGTAAGTCCTGTTTATCTGGACTCATTACCATCCACGTTATCGGGTATGAGCCTCTTAACTGTTTGCCTTGTAGGTGATCCTGAAACTGCATTAGCCTTGCAAATGGCTTTTATTGTCCTCTCGCACTAACCTTGCGCAAACTCCCCATAAACGACTGGACTGGAGAGAGAGAGAGAGAGAGAGAGAGAGAGAGAGAGAGAGAGAGAGAGTGTGTGTGTGAGAGAGAGTGAGAGAGAGAGAGAGAGAGAGAGAGAGAGAGAGAGAGAGAGAGCGTGTGTTTAGTAGGAGGGAAAGAAAGTGGCGAGTTGGTATCTACTAGTTTTAGTCTTGTATTAGCGAGAGTGCATTTGTCATTCATACTGCAACAGTAGGATTTGTACTACCACTAATGGTACTATAGTAATGTTATACTGGGAAAGGATTGCAGAGTTAACACAAAAGCAATTCTGCTTCCTTTATGCCCAGTACGGTACTGTTTCCAAATTTTCGTTCTTTAATAGAACCGAGAGAAACTCTTATATAGAGCTCAACTCAGGTACGAGTTGTTTCAGTAATTCCCTAATAACCAGCTTCCTACTCGGAGTACCAGAGCCTGTTTTGGGATCTGTGCCTTTTTCAAGCTGAGGCTAGAGAGATCTCTCATTCTCTGCATTGACTTACATTACATTACATATTATTACATATTACATTATTATTGCTTTAGGTCCAGCGGACTCTTCCGAGCCAAATCAGGACCGGACAACCCCTGATCCGCATAAAAGATCTGCTGAAACCAACCTAGTGGTAAAACCGAAAGCTCTCCACCAGCCAGTCACTTTACAATAAAGACATCCCACGCAGGGGACGGCTGAGGCTTCACCCCAACTTATCGAACCCCCGTTTACAAAAACAAAATAGAATACAAACATCATTATAAATTATCAACAAAACACATACATATAAAATGCCTACATTGCTAAATAATAACATCATAGGAAGCTCTAGTGACCACTTGGCAGAAAGCGTCCAATATTCCCAAGCTGATCCAACAGACCTCATACACAAATAAGGAGTCTTGTCCCGGAAGAGTTTTCAAGAAAAAATGTAAGAGACTGGTCTAGCGAAGAAGACGATAGTATAGCAGATTGATAGAACAGAGCAGGAATGAGAAAGAGCAACTGAGAAAGACAGCGACAGTGGGAATTTAAAGCACTAAATTTCCAGAAAGTGGGGATACTACTTATACTGAAACCCCCGGCACCCCAATCCCCACAAACCTCTAACCCCCACTTAGGTCTCTTTGTTCCTTGTGTTTGCCTGTTTGTCTATCTGTCTGTCTCTCTTTCTCTCTTTTCTCTCTTTCTTCTATCTCTCTTCCCACCTCCCAAACCCCCCCTCTCTCTCCCTCTCGCTGTCTCATCACGTTCATTCGCACAATCATGTCGATGATGTTATCTGAGCTTTGCAAAGAATCAACATACAACATGTTGTTTATAGATGAAAGATGCAAGATTGTTCTATGGCTTGCTAAGCATCACGTCAATCTAGCATAAAATTTTAAACCTCCACAGACACAGCCAGTACTGTTTAATGTTCCTGCATGTGTGCAAGGATATCAAAGGATGAGATAAAAAAAAAAGGCTAAATCAATATTTTGTCAAGCTAAAATTTCTGTCAGTCTAGCACGCAACAAACTTTCATAGACAAATTATGTCTAATGTTCCAGCGTACACCAAAACGTCATAGACAGCTTACCTTATGCGATGGCTAGGTAAACCTGTTATTTAATTTATTGCATTGTTCTTATGCAGCGCTTTTTCAGTTCAAGAGCTGCCAATTCAGGGTGTAACTCAAGCCGAACCAGGCACCCACTTGCTGCCTCAGATTCATGGTCTGGCTCCCCAGACAACTGGGCACGATCCTGGGAGACCTGTTACGGGGAAGAAGGGACTTGGTGCTTGCAGGCTGCTTTTTTGTGGCTAGCACTCACACTTCTAGGACTTGAGCGTCATGATCTTTAAAGTCCGTGCAATGGGAATGCGTACGTGCACAGCCTAGATTTCAGTGTATACGAGTCTTTCTTGTTCGGTACTCTAAGACCTCAGAGGTAAAAAAGGTAAAGGTAGTCCCATAGCCTTGTGGCCTTAGGCGAGCGTGATGTTGGAGATCACACTTATCTTGGGCCAGCGTAATGAGGGTGATGCCCATCTCTCTCCCTCGCTGCTTTACCTTCCCCACCCTCAAGAGAGTAGGTACTCAATCACAGTTGAGTCAACTGGGGGCGTTGTTATTTGTCGCTTCACGTTTTGCGGTCACCCATCCAAGTGCTAACCGCACTGGACGATGCTTAACTTGCGACACAGTAGCGAGTGCTCCAACCACTGCGCTATCCGACACCCCAAAGACCTCAGAGCCCTTTGCATATGGAATCACTGCCTGCAATATTATGGCTTAACGTGTGATGCTTTGACTGTTTTGTCGATGCTTTCACTACTGAACCACCGCGCCCCCATTTTTGTAAGGTTCATTTTCAGCTAGTCTAGCATACTACAAACTTTGATAAACAAATCAATCACGCTATATTGTTCCAGCATGTTTGTATACAACAAAACGTCATATATGGATGACTTCTCTGATGGTTAGATTAACTTTTTAATCAATCTAATGTTAGTAGCACACTCCATCATAAATAACTTGACTAATAGTTAGATAAACAACTGACATCAATGCCGTTCTCTGTGTGGACTCGCGATGTTATCGGGTATTGAGATAAGGCTAACACAGTGTTGTTTGATGCTTTCACTGATGCCATTTGGCTAGCCTGACACCTTTGATGTCATTGTTGACATTCGGCGATGTATTCAGTGCCTGTCATGGACAATGCTGCAGTTATTTTATTTTCCTCAAAGATGTCAACTTTTTGTTTTGTAATGACTGTTTAATCAGTGGTTCACTTCAGTGTCATAGCATAGACATTATAAATTATTCGTATTCTCTCTCCCTCTCTCTCTCTTCCTCTCTCCCTTCCTCTCTTCCCTCCCCTCCTCTCTCTCTCTCTCTCTCTCTCTCTCTCTCTCTCTCTCTCTCTCTCTCTCTCTCTCTCTCTCTCTCTCTCTCTCTCTCTCGCAGAAGCCTTAATTAGTAGATAGCGTCAAATGGTATGGGTCAAACTAAATGTGAATGTATATATGTGGATACAGTATATGTGTGTATACATGTGCGTGTCTGTATGAATGTCGCACTTTATGTCCACCTTTGAGAGCACCTTGATGTTTAAAGGAACTTATCTCCCTTCTATCCTATCCTATTTTATCCTATCCCGTAACTCGAAGGTCGTTGGGGCATCACAGACGATAGTTTAACCAGTGTACTCCATCTATCTCTGACCTCAGCAACCTTCATCGCTTCGCTCAGTGTCAAGCCAGTCCATTCTCGAATGTTGTCCTCCCACCTCTTTTTATTTCTCCCTCTTCTTCTGCCTCCTTTCACCGTGCCTTGCAGGATGGTCTTTGCAAGGCATGATACTCTGGTGACGTGGTCATACCGTCGGAGTTTCCGTTTTTTCACCACTGTGAGCATGTCATCGTGTTGTCCAATGGTTTGTGTGATGGTCTATCGGACTTCGTCGTTGGTGATGTGCTGGGTATAGGAAATGCCCAGAAGTCTTCTGTAGCACCTCATTTCCATGCTTTGTATTCTTCGTTGTAGATCTGCTGTGAGATGACCCGGTCCATGTTTCGCAAGCGTATAGGAAGATGGAGATAACAAGAGAGCGCAGCAGCTTTACCTCGGAGTGTAAACTGTTGGTCCTGTCTTTCCAAATGGGCTTCAACCTTGTCAGGGCCGCAGTTGTTTGTGCGATCCTGGAGAGGACTTCCTGTCGGGACCCATTGTTTGATACAAGGGCTCCTAAATATTTAAAGCTATGCACTGTGTTGAGGGATTGGCCTTGGACTTTGATGTCCATGTTAATGCCATTTGTGTTGTTGGTCATCATTTTGGTCTTCTCTGCACTTTATTTCATTCCATAGGCTCTGGAAGTGGTGTCAAGCCGCTGCACCAGCTGTTGAAGTTTGTTCTTCTCCAGCCAATCCATCAATGTCATCCGCATAACGGAAGTTGGAGATGGCTCTACCCCAATGCTGACTGTGCCTTCGTGATCTCAAGGGCCTCTGACATGGTGCGCTCTAGGCAGATGTTGAAGAGTGTTGGAGAGAGTAGGCATCCTTGACGCACACCGATTGTTGTTCTGAACTAGTTCCCGATGGCGCTGTTGTGGAGGATTAAACTGGTAACCTTGATGACTTCAGTAACGTTAGGGCCGATGTTGTACACTCTCGTGGTGTCCACAGGGCTGCATGCCAGACTAGGTCAAACGCTTTTTTGAAGTCTACAAACAGATGATATAGATGCTGTTGGTGCTGTAGATATTTCTCGCAGATTATTCTGATGTTGAAAATCGGTTTAGTGGTACTTCGTCCTGCCCTGAATCATGCTTGTTTTTTTTTTAGCTATGATTTGTTCAGCTTGAGGTTTCAACCTGTTGAGTATTATTTTCAGGAGGACCTTGCTAGGATGGCCGATGAGGCTGATGGTGCGGTAATTTTCACACTCCTGAAGGTTACCCTTTTTGGGAAGAGTGTTGACAAGCGACTGGATCCATGGTGTAGATCACTCCCTATTTAGTCAGATCTTGTTACAGTGCGTCAATCATCGCTTCTCCTCCTGCTTGAAGCAATATCGCGGGTCACAAGTATATCAACTAAGTTGATATACTTGTGCGCGGGTATGTTGTCCACTCCCGCTGACTTCCCCTTCTTCAGTGATTGCACTCCTGCCTCAACTTCTTCTTTGATCGGAGAATTGGGAGGATGTTTCCCTCTTCTGTTCTGGGGACATGCTAGAACTGATGGGTCTCCGTTTGGTGTGTGGTTGTAAAGGTCAGAGTAGTACTCGGTCCATCTATCCAAGACTTCTTGTTGTTCTCTAAGCACATGCCAGACTTGCTTTGGATCGTGGAGACCTTGGGCTGTTTAACACTTGTCAGCCGCTTCACAATCTGGTTCTTGCTGTTGTTCTTGTTCAGACTGTTCTCTATTTCCTGGCATTGCTCTTCTATCCAGTTCTCCTTTGCTGAGCGCCAGGAATTGTACCAAACAGTCAGATTGCCAATTTGATGTGTTCCTAACTCGTCAATGTATCAGTCGAGGAGCAGGTCGTGGTGGAAATAATTACTTAACATGCGACTAATTAAATAATACTGAATAGTCAGTAAGGACTAAATGGTGGATAGTACATGGCGGCCTGGTGCTATGAGTGATGCCATGAACAGCCCTATTGTTCTTGACAGCATTCTCCAAGGGAGGCGACCCAGAATTGTCCTATTAAAAAAGACAATGAAGTGTAAAAAAAAATCTAAATAAAAAAATTCCAATCTGAATACTTTATGAAGTTAACAACGCTAAAACTGCATTTACGGTGATTTCTTTTGTAAGGCCATCTTTTTTTATTTTTCTGATGCCGCTGGCCTTACGACAAGTCAAGCGAACAATTTATTACTGTGGATTCATTATCAGTTAGCGTTGACGGCGATTGAATTTTACTACAGTGTTTTAAATATGGAATAAGCTAAAGGCGTTTTCCTGTACTCTTTCAATGCCAAGAGAGAGAAAGAGACAGAGGGTATTCAGTACTCCCTTTTGTTAAGGTCTAGCTTTATGTCGGTCCTTTCCTTTTTCCATGGATGCTTTATCTTCTCTGTTCTATGTTTTGATAAAACAGATTTTTAAACTTATCTTGAGTCTTGATAATAACAAAAATAAGCAAATTGACCATTGTCTTGGCTTAAAACATTTCAGTAGTGTGTGTGGCCACCTTGGTTATCATGACACTCGACACAGCGCCTTCTCATGGAGTTAATGAGGTTGGTGAATACCTCCTGGGGCAAGGCCTGCCACTTGGCCTCCAAAAGCTGGAACAGGTGGTTGGCATCTCTGGGTGGGGGGTGTTTGGTCCTCAAACGTCGGTCCAATTCATCCCACAGATTTTCTATGGGGTTGAGGTCTGGGCTTCAAGCTGGCCAGTCCATTGTGTTGACTCCTGCCTGTTGGAGAAAGTCGGTTACTACCCTGGCTCTGTGTGGGCGAGCATTGTCGTCTTGAAAAGTGGCCTGAGGACCCATCTGCTGCAGTGTAGGTAAGGCATGTGTTCTCAGAACTTCATTCCGGTAGCGAAGGCCAGTTAGGTTGCCTTCTACACGATGCAAGGGAGTTCTGTAATGAAGACTAAAAGCTCCCCAGACCATAACCGAACCTCCGCCAAAAGCTACCCTCTTCTGCACTGTAGCGTCAATAAATCTTTCTCTTGGTCGCCTCCAAACTTTCAGACGCCCGTCATTATGGTTTAAGTGAAGGAAAGTCAGTAAGGACTAAATGGTGGATAGTACATGGCGGCCTGGTGCTATGAGTGATGCCATGAACAGCCCTATTGTTCTTGACAGCATTCTCCAAGGGAGGCGACCCAGAATTGTCCTATTAAAAAAGACAATGAAGTGTAAAAAAAAAATCTAAATAAAAAAATCTGAATACTTTATGAAGTTAACAACGCTAAAACTGCATTTACGGTGATTTCTTTTGTAAGGCCATCTTTTTTTATTTTTCTGATGCCGCTGGCCTTACGACAAGTCAAGCGAACAATTTATTACTGTGGATTCATTATCAGTTAGCGTTGACGGCGATTGAATTTTACTACAGTGTTTTAAATATGGAATAAGCTAAAGGCGTTTTCCTGTACTCTTTCAATGCCAAGAGAGAGAAAGAGACAGAGGGTATTCAGTACTCCCTTTTGTTAAGGTCTAGCTTTATGTCGGTCCTTTCCTTTTTCCATGGATGCTTTATCTTCTCTGTTCTATGTTTAGACATCAACCCTTTACTTTTTAACTTTTTTTTTTTTTTGGGGGGGGGGGAGGGGGGGAGGTAGGTGTGGGGGAAAGAGGGTGTCTCTGAAAATAAGAAAGCTGTGGTCCGTGTTCCAAATCGAGGTTCTTTTGCAAATTCACAGTGAGTGTTGTCCCACCGGAAAGATTACATTAAATATTTACTATATAAGATTTGGCTTTTGACTCCTGAAGAAGCTTTTAGCAAAATATGTATAGACAATCTTTTAATCTGTATGCTGTATTGTAACGCCTATGGCTTTTAGCTCTGTCTCGACTTCTTGGTTGTGTTGAAACGTCTGTTGGTAAACCTTCCTTGCACGTCGGTGGGCAAGGTCACGCGAAGGAAGTTTGCTGTTTGAGATTTCTGCAGTTTCCATGAGTTGGGATATAACTACATAAGCTACTCAACAAAAGTTAGGGATCATTTACTCATTCATTCAAATTTTCCAAACGACAAGGACACTATAAATCAAATTTTGACAATATTTATTTCAAACACTTAGCAACAACATAGCAATGTATCAATTCAATCGATTAAATCATTTTAGTGGAACATTTCCTTAAACCAAGAAGGGGTTAAAATTTGATTTCACAAAACAGATTTTTAAACTTATCTTGAGTCTTGATAATAACAACACTAAGCAAATTGACCATTGTCTTGGCTTAAAACATTTCAGTAGTGTGTGTGGCCACCTTGGTTATCATGACACTCGACACAGCGCCTTCTCATGGAGTTGATTGGAGTAATCAGTACAACTTATGTTAATCTGATGAATAAAAATTGATGCAACAACAACAAAATTCTCATGGAGTTAATGAGGTTGGTGAATACCTCCTGGGGCAAGGCCTGCCACTCGGCCTCCAAAAGCTGGAACAGGTGGTTGGCATCTCTGGGTGGGGGGTGTTTGGTCCTTAAACGTCGGTCCAATTCATCCCACAGATTTTCTATGGGGTTGAGGTCTGGGCTGCAAGCTGGCCAGTCCATTGTGTTGACTCCTGCCTGTTGGAGAAAGTCGGTTACTACCCTGGCTCTGTGTGGGCGAGCATTGTCGTCTTGAAAAGTGGCCTGAGGTCCCATCTGCTGCAGTGTAGGTAAGGCATGTGTTCTCAGAATTTCATCCCGGTAGCGAAGGCCAGTTAGGTTGCCTTCTACACGATGCAAGGGAGTTCTGTAATGAAGACTAAAAGCTCCCCAGACCATAACCGAACCTCCGCCAAAAGCTACCCTCTTCTGCACTGTAGCGTCAATAAATCTTTCTCTTGGTCGCCTCCAAACTTTCAGACGCCCGTCATTATGGTTTAAGTGAAGCGGGATTCGTCGCTGAAGAGTATTTGTGCCCATTTTTGCCGTGTCCACCGCATGTATCGTCTGCAGAAGGCCAGACGCTGTTGTCTGTGTGCTGGTGTAAGGCGGGGTCGTACAGCTGGATGGCGAGATCGTAGCTGAAACCCGTGAAGGCGACGTCTAATGGTCTGCTCACTGACGTTGGTGTGAGTAGCCGCCCGTAGCCGTCTTCTGATGTTGATAGCGGCAACACTTCTCGTCTGCAGCGCTTCTCGATGGATCTTCTCGTGGCGTTGTGCTTTTCGGCCTACCTGACCTTGGCCTTTCCTTCACACTTCCAGTAGCATTGAAGCGTTCCGTCAACCGTACGATGACTGAGATGGAAACTTCTAGTCGTCTGGCTACTTCTCGCTTTGAAACGCCGTTTTGGACCCATGCTATTGCTCTGCCTTTGTCAAATTCGTTGAGTTTTCTTCTTGGGGGCATGGTTACATTTTGCCATACAGCAAACAAGACAATGCATTTATAGCGTGAAAAAATACCTGAGCTCACAGGTAAATGGCACATCTTGCACGTGCACTATAATTTTAGTGTGTAGCTCATGAGGTGTTCTAAAAATAGACGTTTACACAAAAGCCTAATTTTGAAAACAATAGCCAATGTTTGATTTTCTACAGTACAAAGAGGTAATGAACAAAGTTCATGCTTTCACGTGAAGCCGAATCTTTAACCTATTGTTGACCCCTTGGGGTCATGAGCAATCTTGCCACTGTAGATTGTTCTAACCTATAAAGGGAAAAGTGAAAGCCCCAGTTGAAAACATGTCTTTCCTTTATAGGCATGACAGATTCACTGCGGCAACAGTACCCCCGTTGGAGTGCCGTTTTTTTTTAGTATAAATAGTACCCCCACTTTCTGGAAATTTAGTGCTTTAAATTCCCACTGTCGCTGTCTTTCTCATTTGCTCTTTCTCATTCCTGCTCTGTCCTATCAATCTGCTATACTATCTTCTTCTTCGCTAGATCAATGACCTACCTTTTTTCTTGAAAACTCTTCCTGGACAAGACTCCTTGTTTGTGTACGAGATCTATTGGATCAGCTTGGGAATGTTGGACGCTTTCTGCCGGGTGGTCACTAGGGCTTCCTATGATGTTACTATTTAGCAATATAGGCATTTTAAATGTATGTGTTTTGTTGATAATTTATAATGATGTTTGTATTCAATTTTGTTTTTGTAATCGGGGGTTTGAGTAGTTGGGGTAAAGCCTCAGCCGTCCCCTGCGTGGGATGTCTTTATTGTAAAGTGACTGGCCGGTGGAGGGCATTCAATTTTCCCACAAGGGTTGTTTCAGCAGATCTTTTATGCGGATCGGGGGTTGTCCGGTCCTGATTTGGCTCGGAAGAGTCCGCTGGACCTAAAGCAACAATCAATCAATCAATCAATCAAAAACCTATTGTTGATTATAACTAGCAACACTAAATTGCCTGCATGAATAATAAATAAGAGAACAATGACAAATAAAATGATTTCCATTTTCTAAGGTGATCCCTAACTTTTGTTGAGTAGTATGTATATGATAAAAGAACACGGAGTTTCAGTAGACATATAGTCTTAGAAAAGTAGCTTTTAAGAGGAGGAACATCTTGATGTCACAATAGGCTATTTAGACCGTGCACTACGGCTTCATGCCTTAAATAGTTCAGCCTGTTGTAGCCTTTGTAAGTTAAAGTCGCTGACTAGAAGACGACACAAGTCAGTTGTGTGCTAAGCATCTGTAAGCTAACTCTCGCTAGGATAGGCAGTGACCTCATCCTGCTGACGTATAGCCACCACCCCCCGATAGACGGCGCTCAGATCTCACGAGATTTTCGCTGGGTTTTGGCTGACCACAAGGCTAGGTAGTCATTCTGTCTGAACCTCACGCGAGAAGGAGCAACGCTCTGACAGATCCTTCTAGCAAGAAGACTAAGCAGGTGACGGATGAAATTCAATTCATCGCAGTATAGCCACAGCCTGGCATTGTCAAAAAGGTAAATGATCGATCTTTTGTTTTATCGCGCTTTATTGATAATATTGTTTCATTATGTTTGTGAAGTCTGGCCATGTTTTATCATTGTGGATGTTAGTCAAACTTTGTTTGACCACGTGGCGGGCACGTGACTGGGTTCGCCACCATGAGGTAGCCCCTACTGTCCAACTGTTGTTTCTCCTATGTGTATTATTGCAGACCAGTGGTTGTACCAGAGAATGTTTATATTGTTAATTACTTCTCCATATGTTTATTTTAGCCATGATGTGTATATGCATAGGAATTAGGTTGGAGATTTTAGTGGACCACGAACTGAGAAGAATGTTCGTCCCTTGTTTGTATAAGTTGAGCTATCACTGAGGGCTGTTTCTGCCATCAATGAGACGCTCTGCACACCCTTAGTAAACAAGGTGTTGCAGAAACTCGTCTTATGTTTTGCAGACGAGCAGGCTTGTTGGTCCGATGCAGGAAATAGACCACTAAGAGTCAACCCTGACATTCGGCCTGCAGGGGAACATCGAGCACTGAGCTCCGATAGCCCAATAGTCAACAACCAAGGAGGAGGCACCATCACCACACCTCAAATTTTCAGTTAAGTGACACTAAAGATGTGCACAAACACTGCCCTAGAAGGACTGTGCTGTAGTCCACTCTCCAGAAACAAGAACATTAGGCCAACCAGAACAAATAGCCCAGAGATGAGACAGTAGCAAATATCAAGAACAGCAGCAACAATAGACCCATAGTAGCGAATAAACTTGACGTTAATTCACTAGTTATCTAAAGAGAAGTCCACATGTGGCAAATTAACTTCCTTCAGACAGTCACGCAGACAGTCCCCCCAGATAATATCCAACCGACTTAGCAAAACCAGACTGTAGTTAGCTTACTCCTCAAAAATGACCAGAGTCGCTTGCTCGTTAACTAGCCATAAGACGCTTATCTCGATTGGATCTATCCTACACCTGGCTCTGACATTCCAAGTTAAGACATAACTGTACGTGTCCCATGAATAGGACAGGTGAGGGAAATATTCAAATAAAACCGAAGAATCCCGTATATGCGAGATTAACTAAAACGAGAGTTAAACAATTGGTCAAAGAACGTAGAACCCCTGCTTATCCTTGAACCCCAGAAACTTAGCTCTAGTCGAATAATAACTACGAAGCCGCGAGGGTCAAACCAAAGAAACAAACTGCAGTGTCCGCTGCTTATCTCCACCTCATCGAGAGAGTGCTAGAGACCATAGACGGTTCATGACTCCCAGAGACTAGAAGTAAGTTAACACCAGTAGTTTTGATACGTGTGTGTTTATATATATTATATTGATTGCCATGTCTAAATAATATGTTCATGATATATATAGTTACAGAAACTGATTATTGTTTCTGAGACATTGTGCATGTGGATTGATGTATCTTAGCCTTAAGATTCGGATCGAAGTGTGCATATGAGAAACCCTGCAGGTGTCTGATGCTATAGACTCTTTGCAGAGGGGACCGCACACTCATATCTGAAGAGAATATTGTATCCAGAGTTCTGACTTTTACAGTTCAGCTCTGGGATGGTTTGTGGAGACAAACGCACGACGCTTGCTCCCGTGGTACAGAAGGAAAACAACCTAGATTCTACATCGCCTTGTCCGACCCCGCTGCTACCCGACTCACCAGATTAAATTGAGAAGCAAGACCCCTCAGACGGACTCCATCACGCGCTGACTCGCCATAGATAAGTCGCCCACAAATGCAAACTGAAATATAACCCTCGAGAAACATAGTCGACCACTCGAACATTTATTAGACTACGAAACTCCGAATAGTAGAATAGCTTAGCAAATGATGAAGAAGACCTGCTGAAAGACATACCCAGCACATCGAACTATATTAATTATTAATTTACGTGTTAATGAAGAAATGTTAAAAGTTGTGTTGCCTATATCAAAGTTGAAATCACATACGTACGACTGGTGTCATTCTATTTGTATTGTTGTGTATCTACTAGTTTTCTTCTCTTGAGACCAATTAACATAGTATTTTGATTAGTAATAAGCATTTCTGAAATTGAGCCAAATGATACTTTAAAGCCCGAGAACAAATATAAATTTTATGTGACCAAGCACCGTGATCAGTCTCTCACATCGCTTTGGAATTCTGGTAAAAGAACGATCGATAGTGGTAGCCCGACGCCCCTCTGTCGATAAGTCTTACCCCCTAGTAAGATAAACGTATATTTACAATTATAATTCATATACTATGATCGTTATTTTCTCCTAGGGAAGATTTCCTTAGGAATGTTGTGCCCTTGACACTGCACGATGTAGGGACCTTGGCCGTGGCACGAGTCGGTCAGTATAATATGTTTGCCGCAAATTTTCCGGGTTAATCGCCCACTCATCCACCTACCTACCCAATTTATGATGAAATTGTTCTCATATGTTCTCACTTCCCAACAACAAAACTAACTACTCAAGGCGCTGGTTGCTACGCCACTTAAATTTGACTCACACCCTACTAACCACTGCCATCGCAGTAGCAACATTATTATAGATTAGGGGAGAGTGGGATAATTTGGAAAATCAAGTGGTGACGTTGTTTATCCGCCAGCTCTGAAACAGATTGTTCTGCAAGCATGCAATCATTGTTTTGGGGCGGAGACTTAGAAAAAACAAAACAAACAAACAAACAAACAAACAAACAAACAAACAAAAACCATTTCATGAATAGACTGCGTGACTGCAACATGGAGACATCTATCATTGGACGATGTTTGCGAGAATTCATCTCGTCTACATCTATCACTGGACGATTTAAATAGTGCGCCTGTTAGTTATGGTAATGCGTTCGTGTTAAGCGCGCTGCCACAGATGCTGTCCGACAGGGCTTAAAAGCATCACAAACACAAAAAATACTACTTGATAGATAACATCCGCCAACCCCTGCGTTATTACTTCAGGATGTAACAAACTACTGATTGTATAGTCTACTGTTATCGGGATTGTAGTCTTGAGTATCAGAGACTTTTGAGGCAAACGTTTATTACACAGATATTGATAGAACTTTGAGTCTTTCGTAGTTTGATGTGATTCCGGTTTGGTGTGACTCCTTTTTGATGTGACTCTTGTTGTTTGTTGTGACTCTTGCTTTGGTGTGACTCTTGTGTTGGTGTGACTCTTGACTTGGTGTGACTCTTGGTTTGGTGCTACTCCTGGTTTGGTGTGACCCTTAGTTTGATATAAATCCTAGTATGGAGTACTCCTGTTAGGTGTGACTCCTGGTTTGGTATGACTCCTGGTTTGTTGGCTCCTGTTCGGTGTAGTTCCTGGTTGAGTTTGACTGCTGGCCTGGTGTACGGTCATCTGGATTGATAGTGACCCCTAGCTTGATGTAATCTCTACTGATTTCCCAGTACGCGACCCTTTTGACTCGAGTTCGGTGTGAAGGTGTGTTTACATTACTAAAATGACCACGAGCAAATATTTCGTGATATTGGCTATAGAGTGGTTGATAACACCTTTCTGTGGGTTCACTTTTTTTCACCTTCCTCCCTCCCGTCGGTCCATCATCACCTCCTGCATCCCAACCTCTTCTCGAGCCCCAACCACACCCTAAATACACACGCCCCCTTCTATTTTATGAGGATAAAATGTAATCGATAATTAGCGTATTGCTTCATTCTTTCATCCAATGTAAATGGTTATGCCTGTATGCAATCCACTCTATTCGTTTAGCTACCCTATCCTATCCTATCCTATCCTATCCCGTAACTCGGAGGCCGTAGGGGCACCACAGATGATCGTTTACCCAACGTACCCCATCTTTCTCTGTCCTCAGTAACCCTGATGGTTTCGCTCAGTGTCAAACCAGTCCATTCTCGAATGTTGTCCTCCCACCTCTTTTTCTGTCTCCCTCTTCTTCTACCTCCTTGCACTGTGCCTTGCAGAATGGTCTTTGTAAGGCCTGATGATCTGGTGACGTGGCCATACCATCGGAGTTTCCGTTTTTTCACCACTGTGAGCAGGTCATTGTGTTGTCCAATGGCTTGTGTGATGGTCTGTCGGACTTCGTCGTTGGTGATGTGCTGGGTATAGGAAATGACCAGAAGTCTTCTGAAGCACCTCATCTCAATGCTTTGTATTCTTCGTTTTAGATCTGCTGTGATGGTCCGTGTTTCGCAGGCGTATAGGAAGATGAAGATGATAAGGGAGCACCGCAGTCTTACCTTGGAATGTAGACTGATGGTCCTGTCTTTCCAAATTGGCTTCAACCTTGCCAGGGCAGCAGTTGTTTGTGCGATCCTGGAGAGGACTTCCTGTGGGGACCCATTGTCTGATACAATTGCTCCTAAATATTTGAAGCTGTGCACTGTGTTGAGGGATTGGTCTTGGACTTTGATGTCCATGTTGATGTCATTTGTGTTGTTGGTCATCATTTTGGTCTTCTCTACACTTATTTCCATTGGCTCTGGAGGGTGTGTCAAGCCTCTGTACCAGCTGTTCAAGTTCTTGTTCCTCTCCAGCCAATCCATCAATGTCATCCGCAAAACGAAGGTTGGAGATTGCTCTATCCCCTATGCTCACTGTGCCTTCGTGATCTGCAAGGGCATCTGACATTATGCGCTGTAGGAAGATGTTGAAGAGTGTTGGAGAGAGTAGGCATCCTTGACGCACACCGATTGTTGTATGTGTGTGTGATTACATGCATAATTATGCACGCAAGGGTACAAATGTTCGTTTGAGCTGAATATTATACTGTAATAACGTAATTGAGTGTGTGTGTGGGGGGGTGGGGGAAGGGGGTGGGTGAGTGTGTGTGTGTGTGTGAGAGATTTGTGGTTTGTTTTTTTTCCCCTCAATGTTATGTTACTATTCCATTTCTGTCACTGTGTTTATTGCCATTATAAAATCTTGTCTTGTCTTGCAAAGCGACAACCCACATTTTTCTTTCTGAGAAATAAAGAATGCATTGACTTGACTTGACTTGACTTGACTTGACTTGAACCAGGATCAGATGGCGCTGTTATGGAGGACTGCACTGGTAGCCTTGTCATACAGGCTTTTGATGACTTCATTAATGTTAGGGCTGATGTTGTACACTCTCATGGTTGCCCACAGAGCTGCATGACAGACTCGATCAAATGCCTTCTTGAAGTCTACGAACACATGATGATAGAGATGTTGTTGGTGCTGTAGATATTTCTCGCAGATTATTCTGAAGTTAAAAATCTGTTCAGTGGTACTTCGCCCTGCCGTGAATCCTGCTTGTTCTTCAGCTATGATTTGTTCAGCTTGGGGTTTCAACCTGTTGAGTATTATTTACAGGAGGACCTTGCTAGTATGGCTGATAAGGCTGATGGTGCGGTAATTTTCACACTCCTGAAGGTTACCTTTCTTTGGAAGAGTGATGATAAGCGACTGGGTCCATGGTGTAGCTACCCTACCTATGAAATTAATGTGGAAAAAATGTTTGCCGCTGTCTATGTTTTGTCATTGGCGTTGCAACTCTGCTGGTAAAACCTAGCGTCCGATTGTGTGCGTGTTACATTGTGTGAGTGTTACATTGTGTGAGTATTACATTGTGTGAGTGTTACATTGTGTGAGTGTGGAACATCAGTAGTACTAACTGCACTGACCATAGTCCTGACTCCAAATCTGGCGCTAGTGCTAACTCCAACTCTGACCCTAGTGCTAACTCCAACTCTGACCGTAATCTAAACCCAACACTGACAATAACCCTGACTGTAGTCCTAACTCCCACTGTGTGATTTATTGCCTAACTTCAGCTTTAAACCCCAGACGTACGCGTATCTTAATTCGTACATAATTAAATAGGGGAGAGAGAGAATCTCAGAGAGAGAGAGAGAGAGAGAGAGAGAGAGAGAGAGAGAGAGAGAGAGACAAACAGACAGACAGACAGACAGACAGACAGACAAGAGACATCACACAGACAGATGGCGCCATCTAGACAAAAGAACACACCGCGTATCGTAACTGCAATAAAATAGTAGTGTTACAGTTTTTGGGAACTCCCGGCCTGACAAGCTTTAGTCAACCCTTATTATAAATAATAACTGATGCAGAAGGAAAAAACGTAGTTTGACGGAACTATTAAGTAATTTGCCTAATTATAACTGGCCTTATTTCGTGCCATTAGTGAGTGGAAATGATGAGATGTTATTTCGCAGTGCATTCGTGTGGATGTCATCGTAGGACTTTCCCCGCTTTTTGTGTGTGCTTTTGTTGGAACTGTTTGAATGTGTAATATTAATAGGCTCCGAGCGATAGACGACATACGCGTGGCAGTATGGGAATGTTGCCTTTTGTAGCCTCATTTGATATTTTAATTGACCGCTAGTATAGCCATGTTCAGCCGTTGTGTTCGGTGTTGTTGCCCTGTAACGAAAGATAACGGCGACTGTCACAGCGTCGCGACTTTGAAAGAGCAGGCACAGTTATTTAATTAATTCCGAATGCCGACGGGGAATTAAAACGAAACATGAGAATGTGGATTCAAATTTGGATTTCTATTTTATGTTGAAAATCTGCCAGCTTCAGCCTACAGGGGATTATAGTACATGAATGCCTTCATTTTCTTCGACTGCTGCAAGAGGCTCGGACAGAAGCGCGATGTCATTGTTCGGGGCCGATAGCACACAGCTTAGCTGAGACTGGCAGAGCACTTCAGTGAAGAGCTAGAGGCGAACGTAAGCTTCGGCTAGTCTCAGCTATGCTGTGTAGTTATTGTGTCTTCTTAACTTGCGTGTGCGGTACAATTATTTCATTCAGAACTATTTTAGACTGAAAACACAATTCGGTTATTTTCCTAGGATCACGGTTTAAACCTATTACCTATTTATTACACGATAACCATAACTTAGGTCTTCGCCTTTACTTCCGAGAGAACTTGCGCAAGGGAGGTAATAGGTTTTAAACCATGATCCTAGGTGATAACTATCTTTGTTGGTCGTTCTCAGCGACTCGATCTAGACATTGTTTTTATCCATCGGCCCACGATTCTTAAAAAATAAATTAATGCAAGAATGATAAATAATGTTTTTTATTTGTGTAGACTATATTGTTTATGCATTGATTTATTTTTATTTTATTTTACAGATGTGGAGGTGAAACGGCCTGAGACAGCATTTCAGTAAAATACTACATCACGACCTGTAACGCCTCCTAGCGGATATTGAAGATGGCGCGGATTATCATTGTCTCCCTTGCGACCTTAGCGTTCGTCTGTCGGTCTTCTCTTTCTCAGCAGCAACTGCCTACAACAATCGGTACTGCAACACTTATATCTTTATATATCCACCCGATACACATTGGTCGAACGCTACCAGAAGCATGCGTTATTAGTCGCCTCAACAGGCGATAAAGCATGCTCCCATGCTTCAGAACACTGCTTTCTATACGCTTCAAGCTCTACAGTCACGGAAAAAGCGCAATTTCACTGCACTGTGAACTCATGAAAATAGAAAAATGTAAGTTTCGTCTCCTCTAGGGGGCGAATTAGGTCACACTGTATTAGTTTCTAGGTCAACTGTCTTTTACGAACCGTTTGACAATGTTTTTGAACCGTTTGTTGACGCCGGATAGTGTCCTCACTTGGTTTCATGCAATTTAAGAATCCAACAAGGCACTTGGGTTTTTGAGACGGAAAGAGCGGAATGTTGTAGAGCAACATTCTGTATATATCAGACCTGTGCACATCTACGGATTTTCCGTATTTTCTCCGATTTTCATGAGCAGAATACGGATAAAAATTCAGAAATCCCGATTTTTTGACTTAAAAAAAATTACCTTTTTTTTTGTTTTAAGATGTTTTTGACTAGTTGTGCTTAAAACGCTACTGAAAATTTTTAAAAACTACTGAAATTTGGTTTTTTTTGCTACTGATGAGCATTTTGAGTGTGCACAGGTCTGATATATTTACAGTGAAATTGCGCTTTTTCCGTCACTATAGCGCTTGAAGCGTGTAGGAAGCAGTGCTACGAAGCATGAGAGCATGCTTTATCGCCTGTTGAGGCGACTAGTAAAACATGCTTCTGGCAGCCTTCGACCAATGTGTACCGGGTGCAATATCAATGTTCTTCTTCTTCTTCTTCTTCTTCTTCTTCTTCTTCTTCTTCTTCTTCTTCTTCTTCTTCTTCTTCTTCTTCTTCTTCTTCTTCTTCTTTTTCTTCGTCGTCGTCGTCGTGATCTTCTTCTTCTTCTTCTTCTTCTTCCTCTTCTTCTTCTTCTTCTTCTTCTTCTTCTTCTTCTTCTTCTTCTTCTTCTTCTTCTTCTTCTTCTTCTTCTTCTTCTTCTTCTTCTTCTTCTTCTTCTTCTTCTTCTTCGTCGTGGTCGTCGTGGTCGTCTTCTTCTTCTTCTTCTTCTTCTTCTTCTTCTTCTTCTTCTTCTTCTTCTTCTTCTTCTTCTTCTTCTTCTTCTTCTTCTTCTTCTTCTTCTTCGTCCTCGTCGTCGTCGTCGTTGTCGTCGACTGCTGCTTCTTCTTCTTCCTCTTATCCTCATTCTCTGTCTTAACTTCCTTCCTTCCTGTCACGGACCGGTTTTATAATTATTTGGGTCCGATGACTTTATATTGTTGTTAGTCTGTTTCCTTGTGAAAAGATATTGGTAACTTTGTTTTTTTTTTTCTTTTTTTTTTTATAAATATGACAGCTACAGTTTGATTGTTGTACTGGTCACAATCTATAACTTATTTTCTTGACTATACTAGAGATTTGTCATGGACTTTTCGCAGCTGTGTCTGCAGGTATATATAGTTTATTATTTGAAATGTTGTATTATAAATGTAATAGTATTATAAAAGGATGATTTTGAATCGTTATGTAATAAAATTAATAATATATAATGTGATAATAATGTGAAGGATAAAGTAGGGAGGAGACGGACATGGTGGTTCGCTGTAATTTTTGAATTTGAATAACTATTACGATTGAGACGCGCACGATAGATCCGATCATTTTGTATTGCAAAGCATGCAGTGGTAACGTGTATTTACCTTTGATTTGATTTTGCGCTGTTGCTAGAAGAAGTTTTGTATAATGTCGATAATTTTCGTCGGTCGATATTGCTGAGAATTTTCTTAAATTGTTTATTATCTACCGAAGCTTTTAGATAGGTCTCGTAATAGCTAAGCGATTCTTCTAACCTAGAGAAAGTTTTATGATGTAAGACAGTGCATAGTTCCGGTGACGAGTTTTATTTTGATTGGGTGTTATTGCGTCTTTCAGGAATGTTCGAATTTTTTCTCGATTGCAGAAAAATGCACTCTCTGCTTGTAAGGATGATCTTTGTAATGATTTTGGAAAGCGATCTTGTATGCAGTTGTTGATGTTTGCTGAATAAAGTTGGAAAACTTTATACGACGACTCTTGCTTCCTTACTGAGTGAACAGGCTGCGTAGATAACGAATTCGAGTTACACATATCAAGATTCAAACATCGGGGCTGAATCAACTATTGATGATCACCGTGTAACAGAAACGAATTGAATTCGGATAATTATTTCATTTGAATTTGAAACTACAACTGCAGTGTATACTTTACGTTTATTTGTTAAATTAATTGGCGCCATTGATGTAATAATTAGTTGTAGAATTGTTTTTATGTTTTTGAACTGTATTCAATATGGATGAAATTGATTGTATTGCCGCACTGGTCCCATCACAGCGGAGAGAGAGAGAGGTATAGGTTATGGTCCAAAGAAAGTTTATGTATCAAGAAACTTAGTTGTTGTTAACTCCTTTGTCTACAGAAGTCTCTTGCTTCGGAGGCCTCGAGAATAGGCGCAGAAGAAGAAGATAAAGAAGACGGAGAAGCAGACGAAGAAGAAATAAGGAGAAGAAGAATAGAGAGGAAGGAGAAGAAGGAGAAGGAGAAGAAGAAGAAGACGAAGAAGAAGAAGCGAAGAAGAAGAAAAAGAAGAAGAAGAAGAAGAAGAAGAAGAAGAAGAAGAAGAAGAAGAAGAAGAAGAAGAAGCGAAGAAGAAGAAGAAGAAGAAGAGGAAGAAAGGAAGAAGAAGAGGACGAAAGAAAAAGACGCAGAAGACCAAGAAGAAGAAGAAGAAGAAGAAGACGGAGGAAGAGAGAACGAGGAGACGAGAAGAAGACTGAGGACGAGGAGGAGAGAACGGAGGCTGAGGAGAGGAGGACGACGAGAAGCAGAGGAGAAGAGGGGAGACGGAGAAGGCAGAAGGAGAAGGAGAGGGAGATTGAGGAGCAGAGGAAGTAGATGGCGTAGGCAGGGAAGAGACTAGAGTTCGAACAGAACTACAGTGTGACTATATATTTATATATAAAACTTTTGTTTTCTCTCTATCGCGACGGTGACCGGGACTTGTGTGTTATTTGTGTTATATATATATTTATTTATTTAAATTCTTTCAATGGATTTTATTCTGCGACGTAACGTGAGTAGAATCAGTTGTATTTATTCCATTCGATTCTTGTTGATTCTGTACTGAAGCTATTTTGTTGATCTATGTTTATTGTTTAATAGAGGGTGTGACAACTTAGTTTATTGTAACGAGTTAGAGAAGTTGTGAGACGGGTGAACAACCGGATTCATGCATACACGCACGCCAATTCTGAGAAACCCCTTTTCGTTACACTTCCTTTCTTCTTCTTGTTCTTCCTGCTTTTTGGAAACAGAAGAAAGAAGAGGAGGAGGAGGAAAAGAAGGTTGTCCAGATCAAATAATTACCCCAAAGTGCTTATCTTTAATCCATTTTCCCCAAAAAGGGTGACGGTTCACGGTAACTTCAAAACTTCCCGTCCTCCAACTTCTAAAATTTGAAGATGATAGCAGAGGTTACCGGATATGAAACTGCTTCTATGTGTAATATTACGCAGTTTCGTAAATCGGATATAAGAATGTGTTTGTTACGGTAGACACCATGCCCATGTAACTTGTGCCCCATCGAGCTGATAGGAGTTGTAGTAGTAAGCAAAATATTAAGATGATGTAGGTTTGGAATTTCCCTCTTTAACAGGTAAAGGTTTTTCTCCCAACTTTGCGGTGTATCTTTGAGAGTCGTTATGGATTTCCATTTTCTCATGACCAGCTTCACGAGGACATGCCCAACTCCTCTTTTCTTCGCATTCCTTCCATTTGTTCCATACCGGCCCGGATGCAAACTTGTTTTTTCCAACCTAGTTCCAGTCATTCGCCCAAAAAGGCAATCACCGAAGTTGAACGAAGCTCTCCGATTTGTTACGAAATAATGCTTGCATGACTACGACTAGCTGACATTAAAAATGATCGCTGCTGCTTCTAATTCTGTTCGATTTACACAGATTTAGCATTTCACAACGGTATACTTTGTTAATATGAGCATAATATGAGGACAATTATTATCGACCATATTTAATAGTTGCGTTCCTTGATTTGCATTTTGTTAGTTCTCAGCAGTAAAGGCTAATAATAGCATTGCCCATTTCCTGCCTAGAACCAAGTAGACACTGTTATACAGTATACATAGGCTTAATCTACATTATTATATTATAAGTCAGTCTCCGCGCAGCGAAGAAGCTCACTAGCTGAATATAATTATTAGACCTGTATTGTTTGTTTTATACGTAAATAAATGTATAAACTATATCTATTCTAATTAATAATATTTAGGCCTATACTTTATAATATTCGAATCTTGACATTTTCGGAGGACGACGAGTAGGCTAAGCGAATTTTTTTTTTTTTTTTTTACTAACTCGAGATCAGAGTTAAATTAATAGTTAGTTATTCATTGCTTACAAGGTCCAGCGGACTGCAAGGAGCCGAATCAGAACCACAAAATCAAGACAACTCGAGATCAGAGTTAAATTAAAAGCTTTTTAGTTATTCATTGCTTACAGAGTCCAGCGGACTGCAAAGAGCCGAATCAGGACCACAAAATCGAGACCACAACTTCGCAAGTAGTAGTAGTAGTAGTAGTAGTAGTAGTAGTAGTAGTAGTAGTAGTAGTAGTAGTAGTAGTAGTAGTAGTATAGTTATTTAGTTAAATCTTTAATTTATTTATTTGTTTTGTTTGGGTGTTATTATTATTATTATTATTATTATTATTATTATTATTATTATTATTATTATTATTATTATTATTATTATTATTATTCTTCCTACTTTAAAAAAAAAAGAAAGAATAGTGTGCTGCAGTGCGTGCTCAATGGTGTAAATATGTTCAGTGACGTTTTGTTCGTTTTTGCTGAAGTTGGGTGTAACCCGAAATATTCAGATGGTGTTACTGGTTATTTTTTCTTATAGATTTACCAAAGTTTTCAGATGATTTATAGAAATTTCCGCCCGCCACGCAACATTTTTTTAATACCTGTTTCTCATTAAAATACATATAATTGAAATACATATAACAAATGTACTGTATCAGTTAAAAAGAATAACATTAGTTAAATAAATAATTGCTTTGGTGCTTGCAATAAAAATGTCACTGTTTTTTGAGACCATTATAAACTTGCTTTGCCTTGTTGTGCTGAAGGGACATCAACGTATCCATAGCGCTTTGAAGTTTTGTCATGGTTTTATTGTTGATATAGATGTGAAATCGTTGTATGTGTGCTTTATGTGTTATGTATTACTTTTACTCCTTATTACTAATTGTGTCAGTATATTATTCATCATAAAATAATAATAATAATACTAACTGCTTCAAAATGCAAATCTCGACTATAGCTTGAAAGCTGTGCAGATCGAAATAGAATTAGATCTAGCAGCGGCTATTTTTATGCACGGATGTCTCACCACAGGCTCTGAAGTCTTTTCTTTTGTCTTTGTAAACTCCTAAATACGTACGTAGTATAGTATGTAATTGAGGCCTACGAAAGACGAGAATTCCCAGACTGTGGTTTCACGTAGTCCTGCCAGCATTCGTTCGTAAAACATCGGATAGCTTCGCTC
>CM072518.1:39486363-39548863 GCA_036898135.1 Oncomelania hupensis
CCCTGGCACAATCAATGAATCTTGAAATCTTTATTTGGTAGACTAGTGGCGCTGTTGGTTAGTTAGGCACCGGTTTCCTTGGCCGAAGGTCGCGGTTTTGAATCCCGCAGTGGACGAACTTATGTGAATTAGGGACGAAACTTTTCAGGTCACCGAGGGTTTTCTCCGGGTGCATTTTGATATTGCAAGTTGGCGTCTTAGTGGGTCTTCTGTTAGATCCTTAATTCGGCCACGCTTTGAGCAGCTCTTTGAGCTGATAATTGCGCTATATAAAACAACAGCTCATTTCAGTATTATCCTGTATGGTCCAGATTGGTCTTTTGGGTACCACTCAGTCCAACTCTATATAGCCTCCAAACTCTTACCACACTGCGTAGGCTGAAACTCGCCGAGACTTACCTTTGCTACCCAACTACACAGTGTAAACTCTTTATCTCCACCCATCGCCTGCTTTTGACCTACAGTCATGAAAATGCCTGGCGAGATTTATTGGACAACAAAAAACAGGTTTACTTGGTAAGCGAAGTGCCTAGAAGGCTTCATCACAAAGTATTTCTTTTCCTGTTGAGGCAAAGGCCCACGAAAAAAAAGGGGGATCATGTCTTTAGTAAAATGCTAGATATATTTGAATGATTTAAACAAAAATCATTCATCTAAAATCAAGTACACTACTTCCTTAAATCTTAAGGCTTTATAAAAGACTAATTATTCATCACCAGTAGGCTTAGAGTCACCGTGGAAAGGTTTGATTTTGACAGGATTGGATTACAAGTAGGTTTATGATAACAGGCCTGGCATAACTATGACAGTGTTGGAGGTTTCAGTTTGCTAGGATTCGAGAACAAGTACGATCACAGGTCTGGCATATAAACCTAATCCGGAACGAGTGTTGCTGGGTATTCTGTTGGTCTTTTATACGTACGTACAAAACTAAACCGTATTGGCATTTCTTTTCCCGTGGAAATGTTGAAAGCAGCGGGTTCAATAGAATACCTCTTCCCAAATGATTCGCTCCTCCCCGAGCGTGCATGCGCTGCATGGTGCATCTTAGTCTGTCTGTTTATGTCTCTCTGTCTGTCTGCCTGTGTGTCTGTTTGTCTCTCTCTCGCTCACTCGCACATACCCCCCGTGGGGGTGCCGGGGGTTTCAGTATAAACAGTATCCCCTCTTTCTGGAAATTAAATTCCCACTGTCGATGTCTTTCTCATTTGTTCTTTCTCATTCCTACTCTGTTCTACCTATCTACTATACTATCTTCTTCTTCGCTAGACCAGTCACCTACCTTTTTTTCTTGGAAACTCTTCCGGGACAAAACTTCTCATTTGTGTGTGAAGTCTGTTGGGTCAGCTTGAAAATATTGGACGCTTTCTGCCAGGTGGTCACTGGGGTTTCCTATGATGCTATTATTTGACAATGTAGGCAATTTATATGTATGTGTTTTGTTGATATTTTGTAATGATGTTTGTATTCTATTTTGGTTTTGTATACGGGGTTTCGATAAATTAGAGCATAGCCTCAGCGTCCACTGCGTGGGATGTCTTTATTGTAAATTGACCGGCTGGTGGAGTGCCTTCAGTGTTACCACTAGGGTTGTTTCGGCAGATCTTTTGTGCGGATCAGGGTTGAGTCCTCTTTCAGCGAAGTTGTGGTCTTGATTTTGTGGTCCTGATTCGGCTCTTTGCAGTCCGCTGGACCCTGTAAGCAATGAATAACTAACTAACTAACCACTCGCTCATTTCCTTCTTCCCTCCGGCTCTCTCTCTCTCTCTCTCTCTCTCTCTCTCTCTCTCTCTCTCTCTCTCTCTCTCTCTCTCTCTCTCTCTCTCTCTCTCTTACTCTCTCTCTCTCGCTCTATTTGTGACTCTACAAACCTCATTCCTATCCCCATGTCTTAAACAACTGAATTAAAACATTTGTTTGTATTTTCTTTGTCACCTGCTGTAGGTTTGATGCCGTGGAACAACATTACGACAGAGGTGGTCAAAGAAATGTTAGCTGAACCTCTGAACGTGGTCGTTCTGCCCAAGGATATGTCCAAGTCTCCATACTCACACATTGAAAAAAGTACGATCCCATTCTTTCTTCGCGTGAGTGTGTGCGTGTGTGTGTGTGTGTGGGTGTATGTGTGTGTGGGTGCACGTTGATGTATGTGTTTTTGTGAGTGCGTGTATTCATTTATTTATTATTTACATAATTTTAGCCTATCTTTTTAGTATTCAAAAACCTATCTTTTATCGATTGTTAATAATAATAATAATAATAATAATAATAATAATAATAATAATAATAATAATAATAATAATAATAATAATAATAATAATAATAATAATATAATAATACATGATGCTATCACGCGCTGTTTCTTCAGTGGAACTCAAAGCAGGGTGATCTGAAGAGCTCGCTATCATAGAAGTCGGAAAAGAAATAAACTTTTATTGTATGAAATTTTTGAGTGACTTGTTTCCAATACCAGTATTCTTCTCATTGTTATTATTCTTTCTATTTTGCATGGCCAATGAGTTGTTTTATAGTTTATTTATTTATTTTATTGACGAAAAACTTTTTAAAAATTGTATGTCTCCTCTCTCTTTTATTGTTTTATTCGTTTATTTACTTACTCATTCACGGAATGTAAGCAGTCAACAAAGATGAAAGGATGCGTTGGAAACTTATTGTTTGGAACATTATAAGTTTTAAAAAAATATATTTCAAAATTAATTGTTTTTACTTGCATGCAGTCAAACAAAAGCTCCCCCCCCCCCCGCCTCCCATCCTCCCAAAGGAGGAGGAATAGGTGGGGTGGGGTGAATAAATTATTGCAGTACATGAACGGCAATATTTTTAGAATTTAGCATAAAATAACAGAGTCCAAAAGAATATTATTATTTTATAATACACACTTTGCAGTTGGCGGCAGGAATAGCTCAGTGGTCAGAGCGCATGACTTGTGTGAGTGCGTTTTTGTCGACGTGGGTTCGAATCCTGACTTCAGCAAACTATTTTGTGATTGCTGGATATTACGGGCCAGCGCCTTGAGAAGCTCTGTGAGCTTGTAAATGCGCTATATAAGAAAAATATCTTTCTTTCTTTCTTTTGGTCCAACAAATGTATTGTACAGCGAACTGCACGAAGCAGCAACACAAAAATTTCTCTGCTGTAATGCATTGGGTTTGTGTTTAATTGCCCTTTTCCATTCAAGATTAATATAATTACTATTGATTTATTTATCCAATGTACAGGGCTTCCAATCTTCCGCCGTTCGGCGAATTTCCGCCTTTAAAAAAAAATTTCAGCCGAAAAATTTTAAAGTTCCGCCGTAGAAAACTGCCGAGGTAAAAATTTCATAGGGGCTCCAAAATATCCGTAACACAGTCTCAGTTTGGTTGATCTGTAATTGGCTGGTTAAAATGTGGTAAATTCCATAATTGCCTTAATTATTCTCTATTCATGTGAGACCTTACATCAAACCTTTTGTAAATCACTTATTTTCTTTCTTCTACTTCACTCTCACTAATAAAATTGTTTCTTTTATAGCAGACAGTGTTGTGACAGTGTTTGGGGTCGTGCGCTCGTGACCTCGTCACTCGGTCATTTTCCTCCTTTTTTATCTCAGACCATTGGAAGCCCTGAATGTAGACTATATCATGCTTTTTTCAACTTCGTCGTTTTGGCCTTATTCGCAAGTACCTCACCACTGATGCCACACAAAAAAGCATATTACATCTCTTATCCTTTCTCGACTGGACTACTGCAACTTATTTCTTTCTAGATTGCCTGCATCGTCCATCCACCTTCTTCAACGCGTTCATATTCTGCAGCTCGCCTGATCTTGAAAAAATTAAAGGTCTGGTCACATCACCCCACTGCTCTCTTTCCTTCACTGGCTGCCTGTCTCACACAGAATGCTCTTCAAAGTTAACCTTCTCTGCTTCAAGTGCATCAACGGTTCTGCTCAATTCCTACCTTTCAGACAGCATCCATCTGTACACTCTCTCACGCAATTTCCGCTCAGCTTCTTATTCTCTGACCCTTCCAGTCCCTCGAACCAAACTTGTTTCTGCCGGATCCCACTCTTTTTCTGCCTTTGGACCGTCTGGTTGGAATCAACACCCCCACTTTCTTTCCGCAGCAAATCCTAAATCTCCTCTTTCAAACAGAACCTAAAAGCGCATCTCTTCTCGTTTTCCTTTGCTCATTAGCCTTCTTCCACAACAATGGTCTGTTCAGGATGGTTTATACCAGAACGTATAATTCAGGGTGGAGAACTTTCCGCGAATCCGCGGATTTCCGCGGAAGGCATTTGCATTTCCGAGAAAAAATATTGAGTTCCGAGTGTGAGAAGCTGAGGGGCTACCCTTTATTTGGCATAGCGGCCAAAAGCGGCCGAAGTTCTAAACAGGCAAAACGTCCAAAAGCGTCCGTATCAACCATGTGGTTATATTCTCGCGTTGTTTGAAAGATTGCGAGACTTCCGGCAATTGACTTCCGGTTTTCCTGTTGTGAAATGCGTTCGTTTTTTCGATTGTTTTTCCAAATTTTCTTGTGTGTGTGTGTCTAAAATGGATGGTTTGGATTCTTCGACTGATGAAGGGGAGTTTACAGGCTTCCATTTATTAGACATTAAAGTGAGAGAAATGGACTTGGAGTCGGAGGAAGAGATCGGTACTGACATTAGAGTTAGACAATTAGTGTCAGTAGTGTGCATGCATATGATCTTTCAGACTGGCATGAAAGTGCACTGAAGAAGAGGAGGGGGGCTTTTTTTTTGTATACACATGGAGTAATAAAAAACAAGACATGACAAGAGAATTATAAAAAGGTAGATAATCAAAAGAGAATTTATTTCTGTTCATTTTGCATTTTATTTCATTTAAATCTATACACTAGTCACTAATACCTAAGATGTGGTGTTTTTACTAACGTACCCCTAAATATCTCTAAAATTATACAAATTCTTGCCTGTTGACAGCTAAAAATAGACAAACGTGTGCCCAGTAAAATTGGAAATGTGGAGTTTGTATGTAACAGTGGTGGACCTCAAACTTTGTTAGGCCTACAAATCAAGATTCTTAACTTTTTTGAAAGAAATGTGCATAAAACATTCTTTTTTTTGGTTGTTGTTTCTATTGATGTTTACTTTGTGCTTTTTGAATTCAGGAGAGGCCCTAAATTATTTTCAAAATTGCCTAAATTCATTTTCTTCCAGGGGGCGAATACCGCGCGGGGCTTGGCCCCTGGGCCCCGGCCGGATTTCAGAGATTTCTTGATTCAGTTGTTCTCCACCCTGATAATTATATTTAGTTTTTTTTTCTTCATTTGTTTCTATTTGAGGTATCCATTTTATCTTCATTTTAATGGTAATGATTTGCTTGTTTTGGTGTGTGAATGCGTGACAATTGCGATTTGAACCGATTTTTTAATAGGAAAAAGCGCTATATTATTATTATTATTATTATTATTATTATTATTATTATTATTATTATTATTATTATTATTATTATTATTATTATTATTATTATTACTATTATTATTATTATTATTATTATTATTATTATTATTATTATTATTATTATTATTATTATTATTATTATTATTATTTATGAATGAACATTGAATGAACATTGAGGTTTAACGTCTACACCCACCATTGGCGATATGGCAGGCGGGGATAACCATCCCAGGGAATAAGGGGTAAGGACCTCTATCAACACTGAACCGGCAGAGCAATCACACTGCTAAAATAGACAGTGAAAAATGGCGTCTTTTTATTTCACCCATTACGTGTGAATAATATATATATATGAACCAATTCGTGAACGTTCCTGGATTGTTCCCTACAGCATACGACTTGATGGAAACCATGAACCTTCTCGCCATCATCGGTCCTTATGACACTGCCACGGGGCTGGCGTCAGAGGCCATGCAAATTCCTTATTTGGCAGTGACGGAAGTGACGCAAGAGTCACGTAACTATACCATGGCGCTGGTGCCCAGCATGCAGGACGTAGGCCTGGCCATTTACGACGTCGCCAACAAGTATAAATGGTCCAAGGTCAGCATCTTCTACGACGATGATAGAGGTATATTTACTGGTTGTTTGTATACTTGTCTGTTCATCTGTCAGTCGTCTTTCGTCAGTATTATTATTCTGTCGCTTCTTTTCGTTCCAGGTACTCCCAAGTGATTATATCTAATAAATTGTAATAAGAGAGAGAGAGAGAGAGAGAGAGAGAGAGAGAGAGAGAGAGAGAGAGAGAGAGAGAGAGAGAGAGAGAGAGAGAGAAAATGGGTGGGGGATGGAAGGAAGGTCTCAAGTCATAGTGTTATCCTTTGGAGGCACAATAGCACTGTTAATAAAATGTTCTTAATTAGTTTGTATGGGCAAAACTAATTTAATACGTAAACGTTTATCTTAAATGCAACGTAAATTCACTACTTTTTGTTTTAGAACCTCCGAGTAATATGTTCGCTTAGTTTACATTACCATCGTGAACATTATTGCAACACTTTGTGATTCGGTGTATCTTTTGGCAAATGTGTAAGAAGCTTATATACACTTATTACATTGAGAGTAAGTTTTGCAAGACATAGTGCCCCAAATGCGGTTTTTGTGGAATTTTTACAGCATTTCTATTTTAGTTGCATTGAAGTACTTTATTTTATTTTTATTTTTTTATTTCATCTTGTTGATATACAAGAATTGTAAGTGTCTTTTGCATATTATTTTGAATTCGCGCCTTTTGCTGCTTCTTTTTTTTTTTTTTTAAATTAATTAAAAAAATATGTTACACTGTTTATATGTTGAAAGTGAATGGGCGTGTGCTTGTTTTATGGAATGTTGCTGCCGCAGACACTGTTTAGATGTTGAAAGTGAATTGGCGTTGTAACGTGGGGTTTATGGGTTGCTGGGCTCTGCACAATGGAATGCTGTAACCCTCACGCTTTATTCTATGGGAACCGCTAGTTAGTCACCCGGTTAATTACTTTAATATATTTATTTATTTAGCTCGGTCTGTGTTAAGGCTGGGATACAGAGATAGATAGAAAAATGGGAAAAGATCACTGTCACACTAGCTTTCACACGGCTATGAATCATATGTAGTCCAGCTTGATAACAGTTAAAATCACACAGTTATTTCTTCTACTCTATACAAGATCTTCGATGTACTAATCTACCTTAAAAAGTCATATGTCAATGCAAATAATTCGATCGCTGATAGTCTAGGCAGCTGTTATGTCTTCATAGGGCACTCGCTACTAGAGTTCATGGAGATTGGACTACTGTGGTCCGTTTTACAGTTTTCTGAAGAGTGGACTACTGTGGTCCTTTTGCTACCAGTTTAAGTGCACTGATTCCTGGGCACTTAGCTTGTGAGTAGCGGGTCTGAAGCCTTTTGTTGAGGTAGCTTCTGGTACACGCTGGGTCGTCGTGTAATTTGGTCCCTTGACACGCTGTGGTGTTTTGGAGGGTGTTTTCCAGGGGAGCTCTCTCAGTCCTGTGCTGTAGAGGCTAAACAGCCAACTCGTCGTTTCTGTGGAGTTGGGCGCACGGTCTATCTCGCCTGTTTGTCTGTAACATAAGAGACGAAATTCTGCACAACCCTGGATAATAGGTTTGTGTAGAGCGTCTCACTGAAAGCCAAAGTAGCCCTCAGTGATAGCTCCACATCTCTATACATAAGCGACGAACATTCTGCTACGTCTGTGGTCCACTGGAATCTCAACTCTAATTTCCTATACATACATAAATATATATAACTCGTGGCTAATTATACACATAAAGAATTAATAATATTATAAACATTCACTGGTACAGCCACTGGTCTGCAAACATACATATAGGTTCAACAACAGTGGTTCCGTCAGGTATACAACATGGCGTCCAAACTGGTCGTGCTTAACACGTGTTCGGCTTCTCCACGTGTTAAGGCAAATTCGGATTACAATTCAAATCTATGCATAGCAAATTCCACAAACATAATTTCAACAATAATATAAATATATCACGATGAAACAGAAGTATGTTCATTTACCTGTTTGACAAAGTCAGGCACGTGGTTACTTGATTGAATTCTAAGATTCACAAAGTCCTGCTTCCTGGTCTATGAGGGGAGATTTTTCTCTGCTCCGGTCTAGGTGTGTAGACTTCGGCGTATTTCATAGGACTGACTCAATCTATGCTAGGTTTTGACCCATTCAGAACCGGCTCTGACCGCTCTGCCTGAGTCCCATTGGATACGCTTTCCGCTTCCATGCACACAGTGCTGACGTCACTACACTGCCTGCGTCAAACTCGCTGTGTGTGTACCTCCGTTATACTGTAATCGTCTGCTATATACTACATTAACTTTCTAAGATTACATTGACTAAACAAGGCCAAATAGTAAAGTAAGCAGGGTAAACTAGTCCGTCTGTCACAGGCGTGTGGTTGTTTTATGGGATGTTGCTGCCGCAGACACTGTTTAGATGTTGAAAGTGAATGGGCGTGTGGTTGTTTAATGGGATGTTGCTGCCGCAGAGTGTTTGTGAGTGTATGGTGTAAAATTGTGAAAGTTGCTGACTGATTGCCTGGACGCTTGCTTATGATTGATCTAGTGAACTAGTGCGTGTAATGTACTGTGATGTAGTGTGTTTGTGAGAAACGAACAGTTTACATGATTTTATTACACTGAGGTGCACAATTTAATGTGATTTAATTAGGCACTTTTATTATTATAATTGTGTGTGTATTATTTATGTCTTTGTTTTGGATAGAAAATCGTCGCATTACACACTACATATCCTTGATAGTTGATATCTATTAATACATTCTGAATCTTGAATCCTTTTTAAAAAAAAATTTATTTTGTTTTAGGAGTGATGTTGATGGAGAAGATGATGACGAACCACACGTTGACGGTGAGGGGTTGGCGGTTACAACCCGTGGCCGAGGACCTCACTGTGAAGAAGTGCCTGGTGGAGATGAGGAAAGTCTTGGTCGAGCAGTCCGTCGTCATCTGCAACAAACACAACACCGAGAAAATTCTAGACCAAGTCAGAATACTGTTGTTATTGTTATTATTATTATTATTATTATTATTATTATTATTATTATTATTATTATTATTATTATTATTATTATTGTTATTGTTTTGTTGTTGTTGTTATTATTATTATTATTATTATTATTATTATTATTATTGTTATTGTTATTGTTGTTGTTGTTGTTGTTGTTTTGTTGTTGTTGTTGCTGCTGCTGCTGCTCTGCTGCTGCTGATGGTCATTTGTATAGAGCGTTACACATTAACAGAGTTCATTACGCTTTATAGCATGTCTCTACAAGTTTTCATCAAGGGCTATGAATTTTAATAACGGTGTAGTGCATGTATAAGCGGATATGAGACCCATTGGGTGCCTGTGGTGTGTGTCATCACCAACATCGGAGGAAATTCCTTGTGTAATGTCACTTGACAGAATAAATTCTGCTTTCTGGCAGAAATTAAACTAACAGGGTATCTGAAGATTAAGCCTGCGACTGGTTTGTTCATTTCTTGATTGCAGACAAGAGAATGATGAGTGATCATGGCATATTGTCATTATCGGCATTAGTTTTCGAATGGCGGGATGTTTTATAAGGGACTTTGACTATTGCGTGGTAGAAGAGCTTGGCCTAAACGATATGTAGCTTAATTTTAAAAAAATGTGAATAAAATGCAGAGTATACAGCACAATGAGCTTGACGCAGGTTCCAATCTCAACAACGACAGAAGATTTTTCTCTCACCCAGAGTCGACTTTCTGTAATGACTCTTTATATGGTGTTTCAACCCTCCCCCCTCTCTCCCCCACTGTCGCCGCAAACGGCACGTTAAACAACGTGGTCGTTCTGTTTATTAAGAAAAATCAAGTTACAGGCTCATAATAAACGCTCATTCATTGGGGTCGTTCGGGATAGATTAATTGTCTGGAGCGTTTAACAACGAGCATCAAGATGGCGCCCCGAGTTAGATCCTGATCTGCTAACGCCTTGAGGAGCACTATAAGGTGGCAAGCAACAGTGAAAGTCCGTTTAATTTGTATTGGCAATAAGCAAAGAGAATAAAAAATGCAACTGAAATATAGTATTTATTTCACTATTGGCATTCACAGTCTCGGAGGACGTAATATTGTGGTGGTGGCTCGCGCGCGCGTGTTTGTGCATGTGTGTGTCTGTGTATGTATGTGTATGTCTGTGCGTGTGCGTGTGTGTGTCTGTGTATGTCTGTGTGTATGTCTGTGTATGTGTAGGTCTGTGTGTGTGTGTTAGCGGTGCACTTTCATATTAAAAAAAAATGATTTCGGCAATCGCAGACCCCCGCGCTCCTTCCCCTCCTTCCACTCTAAAAAGAAAGAAATAATAATAATAAAAATAAATAAATAAATAAATAAATAAATAAATAATAATAATAATAATAATAATAATAATAATAATAATAATAATAATAATAATAATAATAAAACAATAACATAAAATTAAATTAAATAAAAAATTCATTTTACTATTTATTGTCAGTCTCAGAATATTGGCATAGCGACAGTTTGTACATTTCTGTCTCGAGAGACACGACCACTGATGTGCATTACAAAGTAACAGAACATATTTATTGGCATCGATTCTTTCTCTTTTGCATTTGCTTTGGAATTAGGCAAAACTATAATTCAGTCATCACAAAGAGCAAGAATAATGGGGTCGGGATAAAATGTGAGGGTAATAGATGAACAGGGCACTCCAAAAGTAGGTAGCTTTGTCACTTTACAACCTGTTCCTTCAAATTTGCAATAATTTTAATTATTTTTTTAAAAAGGGGTGTGGGGGGGAGTTGAGGGAGGGGAAGGAGGAGGGATAGGGATCGACTGGAGAAGAGAGTTTTCTACTCCACCTACCCCAAACTCCCTCTATCGATGAGTAACTTATAGTCCTCGGACACATGAGCGTATAGGGGACTATCAGGTCAAGAGGTCAAGTTGAAGTATGATGGACGATAAAGAGGAAGTAGACGATCGTGAGGAAAAGTAGCGCACAAGGCAGCTGCGTGATGAACGGTGAAGTCATGAAGAAGCGGAGCGCTCGAGGCGGTATCGATGGTGATGAAGCGGACGCGCAGACAGGAGGTAGGTGAAATGCTCACGATGAATGGCCAGGTGCCCAAGGATCTTGCGATGAGCCGAGTGGAAAGGGGAAAACTGTCGCTGAAATGAGCTGACGGCGCAAAGCTCCTGTTGTCCGGAGGCGCCACAGCCGATCCCATGAAGTTTAGTAGTAGGGAAAGAGTCAGGGCGGCCAGGGAAGGAACGGCGACGGCAGGGCTTCGAGGCGCCATCGTTGATAAGCCGTAGTCGCCCAGTCGATGGAGCCCTATCGGTAGCACGTAGGAAGATGAAGGTCGGAGGAGGATGCAGAGGAACGTTTCAGCATCTCCCACAGGATGCAAACGCCGCTGCCACTTCGGACTCCTATATCTCGACCTCAGGAATGGCAAAAACGCGGCCAGTCTTCCATCGAAGCGGATAGCGCACCTGTGGGTCTGAGCGACTCCTAGAGCGGATCTGCCAACAGCGCGCTCCACTCGCTGCCACCGAGTGCGTGATGATGATGATGCTCCCGCCGTCCTACCGCTCTCCCCCATTTCCTCCCCTCTTTGCTATGCGAACTGAAGTCAGGAGAGAGAGAGAGAGAGAGAGAGAGAGAGAGAGAGAGAGAGACAGAGAGAGACAGAGACAGAGACAGACAGACAGACAGAGACAGACAGACAGACAGGGATATGATATCCTGGAGAAGATACACTTATCTTACAAGGGGAGTAAGACTTGTAGATAGACGGGGCGTTAAGCTACCTCTATCAGACGTTCTTTTACCAAATTTCCAAAGCGATGTGAGAGACTAATCACGGTGCTTGGTCACATAAAATTTATATTTGTTCTCGGGTTTTAAAGTATCAATTGGCTCACTTTAAGGAATGCTTATTACTAATCAAAGGACTAGTTTACTTGGTCTCAAGAGAAGAAGAGCTAGTGGACACACAACAATACAAATAGAATGACACCAGTCGTATATGTATGTGATTTCAACATTTATATGTTCAACACAAATCTAACATGAGGTTAATTAAATGTAAATTAATAACTATAACTGTTCAATGTGCTGGGCTATTTCTTTAGCAGTTCTTCTTCATCATTTGCTAAGCAGGTCTATGTTTTGATGGTCTAATATTGTTCTTGTGGTCTAATATTGTTCTTGTGGTCTAATATTGTTCTGGTGGTCTAATATTGTTCCGAGTAGTTCTGCTGCAGTTGCAGTTGAGAGGGACTTAGCTGCTCTGCGTTGGTGAATGCTTGAGTCTGGTGGTCACCGTGAGGGAGTCTGGTCTCTCTCAGGCTGATCGGGCGAGTCGGGTAGGGGTCGGACGTGGCGAGGTAGAATCTAAATGATCTCCTTCTTTTCCACGGGAGCAAGCGTCATGCGTTGACTCCACAAACCGTCCCAGAGCTGAACTGTAAAATCCAGAACTCTGGCTACAATATTCTATTCAGATATTGGCATGTGGTGCCCTCTGCAAGGAGTCATCAGACACCTGGCGAGTTTCCCATATGCACCTTACGATCGAATCTTAAGGCTAAGATATATCGAGCAACATGCACAACGTGTCAGAAGCAATAATCGGTTTCTGTAAATACATATAACATGAACAATACATGGCAATCAATATAATATATATAAACATACACGTACCAAAACTTCTGGTGTTAACTTACTTCTAGCCTAGCCTAAGAATCGTGAAACCCTCTCTAGTCTGATTGAGGATAATCGTTCACTTCAGTTTGCTCCTTTTTGACCCTCGTGGCTCCACACTTCGTATTCAACTGACTGGTTAAATCTGCCTATACGGGGATATGCAGGGGTCTCTACCTCATCTCCGACCAATCATTTAATTTTCGTCCTAGTAGTCTCGCTCTCGTTACCACATGAATCTTATTTTGGAAATTTTGCTCTCCGGTCCTACCTGTGGAACATGATCTGTTACGTCTCGACTTCGAGTGTCGGGGAAGGGACGCAGGATAGATCCAAGAGAGATATGAGTCGCATGGCTTCTTAACGGTCAAGAGACCCTGGTCAGATGGTCGAGTAACCTAACTAACGTTCTTGTTTAGAGAGATCTGCTTGGTTGTCTCAAGGGGTGGAATTCATGGCCAGTTAAATTATAGGCGATGGTTAACGTTACCAACATTGGTTTTGTAACCAACAATGGTATCGTTAACCATCGTTTAGCAGATCGCTATTCATGAGCGAGTGTCCACGCATTGTTACTTAACCAAGGCTATTTTTGGGTTGTGCGGGAATATCCGTAAGGGGGCATAATTCAAGCAGCTGTTTTCCTTCTTTCGTCAACAAAATAGGCCTATAACCCATCGGAATCGTGCAGCCGCACGATTAAAGTCTGGCAATGGTGGCGTGATTAGCAAGCCTACCGACAGCATGCTGGATATCATAGTGAGCAAGGAGAGCGAGCTTTTTGTTGGGGTGAAAGGAGAGAAATCACTTTTGATCACTTTGTAGTTTGTAATGTTAGGCCTACATTTTGTTTTTAGACTGAGGTTCAATTTCTGCCGTTTCTGGGTAGTTTGGAACTTGAAATGTTGTCTTTATTTCGTAGGGTTGCATTACCTTACGAGTATAAACTATACAGATACACAATAAGCCTACACATCACCAGTCAAAATCCAACAACAATATTTTAATAATAATAATATTAACCCGTTTTATTAATATGACAGATTATTAAAGGTGCCAGAGGCATAAAAACAAAGAGTGAGACACACATGTAAAAGTGGTGACAAAACGCCTTGCCGATCACACAGTTTCAGTCTGTCTACCGCGTTCGTTAACGTGATGATATCATGCCGACGAAAACGAAATTTTGATACCAGTTCCACATCATCAAATTTGTCAAGTGGATTACTTCTGTCGCGAAATACTCTCTCTCTCCTCGGAGCTCGTCTCTGTCGAAGTTGCCACCAAACGATGGCCGCCATTTTTAACCAGTGTTCCATTGGTTATCGGGTGGTCCCACCTCCGTTAAAATAACCATGGTTAGCAACCGTCGTTAACTCTGCTAAGGCCTCATGAATTTAAAATTTCCAGCTTAACCAACGTCGTTAATTTTACCAACATTGGTTAAGCCTTAACCAACGGTCATGAATACCACCCAAGGAAGTTAATTTAACATATGCGAACTTCCCTTTAGAGGGCTGGTAAATCAACGTCAGGTTTTGTTCAATACTATCTGTTTATCTCTAAGCTGAGTTACCACATGTTTGTCGTCAACATTTCTGATGTTACAGAGAAAGAGAGAGAGAGACAGAGACAGACAGACAGACAGACAGACAGACAGCCAGACAGTTAACCTATCGGCCTGTGCTCTACTCCATCACACTTTGTCCATCTGTCTTTGATGAATAAAGGCTGGCATGAAATTTCGTGGTTAAGGAGAGAGAGGAAATCGGATCAAGTTGGCATTGCATGGGAATGATCCAGACTTTTTGCTTTTGCTGGAATTGCACCATTTGCGGAACGCTCATCTTTGCACAATCTGATTGTGAAATGGCTTGCTATCCTGTCATAGTATCCCGCATAATCCATTATTAGGTCTGTCTGCCGTCATAATGTCTCAAGCCATAATGCAACGGTGTAAAGAAAAAGAAAGAAAGAAAGAAAGAATGGTGATGATGATGATGATGATGATGATGATGATGATGATGATGATGATGATGATGATGATGATGATGATGATGATGATGAACCTAAGCGCTCACTCCCAGCTCTAGCCATAAGTTGAATAATGGCAAAACAAAGCTAATCCAATTTTGTGTATCAAAAATAAGATTCGTACCTCCACATAATATCTCAAGCCATACTGCAACGGTGTAAAGAAAAAGAAAGAAAGAAAGATGATGATGATGATGATGATGATGATGATGATGATGATGATGATGATGATGATGATGATGATGATGATGATGATGATGATGATGATGAACCTAAGCGCTCACTCCCAGCTCTAGCCATAAGTTGAATAATGGCAAAACAAAGCTAATCCAATTTTGTGTATCAAAAATAAGATTCGTACCTCCACATCGAGAATTGAGACCCATTCTTTTAGTGTGGATGTTGAATGTTACTATGTTAGATGTTCCTAGATTGCGAGATCCAGACAGGTAAGTAATCAAAACACCCAAACAGACTAAAGAAGTTCATCAAGACACAAACTGTCGATTTGGTGAAAGCTAACGTGGTTGGACCTTTCTTTGTTTTGTCATTACACGACATTATAGCTGTCGGATGACAAGGTAGGCCTGCGACTGAAACATAGCAAGGCCGATAGTTGATGGAAGAGTCATTCAAGCTGTATTGAGGATCTTTGGCCGGCATGGGGCACATTTGTACACTTCGGAATAATTGCATGCAGATGCATTCAAATAAACGCAGGTCTTCGGATACATGCGTTGATTATGTTGTAAAAACGAGCTGTGGTCTGTCGTCTGCTACACTCTTGACTTGACCGTCGATCGACGGTCACATGTCTTGTAAAGAAGGATTCCTTTTGCCAAATCTGAGGAGAGTAGGTTAGACAAGGTTAAACGGAATATGTTTGTCTTATTGCGTGGGGTTTACTGTCTTAAAACAAGATGCTCAATACGTTACCTATTCCACGAAACCTGTTTTTGGGCCCACAAAAGGATCTGCTTTGTAGACGCTTTCATAGCAATCAACGTTGATTTCTTCCGGTGCAGTGAAATATTTTGGTAGACTGTTTCCAGAAAATATCTGGAATTCGACAGCAATGTGGCCGACCCCGTGAAATCGGCAATTTCGCGAATTTGAAACGACATAATGTAATTGTAAGTTTATGAGAACATAGTTCGGTGATTGTCAGCATCAAAGTTGTATATAGAGCCTCGGTTGTTTTAGCTGCTGGAATAACACAACTATATGTAGATGGCGTGTGGTTGTTTACTTACCTGACTGCGTCACGGACAATGGAAATGCCCCATCAATCTTTGGGTAACACCCCCCTAGTGCTATCATCTCAACATCAGCAGCCGCAGTATCCCCTAGTGCCCTCATCACCATATCGCCAACAGCATCAGCAGCAACATCAACTAGCAGTGATCCAAATCAGTCCAAGGGCTATTATTGTCATCAGACTGCGATAGTGTGTATTCACGCTCATGTACTTTGCATTTGCTTCCACTCTCTCCTTTGTTCCCTATCTGCGAGCAAGGAAGCTTTTGCTGTTGTTGGTGAGTGCCGCGCTGTCTCAGGGGTATCGCTGTAGAGTAGAGATCGCTGTTGCGGGAGATCGAGGGTTACTGTTAGTTCTGTGGGAGAACAAGGAGTTACCCCATCATAAAAAATGTAGCGGGAAATGGGAAGTGCAGTTGGGAATGCTATGAAAATCCTACGCTCCGTTGTGTATTGCGTAATTATGTTACAACCCATTTTGTGTGATACTAACTTGAAGCGGTGGATGATTATCAAGCATCATTTTTCTTTCACTAGCGGTTTTCAGTGTTTTATTTGAGTATGAGACCTTTCTATCATATAGCAGTGCCTTTACCAAACCCACCCACTTTCCACGACACTTCCCAAGGGGGAAACAGAGATGATTTATTGTTTCCATTAGGATATGTTGTAAGATTGAAAGTTTTGATCTGGACCCCTATCATTTTGTTATATCACAAAACGGTTCCTTCCGCCCGATTTGCTTAACGTTTGCGAGCACGTTGAATGAGTCAATAATCTTTGTTGTGCGCTCTGGCCGCGTGGTCTAAAACGGGACTAACTTGCCACAGGCTAGAAAGCAATGGCGCCTGACAGGTGTGGGATCGATCCCGCCTCTTGGCGTTATGTTTCTCCGACTATTATTTACTTTCGACTCGGGCAACGTCTCGGGGGTTTTTTCCGGGTACTCCGGTTTGTTCCCCCCAGCAAAATTTCAAGTACACAACTAATATTAGGTAGGTTGGGTTTGGGCGCGCCACAGGCTGCGACTACGCCTTCCCCAGGGGCCCAGAATTTCCCGATAAAAAGGGGACAATAAAGTGTCGCAAAAACATCCATGATTGGTTATTCAGATGATTGAATCGTTTTTCCGTTGTATTACACATAAAAGAAGAAAATGGTGAAATTATTGACTATTTTTGTCACACATCTCGCTGTTTTCCACTGATAATTCCAGCTGGGCTGTCCATCATGATTAACTGCTGTTGCATACCATTTGATGGAACAATGCGCCTAATACACAGTGAACTCATACATGTAAGTATGGGCTTTTGATTCCAGCGGTTTTTTTTCTCACGTCTACTGTAAGAAAACTGGGACAAGTGAAGGCGAAAACCTAAGGATAGCTGAATATTTCGCAGAGTTAGTGCACAGATAACACGCAACAAGTTAGCGTCTTTGCGTTTCGGTCCTGATTGCAGTCAGTCGCCTTGTCCAATTCTTTGAAAGAAGCTTTGAATTAAAATGAAGAGCGTTTGTCTTCTTCATTGCGTGTAAATATCCTGGTTTGCTTTAAAAAAAAATGTTTGTCACTCTCTCCTCCTCATCCACTCCACACCTCCCCCTTCTCCCCCTCCCTGTCATCGCCTTCATTCCCGACCTCTCTTCTCTGCCCATTGCCTTTTTCGTTTATGGAAATTAAATGTAGGAGGCATTATTGGACGATTTATCTCATCAGTATGCTGTCAACATTCGAGAATGGACTTGTTTGACACTGACCGAAGCCCTGAGGGTTGCCGAGGACAGAGAAAGATGGAGTACGCTGGTTAAACGATCATCTGTGGTGCCCCAACGACCTTTGAGTTACGGGATAAGATAGGACATGATGCTGTCAAACCGATCATTATAAACACTCTTTGTTTATGTGCAGGAAACTTTCAATATGGATAAGGGTACTAGGCTATGTGTAGCTTACTAATATCAATGTTAGTTTCCGAGACTGTTGGGATATACACTGAAATAGGTATATAACAATCTTTGATATAACTCGGATATTCGTTTTATGTAGAATAATAATTATCGGGAGAGAATACGGAGGTTTCAGCAAGTCTATGTTTAAAGAATATGAATTAATGGTTGTTTATAGCTCACTTACCCGATTAAAGAGCTGCTCAAGGTGCGGGCCGAATGTTAGGATCTAACACAATATTTGATCTAGAAGTAGCTGCATCTAGCGTGCACTGTTACACATCCGGACAACTCAGCCACCCTGATGGACCTACATGCTGTGGTTATTACGGCCAGACACCTTGCTCATTTAGCAGAATTTCTGCACATTTTTACTTTCCGCTGCGGCGACACTGAGAGGTGGGCGGGTTTGGGGTGGAGTGGTAGTAATCCACCAAAGAACGTGTACTTAACAGAAAGTTGACTCCGATGAGAAAAACAAATTCCCTCCGTCACTATCGAGATGGGAACCCAGGTTATCCTGTACAGCGGGAGAGCAATTCTAACCACTGGGCTACACTATTATTGATTCACCCCGCTACCTCAGTGATACTCTCAGTTGGTTTTGATAGCTTTGAGTGCCGGGAGGGGGTCAGGGAAGGACCCTCGGGGAGGGTTGACACATTGCCTTGTAGTGGCTGTCTTTTTAGACCTCCCCTTGGACTTGGAGCGTGTTGATGCATCGGGCAATGGTTGATTTCAGTGGCAGTGATTGTTGTTGTGTTCGTGCTGCAGTCATGATTAAATATGTTTTTATATGTTTTATTATTGTATTCATTGGCAGTGATTGTTGTTGATGTGCTCGTGCTGCATCCATAATTACCATATCGTTGTTAATATGTATTTACCTAAACTGGCTGTTATTATGAATGATCTTGTTGTCAGAAATAGAAGGATTGGGAAATCCCCTTGATTGCGTTGTTCAATGCCGCATTTGCATTGGAGGTCAATGCGCTTATAGCAGCGAGGATATTTGCTGTATATAGCATCCCCATTATTTATTCAATCATCCATTCATTCATTCACTAAGAGGGAGGGATAGAGGGTGAAGAAAAGGAGGAAGGGGAGAGAATAAGCTTGGGGTGGCCTCGTGGCGCAGCGGATAAGTCGCCGGTTTCCTATGCCGAAGGTCGCGGGTTCGATTCCCGCAAGGGGCGAACGTATGTGACTTAGGTACGAGACTATTGAGGTCACCGAGGGTTTTCTCCGGGCACTCCGGTTTCCTCCCTCCCTTCAATAATGGTACAGGATGCAGTCAATATAAAAATTTCAAAAACAAAAAATTAATTAGATTTTCTTTCCGTCTTCCAATAGCGATCTCCCTGCCTTTACACCACCTGTTTGAGTGATGTATGTGTATTTGGTGTGTGTGAGGGTAAATGAGACAGGTGAGCGTGTATGTTGGTATAGATCGCCGCGCTTTGAGCCTTGGGGAAAGGCGCGTTCATAGCATCCTGTAGTATTATTATTATTATTATTATTATTATTATTATTATTATTATTATTATTATTATTATTATTATTATTATTAATGGATTGATACAATGGCATTATACAAAAATCCGCAGTTTTGCCTTGCGGTAATAATAATAATAATAATAATAATAATAATAATAATAATAATAATAATAATAATAATATATTATTATTATTATTATTATTATTATTATTATTATTATTATTATTATTATTATTACCACAATAATAATAATAATAATAATAATAATAATAATAATAATAATAATAATAATAATAATAATAAGACAACGCAAAGAAATAAAACAAGTCCAGCGACAAAAAAAAAAATCCACATTTTGTTTCTCGATTACCCCCATTGCCATTTTGTGTTTTAATAACTTCACTTGTCTCGATCTCGCAATCTCAGGGTACTTGACCTTGGAAATTCACACCAAAGATGCGTCTCGTCTTGTTCTCTGAAAGTATGTTTAAAAATGTAATTAAAAAAAATACTCGTTATATTTTATAATCACACAGAAACATAGTCATTACCAGTTTAGGTCAGTGACTTTGAACTATCGATATGTGTTCAAATAAACCCGACATAGACAGCAGTTTAAACAACATGTAAGCCAAAGTCATCGGCATTGGACTGGAATTGGATGGAAATAGGCCTCAGGATAAACACCTAAGTATTATTACAAAATTAAAATGCTCATTAGTTCTAGTGTTAGCATGCCTATGATTTTCAGATTCACAGTGAGTTTGCTCCACCGGGAAAAGAAAGAATTAATCAAATTCAAACAATAACCTCCCTCAAAAAATCAATTTGTTGTGTGCGTGCAGGCGAGAAGCTTAGCCATGCTGTCGACTCCTCCCTACCAATGGTTGTTCTACGACCCTGGCCACGATCTCAATGACACTCTCCTCAGCTTCCACGACATCGCCGTCAACTTCACCGTCCTCTCCATCCTCCCTTTCAACTCCCAGACCTCCAGACCCAACGTCCGACACCTGGACTACGCCTACCTCACCGACGCCGTCTCCCTCGTGACGTCAGCGTACCGCTATGTCACCAACTTAGATGACATAGACGCCACGGCATATCAATTCAGGGAAAAGGTCAACACCTATATTCATGAGGTGGGTGTGATACTGTTGTACACTTTCCTTAAACATTGCGAAGCATGAGAGTCGGGTTCCTGAAAATTGTAAGTTACCATGGTTGCAATTACTAAAATAGTTGTTGGTTTTTTATGTGTGTGCCGGTTTGTAAAGGACGTAACTTCGAGTAGACTTTTCTACTGTTGCTTAGTTATGGCTGAGCAGGTTTCAATTAAAAAAGCCTAGTGATTGTAGAATAGTCTGTTCTTTCGTATGTGTGTGCACTTTGCTGCTGCTCATACTCACACGCTTTTATAGCTAAATCTATCAATTTGACTGCTGCTCCTGTTTAAGACTGCCGTCGTTGCGGCCACGATTAATTAAGATACTAGATACTTTTCAGCAATCGTGTTATTTAAATAATAAACTAAATTTCTCTACTTCTTTAAAAAGTGAACAAACTTTGATCTATCTCCTCTTTTACACATAATGAAAACAAATATGCTTATTGAATTAAATAGCAGTCATTTGTTATATCCCTGTGCTTTTAGATGTTGCAGATACTGGGAAAACAAGAGACATTTGTCTTCCTTTTGAAATAAATTCATTTAATATTTGTGCATTTAGGCTGTTACGCATTAACAAAGAGTGTGGGTCTAATGTTGCCGTGCAATGACAAAACAAAGCAAGTCCTTTTTTAAAAAAAGATTTGTTTAACATCCTCATAAAGAACCCGACAAGACACATCTTCAGTGTGAATTTTGAATATCAGGTGTTCTTAGATTGCGAAATCCAGACGAGCAAGTCATGAAAAGACAAACGGGCAAATTCTTCAAGGGCACACAATGTGGATAACAATAAACTAAAATGTTCTTATTTAGCGCTTTTCCAGCTCAAGTGCGTAGACTAGATCTCGGTTTATACTCTCATTCGAAGGAGTTGGATTTTCTCAAAGCTAGTGTCTCTGGACTTGCTTTACTTTGTCATCACACCGCAGAATGGTTCTGTCACATTTCAATGTGGTGTTGCGCTTGCATAGAAAGCTTTCAAGCGCATGTTACGTGGTGCATGGTTGTGCAGAATGAAAGCTATGGTGAGAGTGGCCACCTGACGTTTGCTGATGATGGGAAGCGGGACAACTTCACTCTCTTCGTGACAGCTTTGTCCGGTGAACGTGAAATACAAACGGTAAATTCCTCAATCCCATTTACTCACCCCCACCCCCACCCTAACCCCAACCCCCTACATCCCCATCACTCTTACCACCGCCCAACCCACTTTCTCACCTTCCCCCATCATTTGTCCCCGCTCCTACAGCCATATCACCCACACTGTTTCTCTGAATGTTACAGTATTGCATACAGTTCTTATACAGCAAACTTTCCAGCTAAGAGAGTTGCTCAGAGAGTTGACAACATTATGATTGAACTCAAGCCTTCCAAGACGTATGCTTGTTACAAGCCAGTACGTGCTATAACGTCACGAACTATTGAACTTCTCCGTTCGAACTTTGTGAGTGTTTATTTTATGTATTAAGACTGTCGCATGTCGGGCTACGTTAACAGATATGACTGCGTTTTTTAAAATGTCCATATTGTCGACAAATAGGAGAGGTATTACACATCCTGAAGAACTTTAACAGCCTCTTAATTTCTGTTTTTTTATTTCGTTTTCAGATCGGGAGGTGGTATTCGAAAGTGGACCTGTTCGACGTACGACTGCAGCTGAACGGCAAGACGACCGACTCTAACAGATCCGCGCCTTTTCCTCTTAAAGGTCGAACTGCAAAGGTCGTCATGATTGAGGTCAGTGACGTCAAGGTTACGATAATAATTGTAAGGTACACACACACACATACACACACACACACACGCACGCACGCACCCACGCACGCACACACACACACACACACACACACCCACACACACACATACACTGTTACACTCGAATCGATTATGGTGTTTTCCTATCAGTATTTGATACAGCCCCGATGCTGAAGTACTGATGAGTGTAGCTCAGATTCGTTTATCCACGCAGCCTGCTCACTCAGCAACAAGTCAAAGTCTTCGTATGAAGTTTTCCACTTTTATTCAGCACACATCAACAACTGCATGCAATCGCTCAATCGCTTTTCCACTCTCAACTTTTACTTTCCAACTCACTATCAACAACTCTCTCTTTTCACAACACAGTGTGTCCATTATATATTTTTTTCTCTCAACTCGAGATGACCTCAGGACGTTCTAGAAATGACGCATTACAACCAATCAGAATTAAAGATCGTCATTACTGTCTTACGTCATACATCTCTATACACCTTCCCGGAACGTTCTCAAACTTCTACAAGTTTCTATCGACAGTAAACACGCAGATCTAGAGAATTCTCCAATAATATCGACTAACAAAAATTATCAACGTTATACAAAGCTTCTTCCAACAACAATGCAAACTCAAATCAAAGGTAAATACACTCTATTATTGCTTGCTTTGCCAAATAAAACGAACAGATCTATCGCGCGCGCTTCACACATAATATCATGCGCATTTCACACGCACCATCATGCGCGTTTCAACGTAACACACACACACTTCACACACACAAAAGAGGACTTTGTAAAGCACAGGGGGTAGTGGTTAAACTACTTTCAGCTACAATCGTCCAATTCCTTCAAGGATATCATAGGCCTACAAAACAAATTCCTCTAGTAGTTGAATTCATGGAGTTCAAAAAGTCTTAACTTGGAAATCGTCTAAAAATAAAAGTCTGAATATTAGGTGAATAATATAGTTCACGTTAGCTGACATATTCCAAGTCAGCGTGCAGTTACCGGGTCATATTGCGGATGTTGTAAATTCATTACGCACATGGCGTATTAGCGCATCATCTGTGACCTATAATTGACGTTTCCATCAATGCCGGCTGTTAACGTTATTGCTGTATATAAATAAATTCGATCGTTATAGTCTTTATCAGTCCCCTATATGCATCTGTGTCCGGGGACTCTAATCTAAACACACCAAAAAAGTCTTGATAGTACATGTAACAGTATAGCCTTGTGCTTTTTGCCGTACAGCTAACTTAGAGCATCTTTGTTACAGCGTGGAGTTCCTTTTCTCAATTATTTTTGCGTTATAACATGACCATTAAGGTAATGTTTCAGCTGTATCAGGTTAAATTGAAGTTCTATCTTTCATTGTAAACAGATGAGTGCACCAGCCATAAATATTAAGATATTGTCATAGGAATAGCATAATGATTAACAGCTAGAATTATTGTAATCATAGTTAATCTTTACCCATAAGATTCATTCGGAAGAGCGATAGCTGCCGATTTGACTTGGAATAGTATACGTGATCTAAGGGCACTGAATAAGCTATCTATATCCTTTTACTACAATATGATAAAAATTATACCAGGATAATTATGTAAATATTGTTATGCCAACAGGATTAGGATGTACAACATCTGTTTGTAATTATATATTTAAAAACAAAAGCACAACACTATTATTACACCTGTGTCCATCATTTTTCACGGTTGCTGCATTTGCACATCTGATACAGTATATATATTCTCCTTGAGTGTGTTGTTTTAACGGTTCATTAAAAAACTAATAACCAATGCTATTTTCTTATTATGATCTCAAATACATATGTTATTGTTCTTGTAATACGAAGACGAGATTTATAACACCTGTTATTAATTTACACACACACACATACACACAAGCACGCCTGCGCACACACACACACACACACACACACACACACACACACACACACATACACATACACACCCCCACGCCTGCGCACACACGTACACACACACGCACGCGCGCACACAAACACACACTCACGCACACTCACATAGTCACGAAATAACAATTTATGATAATACTTGTCCCACAAGTTTGGAACGACAATGTCTGCTTATGTACATCTTGCATTGAATATTTCATTATAGGGCGTTGATTTACCGGTTCCTAATTTTATACAATCTAAAGAATACATGTAAATATTATTGTAAATTTTCAGCATTAGGATTAACAGCAACAGTTAATATAAAGAAAAAGCGCTAGTCTCCAATTCCGAAGTTTCTATAGTGCTAAACGAACTGGCGTGGGTTCGAACCACGCAAGGTGAAAACAAAGTTATGTTAGATTCGGGGATTATTAAGTCCGCTATTCATTCGGATGAGAGTGCAAACCGAGGTCCAAAGCGCTAGTCTCCAATTGTGAAGTTTCTAGTGTTAAATGAACGGGCGTGGGTGCGAACAAACAGTTATCTTCCGTGGAGGACAGTACAAAACTGAGGTCCAGCCCGTTCACATATGCATTCCATCGCACGGGTTTTAAACATCCTGGCGCTCATGTCCTAGGCGGGTGAGTAATGCCACTTGACCAACACACCCAGCAAGGACTAAGTCCCTTCTCCTACACCTCCGGTCGCCCAGGATTGTACTTAGCATTCATTGATGGATTTAGGGATAGAAACCGAGACAACAATGTGATGCAGACATAATACTGCCATTAAATATATAAAAGATGTACATTGCAATTACCAGTATTTACCACACCTACTCTCCGTCCTAGCCTCCATTTAGGGACCATTGAGAGATTTAGGGACAGAAATCTAGCTTGCCAGCCGATTTGGATACTTATAAAGACAGAATTAACACAGAACCAAGTACAATCTCTTGGTGGTCTCGAAAGCTCGTGTAGGTCTCCTCCATACTTATGCTCTCTCCTAGTCTCAGCCATAGTTGAGGGATTTGGGAATGGAAGCGGACGTAGTCTTGCAAAGTGATAGCCTACTAGCGTAATATACTACTCAAAATAATACAAGGGCCACTTGGACATATGGGTCTCTCTTTAAATCAGAAACACGAATTCAATTTATTAGTTCATCATATTTTATTGCAATAATTTCTGCATCAATAACAAAAAAGATTTGAGACATCAGTCGCTTAAAATTCGAGTAAATTCAATTTAACTGGACATACCCCTCATTTACAAAATCACAACTTTAGAAACAAAAAATCTATAGAGTCAGTATCGGGTGTGGCCACCGTTTGCATCAATGCAGTCTTGGCATCGTTGTCTCATGGACCGTATCAGGTTATGGAGGATGTTTCCTGGGATGGCCAACCACTCTTGCTGGAGAACTTGGGCCAGAACTTCAAGGTTAGCTCCTGGAGGGAGGTTTGCCCATGTCTGTCGACCCAAGACATCCCACAGATGTTCTATGGGGTTCAAATCGGGTGATCGAGCCGGCCAATCCATCCTTATGACGTGCTGTTGCTGCAGGAAGTCACTGACGATACGCGCTCGGTGGGGTCTGGCATTATCGTCCTGTAGTATGGCACCTTCCCCAATGGCCCGCAGAGCTGGGAGAACCCTAGGTTGTAGGACGTCATCCCTGTAGCCAATACCGTTTAAGTTGCCATGAATTTGGAGCAGGGGTGTTCTGAAGTTTAATGCGAAGCCACCCCACATCATGACAAATCCACCACCAAAGCGGTCATGCTCGCGCACCGTCGCATCAGCAAAACGCTCCCGTGGACGCCTCCAAACATTCACTCGACGGTCGTTGAAAGGAAAAGGAGAACCGAGACTCGTCTGTAAAGAGCACCCTTGACCAATGTTGCCTAGTCCACACCAAATGACGCCGAGCCCAGGCCAAACGCGCTGCACGGTGAGCTGGGGTGAGCAAAGGCCGTACTGCTGGTCGTCTTGATCGCAGGTTTGCCTCGTGTAGACGGTTGCGAATTGTCTGGTCGCTGACGTTAACATTGCTGGCTGCGTGAAGCTGTCTTCTGATGGTGTTTGCTGTAGCGGACCTCATCCTCAGAGCTGACAGGGTGATGAAATGGTCTTGTCTTGCAGTGGTAACGCGGGGGCGTCCGATCATGTCAACAACGGCCTAAATGTAGCTGCCAATTTCATTTGTGGACACCGGGGAAATCAGCTAGATTTTCACCATGACGGTGCGAAGAACATTAAGGCGAAGAAAGCGAATAGCAAAAGATGAAGAAGAAATGATGACAGAAGAGGAGGTGAGGCAGGAAAAAGAGATGGGGCCGGCAACAGTGACTGCGGTCACAGAGGTCACTCCTGACCACGGCTGCAGTAGTTGCCACAATCAACTTCTTCAAGTAAGTGAGCTCCAATTAGTCATCCACAAAATGCAAACGGAAATCAAAGACCTGCACGTGTTGATTAGCGATCAATCGAGTTTGATCAAACAACTCATCGACAAAATAGATCGTAAATCGGCATCCGCAGTGGAGGGTGGCGAGCAGACGACTCCGCTGCGATCGACCATTCCAAAAGTCTCATATGCGACCGTAGTGAAGTCAAAATCACTTACTGTAGATGATAGGCCAAAAATCTCTAAAAGCTATCCTTCACCGTCGCAAGTCATCTCTGCAGGCAATCAAAATAAAAAGAAGAAAGAAGTAAAACATTACCAACATGACGAAAATGATGACGTCAATACAAAACATGACGAAGTTGCTTTGGAACGAGACTGTGTCATTCTACATGATTCTATACTGGGAGGAGTGCAAGAAGAGAGATTGGCGATGTCTTACAAGTTTTCAGTTTGCAAGAAGTTTGCTCCCACCATCAGTGACATTGTTCCTACGTTCATTGCTACCCAAGATGAGCTTGTTGTTCCACCGAAAGTCGTCCTGTTCCATTGTGGGGTGAACAATCTAAAGAAGCAGGACCCGCGCTCCGCCAGCAAGCAGTTTGTTGAGGCCGTCCACACTGTGGCTGCGCGTAGCCCCACGTCGAAGCTTGTTGTTAGCCAGCTGGCTCCTGTCCTTATCCCATCACTCCAGAAGAAGCGTGATTTGTTTAACGCGATGGTGCTCACGGAGTTGGCTGACAACGACAAGATCGTCTTCATCAGCCATGACAACTTGCCACCCTTTGGTCTTCGCTACGATCGCCTCCATCCCACCAGACGAGGCAGCAGTACCCTGGCTGGAAACATCGGTCGCAACGTCGGCAGACTGCTGTGGGAGAAGCCACGGAAAGCTGCGCGCAACTACCGTCATGCAGCCAACCCTCCTGGTTATTATGACTGGAGGGGTAACTTCTACCCACACTCTCCAATACAGTTTCCTACCATGTGGTACTGAGCGTACTGGAGATCTACTTCCTTTCAGTCTCCATTAGCGTAGCACTAACAAAAAGAGCTAAAAGTTTGATGACTCTTTTTCTAGATCCAAGTTATAGTTATAGTTGATTTTCCATGTTTTTAGTTTTTGTAGTATGAAAAGTGAAAAACTTTCAGTATTTCAGTGGAACTGTCGCTCGCTAGTTACTAACTTACATTATTTGGAACAATATTTGTCTGAAACAGACCACCATGTTCTAGCCTTACAGTCATTAAATGTTAACAAACGCAAGCTACCAAAACTGAAGGGGTATTATTATCCCCCCATAATCAACACAAACAGTGATAAAGTCCAGGCTGCAATTTACATTCGTCATGACTTGGATTATGATTTATTGAGTCCTACCAGTATAAACGATTGTGATAGCTATTGCGCATGTGCGAAAATCAAGATAAATAGTCAGTTGTGTGTAAACATTTTCTCTGTTTATTATCCTAAGGGAACAGATCATGCAAACCTTGACTGGATGCAATCTTTTAATGTGTCAGAATCCAGTATTTTTTGTGGAGATTTTAATACCCACTCGTCTCTTTGGGATGATAACTGTTACTTTTCCAAAAACCGTCTAAGTGAAAATATTGTTAACTCTGACCTTTTATTACTTAACGATGGAAGAATCACTCGCGTGCCAGATGTATCTACACATCAACCATCTGCCATTGATCTATCTTTTACTACTCCTGATCTTTATGCAGACTGTATATGGGAGGTTGAGACGGATACTTTAGGCAGTGATCACCTCCCTATCGTAATCACTTGCAATGATTGTGTCGAAGTGGGCATTGAGCAAGATCCTGTGGCAAAATATCACTATGCCCGGGCTAATTGGGATAACTTTAAAGAAATTTTATTACATACTGATACTTCTTTTACTAAGAAGAAGGATATTAATGAAGTGTATAATACTTTTGTTAAGAGTATTCATGACGCAGCTTCTAGGTCTATTCCCAAGAAAAAAACATATACGAAAAAATCCCGAACCGGAAATATTTGGTGGAACGAACAGTGTAAAAAAGCAGTAAAAGAGAAAAAGGTAGCATATAAAACATGGTTGAAAAATAGAACAGAACAATCATTTATTGAAATGAAGAAGACAAAAATAAACTGTAACAAAACCATTGCTAGCGAAAAACAAGCATTTTGGTCAAATTATTGTAATTCTGAAATCAATAGTTATCAGGACTCAGCTAAAATGTGGAAAAAGTTGTCAGAAATGAAAAATGGATACAGTCTCCCTAAATGTCCCATAAAGCTAACAAATAATACATTTCCAACATCATTAGAGAAGGCTGATGAATTTGTAAAAGTATTTGCTAATGTAAGTCAGTCGTCTAGTTTGCCTAGTCACATACAACAACAAAGAGAAAATGAAGAAAGTAGTCCTACATTTGAGCCTCCTCTACCCAATAATAGTTTATATTATAATGCCGACATAACGTTTGAAGAAGTTAAACATGTAGTATTCCAATTTGGACGAAAGAATTCAGCGGTAGGATTAGACGGAATCTCATACAAACTTTTATCTAATATTCCTGACAATTGGCTCCACATTTTACATGAAATTATAGCAAATAGTTGGGCAAAAGGTACCTTGCCCGAATTCTGGAAAACATCTCTAATTATCCCATTACCAAAATCTGGCAAATCTCGCAGTGTTGTTTCAAGTTATAGGCCTATCGCGTTGACGTCACATGCCTGTAAAATAATGGAGAAAGTTGTATTGGAACGGTTATCACATTATTGCGTCAAACAAAAATTAATTCCTATCAATCAAGCTGGGTTTCAAAAAGGCCGATCGACTGTTGATCATTTAGTTAAGCTAACAACACATATTAAAAGACAATTTGCAAAGCGTAAAGGAGTTTTAGCAACATTTTTTGATATTACAAGAGCATACGACAGAGTTTGGCATGCAGGTTTACTTTTCAAAATAAAGCAAATTGGATTATCTGGACACATGTATAATTTTATAAAAACTTTCTTACAAAATAGATCTATAAAGGTTAAAGTTGGAAATTGTTATTCATCAAGTCATTCGACGAATATGGGTATTCCTCAAGGGGCAATAATATCTCCAATTTTGTTCAACATTTTAATCTACGATTTGCCAAAAGTTTTCAGTAACAGGGTTACTCTTGTTCAATATGCTGATGACATTGCTATATGGATGAATGTTAATCTAAAAAAGAAAACTTCTTTGTATGAAATAAAACACATTACTTTAGTTTATCAAACAGAAATAAATAGTTTAAACAAGTACATGATATCTAATGGCCTAGAATTATCTAAGGAAAAAACTAAAATGATGCTTTTTAGTAACTGTCAAGTACCAAGAAAACTGCCTAAAATATTGATAGAAAATGAAGAAATTGAATATACTGCTGAGATTAAATTTTTAGGTGTATATCTAACAAGGAAGTTAAAATGGACAAGACATATTGAGTATTTAATTCAGAATGCTTTAAAAAGTTATTATTTATTAAAGATCATTAGTACAAAATCTTGGGGTCAAGATATAAAGACACTCGTTCATTTAGCAACTTCACTTGTCAGATCTAAATTAATGTACGGGCAGGAAGCATATTTTTCAGCTCCAAAGAGTTATTTAAATAAGTTGAAAAGTCTAGATAGCAAGGCTATAAAATTAGCCCTAGGTGTTCCCGTGCATACAAATACATCTAAAGCTTATATGTTAGCAGGAATTATGCCCCTGGATGAACAGAGAAAGTTGGCTTGTGTTAAATATATCGTAAGAGCACATAATATTTGCAATAGTACTAATGAAGAGTTGTTGTTTAGGTCTGATTTAGAATACCCAAAACGAGCACAAAATGTTAGATTCTTAGAAACGATTTCTACATATACTAAAGACTTAATTGATTCTACGGTAGAGGACATAAAAAGACTTAAGACAGATATTTCTTCACCAATGCCTCCTTGGGAGATGATGAAGGGTAATTTTGATATTCATTATTGCAACACATTCAAAAGTGTTAATAGTAACTTAGTTACAACTGAGGCTCGTGAACACATAGATTCTGTTTATTCTCAACATTTAAAAGTGTATACTGACGGTTCTGTTTTATCATCAGGTGAAACAGGTGCAGCATATGTTATTCCTGATTTAAAAATGAACGAATCATTTTACTTGGGCAAGAATATATCTATATTTACAGCCGAACTGATAGCAATCTTAATGGCACTAAGAAACATATCCAGTCTTCAGATCAGTATTTTTCAAATAGTTATATGTGTTGATTCAATGTCAGTGCTAGAAGCATTACAATATCAAAATAATAAAAATAGAATAGATTTAATAATAGAAATTAGACATATTATTCACAGCTTAATCATTAATGGCACAAACATCTCTTTCTGCTGGTTACCATCACATTGTGGTTTTTTCTATAATGAATTAGCAGATAAAGGGGCTAAACAAGGTGCTTTACAATTAAATTCTCGATACATTGAAGTTATGAAATCTTCAAAAGAAATTCAAAATGAAATTGAAAATATAATGAAAAGTACTCTTGACTTTAAGAAACAAGACAATCCATTAAATGGTTACTCAAGAGCTGTGCTTACGATGACTAACAGAATTTTGCTCAATGCCATTAAAACTAAGCACTGTAAAGATGTAAAGTGTGTTTGTGATGCATCCATCTCATTACAGCATGTTTTATTTGAATGTGATCAAATTAAGCCTTTACTGCCATATGAATTGCAAGGGAAGGTCAGTTTCAGTGATGTAGATTTTCAACTCGGAATCAAACTGTCCAAAGTATTGCTGGACTCCCCTGTTAGTAATCTAATCTAACAATTTTTTTAATTTTTTTTTTAAATTTTTTTTATTATTATTATTTTTTTTTAAAATGTCTTATCAGCTTGCTGGAAAAGACAATAAACAAACAGAACAGAACAGAACAGCGGGGGCGTCCAGACCTTCTTGGTTCTTGGACGCTTCCAATGTTGTTAAAGCGCTCCCGCAGCCTTTGGACAACGGAATGGGACACTCCCAGCCGCCTGCCAACTTCTCTCACCCCCACCCCACCCCTTCCTGAAGCCATGCAATAGCTCTGCCTCTATCCGCATCAGTCAATCGTCGCCTTGGGGGCATGTTTAGAAAAGCAGCAAAAGCGCTGCCATTTATACCCAGAAAAAAGCGCCGATTGTTGAACTGAACTCACAAAATGCAAGCCTTTCGCGTGCAAATCACTTTTTAATGTTGAAAATTTTGCTTTATTAGCAAGACAACAGTAAATTAGAGCATTTTTTTTGTAAAAATTGGGTTTGTTTTTCAACTCAGTGCAGAAAGTTCAGAACTCACACATGTGATTACTTGTCAGAATAAGATTGTCTTGAATGTTACTGTACAGGATACGTTTTGAAATAAGCAATTTAAGCGATATTATTGATAGCAGCAAAAGATAATTAAACTAAATGAAATCTGAGAGTGGCCCTTCAATTATTTTGAGTAGTATATTATAGCGTTGTTTACATACACTAGCGGCCAAATGGTGCACTGCGTCATGATAAGCAAACATAGGCACATGTAGCTACTCGTATTTCCAACGCCGCCCAAAGCTACTTCAAAATTAGTGTTATAATTGTGACGACAAAACACACCAAGTCCATGTAAACATAATTTTTTTTACCTCATAGAGAACACGACGAGACGCATCTTCAGTGTGAATTTTGGAAATCAAATGTTTATAGATTGCGAGATGCATACAAGTAAGTCGTCAACATTCAAACAGACAGACAAAGGTCATCAAAATTCAAAATAACAAATTTCCCCACCATGAGCTTCCGCTGAACTTGGTTTGTTTTGTCATCTAACTGCCAATTATTGGTGTGAACAAGAATACAGTCGCGTGCTTTAACACAAAGTAATGTTTATTTTACATTACAGGTAGCTAGGAGTCTAGGTATTGGTCGTGAAAAACATCATCATTGCCCACGACATTATTACTATAAATAATACTAATATAAATAATTGTAGACAGTAGGAAGTATCGGGTTTTATTTGAGTAAGGACAAAATAAACATCACTGAACAACTTCTCTTATAGAAAAAGATCTTGCTCATACATTAATTATTGACTGCACATAAATCCCGCTAGGAACTTCCCTCCCCCAAAAGTCAGTCCAAATGATGTTTGTTTTACATTGAAAACTCTTATCTAATTTTGTCTGGGTATCAATCATGAAAATCACACTGTACGTTAACATATTATTTGGTAAAGACTCGCCGCCGTAGCTCAGTGGTAGAGCGGTCGCATGGCACACCGATGACCCAGGTTCGAATCCCGTGACGAGCAAAAGAGAAAAGTTGCAATTTTTACTGTCCATTTTAGCACTATGATTGCTCTGGTGGTTCAATGTTGATTTAGATTCATAATCACTCTTCCCTGGTATGGTTAACACCGTCTGTCGTATCGCCAGTAGTGCACAGGTGCAGACGTTAAACTTAAATTTTCATTCTATTTCTCATGATCAAGTAAGCTTAATCAGCCCGAACATTATTGAAGTCATCAAAAGCCAGTATGCCCAGGCTACCAGTGCAGTCCTCCACAACAACGCTATCGGGACAGGTTCAGAACAACAATCGGTGTGCGTCAAGAATGCCTACTCTCTCCAGAACTCTTCAGTATCTTCCTAGAACGCATCATGTCAGATGCCCTTGCAGATCACGAAGGCACAGTCAGCATAGGGGGTAGAGCAATCTCCAACCCCCGTTTTGCGGATGACATTGATGGATTGGTTGGAGAGGAACAAGAACTTGAACAGAGGCTTGACTCCACCTCCAGAGTTTTTGGAATGGAAATAAGTGCAGAGAAGACCAAAATGACGACCAACAACACCAGTGGCATCAACACGGACATCAAAGTCCAAGGCCAATCCCTCAACACAGTGCATTGCTTCAAATATTTAGGAGCCATTGTATCAAACAATGGGTTCCGACAGGAAGTCCTCTCCAGCATCGCACAAATAACTGCAGCTGCCCTGACAAGGTTGAAGCCCATTTTAAAAAAAACAGGACCATCAATCTACGCTCCAAGGTAAGGCTGCTGCGCTCCGTTGTCATCACCATCTTGCTATACGCTTGAGAAACATGGACCCTTACAGCAGACCTACAACGAAGAATACAAAGATGGAGATGAGGTACTATAGAATGCTTTTGGGCATTTCCTATACCTAGAACACCACCAACGACGAAGTCCGATAGACCATCACACAAGCCATTGGACAAAACGATGACATGCTCACAGTGGTGAAGAAACGGAAACTTCGATGGTATGGCCACATCAGCAGAGCATCAGGCAAGACTATCCTGCAAGGCACGGTGCAAGGAAGCAGAAGAAGAGAGAGACAGAAAAAGAGGTTGGAGGACAACATTCGAGAATGGACTGGCTTGACACTGAGCGAAGCCATGAGAGTTGCTGAGGACAGAGAAAGATGGAGTGCGCTGGTTAAACAATCATCTGTGGTGCCCCAACGATCTTCGAGTTACGCGACAGGAAGCTTAATGATTTTGTTAGGTTAAGGACCAGAAGAAAAACAAATTGTAAATTAATTTTGAGATTTCTTGTGGTCGTCGTCTTAGCCCTCACATCTATCCTTTCTTGTTTTAAATTAAATTTTTAAATAATGCATGAAATAGTGAGTGTTGGTAGTGTTTCACTCAGAGGATATGGAATGGAGTAGTGTGAGCCGAGTCATTATATTTACTATTATATTTAGATTTTTTGTTGATTTAGGTCTCCTCACATTACTCGAGAGTTTCTCAAAAATTATTATATGTAAGGAGTCATGGTTTGCTTATTCATATTTAATAACATGAGGATGATGGTGGAGGGATGGATGGATGGATGGATGGATGATGATGATGATGATGATGATGATGATGATGATGATGATGATGATGATGATGATGATGATGAAGATGATGATGATGATCATTGGCGACGTCGTCGTCGTTGTAGTTGTTTTTGTTCTTAAATCACAATTAATCGTATCGGGTATTGTGTAGGCTTAAAAGAAATGGGGCCGATGAGAACAACGTAGCAGGACAAAGATGTATCCCATGAAAATGAATTCTAGAGTAGACTATATGGAGCAAAACAGAATTGCAAATCGAACAAAACGCATTGAGAAACCAATTCTCTTGCTACTGCAGGAGCGACCGTTCACGATGCTGAAGAGAGACTACCACATGCGAAAGGGCAACGACAGGTTCCAAGGCTTTTCGGTAGACCTCATAGAGGAGGTGGCTCTGATGCTAGACTTCGAGTACGAGATCTACCTCGTCCACGACGGCAACTTCGGTACGAAGCAGAAGAACGGCGAGTGGAACGGCATGATTGGAGAACTACTGGCAGGGGTAAGACTGTAGTAATAGGATTTTGCTCATGCGATTCAACACACACACAAACGCACAGACGTTGTTTTCAACAATGAGAATTATTAAAAAACACAAACAGTTTCAGTCAAACGTCGATTTTAAATTCCGGGTGTCCTTAAATTGCGAGATCCAGACAAGCTGTTCGTCAAAACGCAGACACAAAAGGTCATCAAGAACAAAATACCGATTGTTAAAAACGGGCGCCGCTGGCCTTGCTTGACTTTGAGATCACACGGCAGTAGTATGGTAGTCCTGTTCACTCTTACTAGGTTACAGAGTGGTCGAAAAGTAACTCTCTAAATAGTGTAAATAGGACTGCATTGGCATGAACCAGAGTGATATTGTGATCCCTACAGTGGTAGGCCTACATTGCTATCCTTCATTTCACCCATCTTACAATGACTCACCCCTTGGGGTCATGAGCAATCTTGCCACTGTAGATTGTTCTAACCTATAAAGGGAAAAGTGAAAGCCCCAGTTGAAAACCTGTCTTGCCTTTGTAGGCATGACAGACTCACTGCGGCAACAGTACCCCCGTTGGAGTGCCGAGGGTTTCAGTATAAATAGTATCCCCACTTTATGGAAATTTAGTGCTTTAAATTCCCACTGTTGCTATCTTCCTCATTTACTCTTTCCCATTCCTGCTCTGTCCTATCACTCTGCTATACTATCTTCTTCTTCGCTAGATCAATGACCTACCTTTTTTCTTGAAAACTCTTCCTGGACAAGACTCCTTGTTTGTGTATGAGGTCTGTTGGATCAGCTTGGGAGTGTTGGACGCTTTCTGCTGGGTGGTCACTAGGGCTTCCTATGATGTTAGTATTTAGCAATGTAGGCATTTTATATGTATGTGTTTTGTTTATAATTTATAATGATGTTTGTATTCTATTTTGTTTTTGTAACCGGGGGTTCGCGTAGTTGAGGTTAACCCTCAGCCGTCCCCTGCGTGGGATGTCTTTATTGTAAAGTGACTGGCCGGTGGAGGGCGTTCAATTTTCCCACTAGGGTTGTTTCAGCAGATCTTTTATGCGGACCGGGGGTTGTCCGGTCCTGATTTGGCTCGGAAGAGTCCGCTGGACCTAAAGCAACAATAAATCAATCAATCAATCTTACAATGACTAGAGTAGCTCATATTGGTCCGGCTCCTGACACTTATGTCTTCTTACGGCGGCAGAACTCGCTCACGCAAGTGTTAAACGACGGGCCATTACAAACCTGCTCTCTGTAATTTGAGATGAAATCAGAGATAAGAAGAATAATTCTACTATTGTGAGGATCGCAATACCTTTTTAGCAAATGCTGTTGTGATTTTTTTAAATAGTTATTAGTAGTTTCCAATAGGGAGTTTATTTCCAACCACTCTATAATTTTTAGGCCCATGTGCACCTTATTTTCTGTCACAGCGTTTTTCTCTTAATCTAGCGTCTTTGAATTATTTATCCATCGTATGGTGTATGCAGAACGCCACGATGTCTGTAGCACCGCTGAGCATAAACTCAGATCGTGAGGAGGCTGTGGACTTCACCAAGCCCTTCATGACACGTTACATCAACGTCCTCATGCGGCTGCCCAGAAGAGAGACTTCCTACTTTGAGGTATTTAAGGACCCTATTCGTATTTGGTTTACAAATACGCTTATTTAAGTAGAGCCAAACATACCTTTATTAACAAGCAATCGTTAATTAGGGTAACGTTTGGAATAAAAATGTTAACGTTAATGAATGGTTGGCTCTTGTAAAGGCATTATTTTTATTTTTTTTCTCGTTTTTACTGTGTTGTCAGTCATCGGAATGCGTGATATGTGGAAATCACTGGCAGATAATATAATAATACCAACATCGAATCGCGAAAATCAGGCTATTGATTTTGTAATTTGTTTAGAAATGTGACAGAAGGGCTCAATATTTTAACATTTGTTTATTTATTTTTATTTTATTTTATTTAGTTACTTTGTTTGTTTGTTTGTTTATTTCATTTAACGTCTATTCACCGAAGTGATTTTAGACAAGAAAATAAAAGGAAGGTGGGGGAAAAGGATATGCATGTATTATTTAGTTACGTTTTACAGTAAATACGTCACAATTGCATTCAGTTTAAACATTTATGCTTTATCTCTGGCCGATCAGTCGTGAGACCAAATCTGTATTTTTAAAGTCACATTTATTTTGTTAGTGACGATGCATCGAATTAATTAACACGCGGGTGTGTTTAGAGGTATAAATTCAAATTATTCCACAGAAAATCTGTGACAATACTTGCGTTCAAACTGAACAACTTTCAACGTCCGCAGTTCCTTAACCCTTTGTCTCCTGTGGTGTGGATCTGTACGCTGGGGTCCTTCGTTTTGGTGTCCATTGTGCTGTATGTGCTGGAGCGTATCGGGTCCTCCTCCACTCGCAATAATGACGACTCTTCTTCGCCTCGTATCACAATCAGGGAGTCCTTTTGGTTCATCTTCGGATCTCTCCTGCAAGGAAACACCGACTCTTCGCCTAACACAATACCAGGTGATTTGTAATAATAGTTTTTTAACTGATCTCTTCAAGACTAATAGTTCTGCTATATAGTCACGTTTATTACTCACTATTGTTTTGTAAGTGTTTCATTTAATACAGAAGCAGTCCCCAGGGAAACATGTAGTCAAATTCCCAGATTCAGATTCAGATTTTTTATTGCCAAGTGACATACAGTCCTCAGGGAAGACATTTGGCCGCGAGGCAAATACTGTGACGAGCGGGCAATCCAGCTCTGACGCTCGCTGCGCCGAGTCATCCCTTCCACGCACGCCGGCTTAATCCGCCTAAGCCCCGCCCCTCGGGGATCACCCTTAAAACCTCTCACACACCCAGGCTCGTGGTCAGACGCGAGCCTCTAATCTTCGAAGACACAACAGCCTGCCTCGGACACGTCCCATCACCCGGCGGACCTCTGAGCTACGGCAGTACTCTTGTGATTCGACCCGTCTTAGTCAAGGTAAGAGAGGAGATTTACTTTATGTCATTTAGCATACCCATCACCCGTCGGTCGCCCAACATGTTCGTATGTCCTGTAGATATGTACGTTCGTGTTTGTGGTTTTGTCTTGATGTGTTGCTGTGATATGTATTATTTCCTTGTATATATTATCTGCCTTGTTTATGACTCATGCCATGTTTGAATTTATACTTGTATGCTCCCTGTTAGCCCCATGTATAAATCTCCCTTACCATGCTGTCCCTCCACATAGATTAAAGTCCCCCATTACAGCCCCTTGCCTGCCACCCCCATTGTCCTGTATTTACCCCATTTGCTTCTCCCATGTTCCCACTGTATAAATATCTGCCCCTGTTGTCCGCCACCCCATCTTAAGGCGCCGAAGTTATTATATATTAGCGGCTGCCAGTAAACTCCACAATAGCCCCATAGCCATGGTTGCAATTGTTGGACTGTTGGTACGAACCGGTCAACTCTTGACCGGTCCGACCAAGTTTGAAAATCTGATGGGCACGCGCGCAAACAGGCGCTGCACCCTGGATATATGTACCCAGCTGATATGGAGTCTGTATTACTTTACAGACGGGCTCCTATACAGGGCGAATATCCCGGCCCTGTACCAGCTATAAGACGCCAGACCCGCTGCAGTCGACCCAAACAACCCAGGGCGTCAACGTGAAGCGTATCTCCCAAGTTTCGCCACTCAGCCAGCTAGCCACGAAAGCTGAAAACCACAACTGTCTCGCCACCAAGATTGCACCATAGAGCCGATTACTCAAGAAACTGACCGACTGACCCGCATTGGCAACCCACGCTAACTCCTGCCTTTGATCCGCCGACTGTCCAGAATATCCTGGACCAACCACCGCCCTTCGCAAACCGAGCTAAGTTACCATCCCACGAGCATCACAATTCGCAGATACTCTGGCCAAGCACCCTGAACAATCCAGATATCCTCCTGCTCAGTGACGAGATCAGTCCTCAGTCGCCCTAGCATTCCCTAAGGCGCCCACCCAGAATATCTCCAAGATACTCCCAACTATTATTGACAATATTCAGTGACTCACCCTTAGATTATCCAACCCAGACGACCTAATTCTATTTAATAAAAGTGACTATTTAGAAACTGTACCACCTGGACTCCCCCTCGTTTGAATTTCTTGACTAGTTAAGCCTACCTTCCTTCTCGTCTGCCCTTTTGACTGTCTCTCCTTCTTTAGTAACTCCCAGCATTAATCCCTTGAATGTCATCGCAAAGTTGGCCTAAACGAGGGAGGCAACACAGTGCGAGGGATTAAGAGCTTATCCTCATCCCCCAACCCCTTTCTTTGTGACAAATACACCATATCACAGTCAAACACGCAACACGAGGCAAATTGATAACAGAAAAAGAACCAGGTTAAGAGTATGGACGCAGCAGAAAATAAATAAAACGCTAAGAACACTGTACATCTAAAATCATATTGACTCATAAACGCAGTTTGTCTATAATCAAATTGACACATTGACAGCGACACACATCCTCACATTCACCAATGCAGCCATAGCTACATACCCCGACATGTTCATAACCTATCCTATCCCGTAACTTGAAGGTTGTGGGGGCACCACAGATGATCGTTTAACCAGAGTACTCCGTCTTTCTCTGTCCTCAGCAACTCCCATGGCTTCGCTCAGTATCAAGCCGTCCATTCTCGAATGTTGTCATCACATTTCCTTTTCTGTCTCCCTCTTCTTCTGCCTCCTTGCACCGTACCTTGCAGGGTAGTCTTTGCAAGGCCTGATGTTTTGGTGACCTAACCATACCATCGGAGTTTCGTTTCTCCACCACTGTGAGCATGTCATCGTGTTGTCCAGTGGCTTGTGATGGTCTATCGGACTTTGTTGTTGGTGACGTCCTGGGTACAGGGAGGAAATGCGAAGAAGTCTTCTGTAACACCTCATCTCCATGCTTTGTATTCTTCTTTGTAGATCTGCTGTGAGGGTCCATGTTTCGCAAACGTATATTCATAACAGTCTTTGCCTAACACAATCTTGTTCATTTGGTTTGAAGTTTGAGATGTCTGGTCTGCGACACGTTGTTTAAATATTACAATTTAAAAAATCAAATAATTTGGATCGGGAAGGGGTTTTGTTTAATGAAAATTCGACGATGAGTGCGCAGACTTTGAGAGGAGCCTGAAGTGTGTGCCAAAGGTAGACAATTGTAGCGTGTCACTGCATTGAGCCAGAAATATTTTGTAGCTTTCATTGTAGGTTTAACTAAAGGTCCAATGAAAATACAACATTATTAGCGACAACACTTGAACTTCTTCCAGTTTTCCAGTTTGTATTGTATAGAGCTTTTGCCTATAATATGTAAGTCGAGCCAAGGCGACTTAGTGACTTTTATTTTCTTAATTTGACATTTGTATTTCTACATCATGCAGCAAGGAGTAAGGGATGGAGTCGCAAAGAGCTACATTTGGACAGGAGGAAACCTGTCAGAATTCTATTAATGTAGACCTAATGTAGCTGTGGGGTGTACGTAATAGCCAAGGGCATAACTGCAGCTAAGTAGACTAATAATATTGAGTGAAATTTGAAATAAAGATAATTCTGTCAGTTCCTCCCTATATACCAAGCACATCGCCAACAACGAAGTCCGACCGACCATAACAGAAGCCATTGGACAACATGATGACATGCTCACAGTGGTGAAAAAACGGAAACTCCGTTAGTATGGCCACTTCACCAGACATCAGGCCTTGCAAAAACCATCCTGCAAGGCAAGGTGCAAGGAGGCAGAAGAAAAGGGAGACAGAAAAAGAGGTGGGAGGACAACATTCGAGAATGGACTGGTTTGACACTGAACGAAGCCATGAGGGTTGCTGGGTACAGAGAAAGATGGAGTATGCTGGTTAAACGATCATCTGTGGTGCCCCAACGACCTTTGAGTTACGGGATAGGATAGGATAGGATAGGATAATTTGGCCATTTGCATGATTGATCAATACGTTGACGTTGTCATCCAATCCTGACCAGCAAATGGCGTTTCTTCTATGAACAATAACACATTGTTATGACTACAGATTATATTTGCAGGTCGAATATTAACAAGCGCTTGGTGGTTCTTCGCGCTGATTCTCATCTCCTCGTACACGGCCAACCTGGCGGCCTTCCTTACGGTGAAGAAGATCAACACGCCCATCAAGTCTGTCACGGATCTCGCCCAGCAGACCAAGATCAAGTACGGCACCGTCAAGTCAAGTGGGGTCATGGGATTCTTCAAGGTAATGTACTGTCTGGGAAATCTGAATGTGCGAGATGTGCCGGATCTTATAACGTCGCTCTCTACAATATAGAGAAAGAGACGCGCTCTTACGCAATATGTTTCTGCCGTATTATGACGAAACAAAGCAAGTCTAGGTTTTGTCAAAACAATGCGTGTGGGGGAAGAAGGGGGGTGGGAGGAGGGGGAAGGAGGGAGAAAAAGTGAGGGTTGTTGGGGTGAATGGGGGTGGGGAGGTTACATCTTCATAGAGAACTCGATTTGCACTGCCCACAATGGTTACTACAGCATACAATCTTTTCAATCGCAGAATTTCGTAGATTACACAATTTGTTAAACATGTCCAGTGAAATAAATTCTCAATGTATTCTTTTTTTTTTAAATTTCAGCGTTTCGTTTAATAATAATAATAATAATAATAATAATAATAATAATAATAATAATAATAATAATAATAATAATAATAATAACAGTAATAATAAAGATATTTATAAAGCGCTTTTTCCTAATGGCATTAGTTCAAAGCGCAGTTCTCACTCATTTATACTTGACGTTAAAATCCGAATACATACGAAAAGAAGTGGAACAAAAACAAGACACTAATAAACTATGCAAAGACATCATACAAACGGAGTAAAGGTCAAGAAAAAATGCAAAGTTTTCATAAAACATAGCGCGTCTGGGTTGGTTTTTGGGACTTGGAGGAGGACGGCAAATGCAGATAAAGATTGTATAATGGTGTAGATGAATCCTCTGTGTGTGTGTGTGTGTGTGTGTGTGTGAGAGAGAGAGAGAGAGAAGAGAAGGAGAGAGAGAGACTTACCAACATAGGGGCATATTCCTTGTGCAATGCTCACGGTTGTAACTTGCTGAACTAAAGATTCAGATATTTTATGGCCAGGTGATAATGAGACACATACGAAAAGTTTCATTGTTATATCAAAGTCATACAGGCACAATTAGAGTTACCCCCAAAAATACCGGTAAGGAAAACAAAAGCAGCCGACAATGAAATGCAACAACACATGATTTCTAAAATCATGTTATTTTAGCATTACAAGTAAATCTGAACAGAAAATGACACGGTGGTAGCGACACACATTCCGCAGTGCATACACAGTATATTGTGTATTATGTATTCAGAACACGAAAATCGAGCATTTCGCCAAGATGTGGGCGCACATGTCGGAAATTGAGCCTGACTCCATGGTGGACAACACGTCTGTGGGCTTCCAGAAGGTTAAGAGTGACCCCTACGCCTTCTTCTGGGACACCACGGTCAACAAGTACCAGACCATCATCGACTGTGACGTCATGGAGATCGGCCCGCCCTTTGACCCTAAGGGGTTTGGGATAGGGGTCCCGCCAGGCGCCACTTACCGAGAGGAGCTGTCCATGGCAATACTCAAGCTCAGCGACAGAGGCAAACTGCATGAGCTGGAAACGAAGTGAGTGCATTGGATTTTGTATCCAAACAAATAAATAAATTAATTAAATTGAACTAAACGAAACTAAACTAAAATGGATTTTGGATAACATTTGTAACTCGCACGGGTGAACTTCGGGTCTAGTTCTCGGTGAATTAAGGCATCCACAGAGCAGCGCCAAGACAAGTTTTAAAACAGGATGCCTGGCCGCTGGATGACTGTGAAGGGGGTGAACAGACGCAGTATAATAAAAGCAGGGGAAATAAATAATTAATAATTAATAATTGCTAGTCCCCTATATGCTACTGCGTCCGGGGACTTTAATCTATCAAACGTAAACGTAAATTATTAATTGTCAAAACATAAAAGCAAAGAAAGTACAGCTACGCAGCTGTACTTTCTTTGATAAAAGTTATTTTTAAAAAATGAAACAAACGGCGTGTCTGCTACTTTTTACTTAAGAAAATGGAGTGTTCTAGAGTAAGTTAATGGTGGTTTCGACACACCAGCTTACTTTTGGATGAGTTGAAACAACATAAGAAATAATGACTGCAATAATTTTGTATGTTTGGAGAGCTTTTTATTGCCCAGTAACATGTAAATGACCAGTATTGTACGCTCTGTCGCCAGGTACTGGGGCCAAAGGAACTGTCCAGATTTTTCCAAGGCATCGTCGGACGAGACGAGCGAACTGCAGATCGACAACGTCGCCGGTGTCTTCTTTATCCTCGTCGGCGGCATCATCATCGCTGCCGTCGTCTGTCTAGGGGAGTACGTCGGCCATGCCTTGTTGAGGGCTTCCAAATTGGTACGTCGTTATTTGTGCTGTGGCATGTACAAATAGGGCCTATGTCATAGAAAGCAGGGGAGTGTAATGTAATTCTATTGAGATCAGCTCTATTTGAAAGGGAAGGAAGATGGAGGGTGAGGGAAATCATGGCATGGTACGTGTTAGCATAGTTGAGCTTCTAAACAGACACGTCGTTGACCAGACAGCGTGGCTGAGGCTCCCTCTCTCAAGTTGACAGTTAATATTTGGACTCGTGTTGCGAGAAGGAGAAGGCGTCGACTACTGTGGTCCACGCTGTATGGTCTTTGACTTATGGTTTCAGGTTTAGGATGATCAGCTTTTAAAACCGTTTATAGTCGTGCCATCACTTTGCTGTAATGGGAGCATTTGGTTACATTGTTATTTCGATGCAGCATGAAGAATAGTTTTTGACTGCATGAAGTACTTCGTCTTTGGCATTAGTTTAGCGAAAACTTGTGTTGGTTCTTCAATTGGTTATCTATGATAACTGATTTTGTTTGGTCATATATATGATCATTGGTGCTTTGTCTTCCAATCTGAAGCATGATACTTTTCATTTAAGGCACTGATTTGCAGTTGTATTAAATGCGTATGATTATAACTACCCTTTTGAGATTGGTAGAGATACGCACCTTTTACGCGGGCTGCTGTTATCTAGTCTGCTAAAAATATAAATATATATGCATGGGATGCTGGTGCTACCTGATTTTCCTCTCTGAATACGAAATTTATATTGGAATGTGTGGTGGAAGGAGTATTTTTAAATGTGGTTTCCATGCATGGCATATTTTGTTGAATGGGGTTTGCAATGATCTTTTGTAATGTGTGGGTTTTTCATTATTTTCCACTGTTTTTTTTCCTTCTGGGTCTTATGAATTATCGTTATGGTGGTGTCTTGCAGAAAAGTACGAGCTCTCGGAAACTCACGCGAGAACCAGAGAGTAACAGTTTTCTGTGAAGAGGCGTTTTGCACGTGCATGCCATGACAAAATGAACAGCGCAGTTTTGGCGAGGGTGAATGAATATTTGCATACAGTAGCCTCAAGCAGTCGCTTTTTTTCAAATAGATTTTCGCTCTTGCTATAGTAAATGTAACGTTCAATCACAGTATTTGTTTGTTTTCCGTTTTACTTATATTTCCTTGATTTTCTTATTGACTTTTTTGAAGGCTTTTTTTTCCCCTTAGCCATCAGAATCGCTAAACAGCAATATGATTCGGAAACGCTCTTTTGCTATTTTGTTGCATTTGCATTTTATTTTCATTGTATTTCCTGTGCCTTTTCCATCTGCATCGTTTCTCGTTCATGTCTTACATTTTGTGATTTGCTTTTGATGTGTTTTAATTTCTTTTAATGAAGTTTATATGGCTATAAATATTAGTGCTTGATGTCTGTTATTTTATTCTTGGCCAATGCCTTACGCTCGATACATGTTATTAAATAAACCGAACATTTATGCTTTTATCTTGAGACGTTATGAGTTGTTTTTATTTTATTTTTACAATTTCTTCGTTTAATATATGTCTTTGATTTGTGTTCTCAACAGCGCAAAATATTAGTCTTTTATAGAATCATTACACAACCGTTTTTTTCAAAGGCATGGATATTCTACAGTGGTAGCTACTTTTATGGTGTGTTTAGCAAAACCTATGTAACCTTTTTTTATTGTGCGTTTCTCTGCTAATCCCCACAATAATATAATACACATTAGAAATCGTTTAGACGTGTCTACCGTCCAATTGCTTTGTAGTGCAAGGGGCAAGAAGTTTAGATTTGTGTGCGCGTATTGCATTTACTTTTGATGTGATTGTTGGGTCCAGCATTTGTTAGATTTTCAGTCGTTATTTGCCGATTTGTTGTCAGAATTAAAAAAACAACAAAATTTCGCCTGTATACTTTTAGTGCAGACTTCGCAGTTGTGCTTTATTATTAAGGTAACTCCATATTGAACATTACCTGTACCTTTTGTTAATAGTACTACATTTCCTTGGACCTGTATGGACGCTCCTTACAGACAGTGGTAGCCTGCTCTCGTTACTGTGAGCCGAGACGAAATCAGAGATCAGTAATGACATTCTACCGCTATCAAAAATCACCATACTTTTTGCTTCATGCCATTTTAGCCATTTTAATGGGGAGTTTTGTTTTTTTAACCAAACTGCATTTTAGTGTAGTGTTTGGGATTTTATTTGTTGATAACTAACGATTTGTTATTTGTGTTTTCTTTTGTTTGTACAGAAATAGTTGACTGTAACATGCCTAATAATGTAGACTACCCTTAGGTACCACACAGATGGTTTTCTTCGGGTACTCTGGTTTCCTCCTCCCCCACCCTCCCTTTCAATAATGGTAATGGATGTAGTCAACTTTAAAAAAAAATAAAAAATTAATTAAGCATTCTATTTCTTGTCTGTCTTTTAATAGCGACTTTCCTTTATACCACATGTTTTTTTAATGATGACTGTGCCTTTGTTGTGTGTGTAGAAGTGTGTCGGTAACACGTGAGAATGTAGCCTATGTAGGTTACAGACTGCCGCCTTTTTGACCCTGATTTATGAATAAGACGCGCATAGCATCCATCATTGTTATTATTATTATTATTGTTGTTATTATTATTATTATTATTATTATTATTATTATTATTATTATTATTATTATTATTATTATTGCTGTGTGCAGTGTTTGCGAAATTGGATATCATATACCACAGTTGGCTTGTAGCGCCTGATGAAGCGTCCAAGCTAAATAGATGTGTAGATAATCTTTTCATCTGCTTTGTTTTTAATCTCCTTCAAACTTTGTACTCGTCTTCCTTGTAACCGAAGTTTTTTTTTTTCCAATATGTGACTCACATGTTTCAAGAAACTTCTTAACACTCATCTGTTCAATGCCTAAGCCTACCTTTCCTGAGCTCTTTCTGCCAGCAGTCATTAGGGTTTACTTTCGTCATTCATGTGGTTGGCGTGTCCCACAACATGCAATATGTACACATGCGTATGAGTGACCTAGAATGGTGTGTGTGTGTGTGTGTGTGTGTGTGTGTGTGTGCACTTGCATAAACGTACAAATTGGTACCGGACCTTGCCTTTCTTAGTTACAACTGGTCCTGATTTGGCTCGGAAGAGTCCGCTGGACCTAAAGTAATGAAACTAACAACAAACTTTTTCAAATTTTACCAGACGTCTCTGATCCGTTGCCAAACTCCGCTCCCACGCGGAAAGACGAAACTGTGCTGACCCGACTGCACATTGGACACACTTATGTGACCCACGGTTTTCTTCTCAAAGGGGAGGAACCACCTTGGTGTCATGGCTTTGATCAGATATTTTCAGTTCGACATTTTTTAACTGAATGCTGCTAGTTGATTGAAGAAAGAGAACATATTTTTAATACATCAGATTTAAAGAAGATTTTTAGAGAGGTTGCCTGTGAAATTTTGTTTGAATATTTAAGAGTGACAGGCTTGTTTTTTAAGATTTGAACCATTTTATAATATTTTAAGATAACGTCTCTCTGGTACTGATTTGGCTCAGAAGAGTCCGCTGGACATAAAGCAATAATAAAGCAATAATCATGCAATGTAATGTAATGTAATGGCTTAGTTACAAATGGGTTCATTTGCAAGGAACCCATTCTTTTCCCAGGTCCCCACTTTTTTCTAAGTTAAGTACGCGGGAGTGCGCTTTTAGTGCATGGGAGTGCAGTTGTAGAGCATGAGAGTGTTTTAAGTACAAGGGAGAGTGCTCTATCCGGGACGACGGAAATCCAACCACTTTTCGAGCAAATTTTGAAGAAAAGTCGACCTATCTCTTTTCGTCAAAATAACACCACTTTCCGATTCTTACATTCTTAAATAAATCTAGTCATGATATTTTGCAAATATGTGTGTGTCTGTGTGTAGGTGCATGTTCATTATCTTTCAGACTTCGTTTTAATTGTCTTTTTGTTTTAAAACCTGAACGTAGTTTTATGTTTTATCTAATTTCTTCTTATTATAGTTTTTATATAGTGTTATTTTCTGTTGTTAATTTTTCATTTATAGGCATCGTCTTAATATTGTATGCGATTTGAGCAGATATGTTGTCTGATATGTGCGCGTTGCAACATACATTTTTAATGTAATATTTTTGTCCTTCCCAGGATCGACAAGGGCGTAAAGGAAAGGACCGAAATGGCGAGGCTATCCTTTGATAAGGAGTTGTCTGATCTTTTGCGATACATCGACATCACTGGTGATGGATGCTAACACAGGAAACTGCAACTACAATTACTAGTTTTTATTATTTTTGGTTTAGAGCGTTAACACCAGCTGTAAACATCGGCTGCGGTTTAAACACCAGCTGTAAACATCGGCTGCAGTGTAAACACCACCTGTAAACATCGGCTGCAGTGTAAACACCAACCGTAAACATTGGCTACAGTGTAAACACTAGCAGTGAACTTTGTCTAAAGTGAACATCAGCTGTATACTGTACATTGGTTAAAGTGTAAACATCAGCTGTAAACATTGGATAAAGTGTAAACACCAGGTGAAAAAATTGGTTAACGTATAAACATCAACTGCAAACATTGGCTAAAGTGTAAACATTAGCTGTAAACATTGGCTAAAGTGTAAACACCAGCTGTAAGCGTTGACTAAAATGTTAAAACCAGATGTAAACATGGCCAAAAAAAATGAAGTGCACATGTTTGAGAGTGTTCATTTTGGCATCAGCTATGTAATCTGCCACATTTCAATCCTGTGAATTGTAACACTTTACCTATAAACTACAACTCCAAAGAATTACCATTACCTTACCTTCCATTGTGACGCCATTATTGTAAACTACACTCAACTTGATTTCACATAATATATAATAGCATCCGCAGACCATCAAAATACATTCGAAACGTTAACGACTGTGAAGAGCACTCAAATTGATTTCACATATATATACTAGCATCTACAGACCATGAAGCTTGACAGATCATAGCAAAACTAGCATAATATAAAATAATGTGTGAAAACAAGGTGTCAGTGCCTGTTGGTCTGTACTTTGAAACAGTAAAGCCCGAGGTATGTCTTGCACAAGGTGTAAGAGTGGGAAGATAGTGATTTCGTTTAAACCGAGCTTCCACAGCCGTAGCCGTCGACGAAGGAAATGAAGCAGAACGAAGAAGAATTAAACTTCATCGTACATTTTACAAAACGTATTTACGTAATTGAATACAGCTGGGTTGTAGCTACTTAAAAAAAATTGGTACAGGAAACTCTAATTAACGGATGTAGATATCGATTGGCTTGATAACATTGACAGCATTGCTCTGAACTGCATCGGACCATTTGCGGAACTTTTACCTAAGTGTTAACAGCGATACCGTGATCTATTTTCACTGCTTTTAGTTCAGCTTGGAGCTGAGATGAATGTTTAAAGAGATAGAAGTTTGGTGCTACTTGCTTTTATGAGTTGATGTTTTATTCTGTACTGACTTGTTTGTGTGAGTGTAACTGTCAGTGATTGTTATACACTGCGAAATAATTTTCCTTGTTGTTGGGACAATGAAGATTCCTATTCAGATTCTGATACAGTATCTGTAAACTGACGTTCAGGAAACATTGCTGGAACATTTGGATGATTATTGTGTGTGTGTGCTGATACGGACGCATGAATTTATTTTTAAATACGGTATGTGGGTGTTTGTGTGTGGGTGTGGGTGTGCGCGCGCGTGTGTGTGTGCGCATACGTTTGTGTGTGTGTGTGTGTGTGAGAGAGAGAGAGATTTTAGCATTCAAACTTTACACAAATAATTAGGATTGTTATGTGATCTTGATGAAGCAAGACTAGACGAAAGTCTGCAAAAATGTTTGGAGGTTGTAGTATGTAAGCTGGGACATGGTGAATTTTGCTGAAAGATGATCAGTAGATCTGGAGGGAACAAACGTAACTTAAGGTTGTACATTTCGCAACAAAATTAATGTAAAGGGAGCAAATTTGCCCAGTGTATTTTTTTTTTACTGCTGCAACGATGTGTGCAGTTACTTCCCTTCCTCACTTAACAGTTGCGTAAAACCAAAGATACGGAACTTTCAATGGATTCGTGAACAGTGGGTGTTTTCAGAGAGAAGTGGACGCTTTTATTCAGCGAGAATTTCAATGTACACGACATTGGTTTCCCACCCCTACTCCTCCCATTCCTGTCACCGGACATACATGTTTCCAAAGAGATGGTGAATTATATAGATCTACCACCTATGTGAATGTTTATCATTTAATTTGAGATGTTAGTAGGCCTTATTCGGAAATGAGAGGTAACTTGTCTTTTTGTGTTGATTTTAGTTACCTAGTTATCCGGACGGACATCTGGTCTCAGAGCACTATGAACGCTCCCAGAGCTCCAAGCTTTTCTTCGGAAAGTAGGGGAAGAGATGGGAGGGGTGGGGTGATGGTTGGCCTGGCAGTGCAAGGCCGAACTAGCGGAGCTAGCTAGGACTGCAACAGAAAATCAGCCTTTCGGTTGATCCGGAAGGTTTATTGGAGGAAATAGCAGAAACTGTTGGCCATGAACTGTGTTCGTTTGCAAAGAATGTCCGCCCCAATGATAGAAAACTTTGGCGCAACACATGGGCAAGCCGGCCAAAGTTGTTTCCCCTCGTATTTCCGAACCTGGTCTATTCAAACCAGAGTTGCTATTGTAAATATTGATAGTGTTTCAACGACAAAACAGCAGCGTGGTGAATTTGTTTTTTTGAGTAGTGTTGTGCTCAGAAACCTCTATTGTCAATATGTAGGCCTACTTTTGAAATCGTACTACTACTCCCACCCCCTGCGTCCCCCGCATTCCCTTTGGCCATACGTATATAAGCCTACACGCATTTCTGTCTTTTTGTAATGTTAGTAAGAAACTCTAGGTCTTTGTGTAGATATAACATTTTACATTTTTTCTGAAGCGTAGCCCAATTACCCCCATCACACCCACCCACACACACACCACCCACACACACACACGCACACACACACATACACACGCTCTCTCTCTTGTTTGTGCAATTAGTCAATTTCCTAATTGTAAGTAATCGCTTAAGAACAGGGTGGTGGAAACAATCGCTTATAACATAAAAATGGACTGCCTTTGCATGATATAAAATGTATTGTGATCTATACAGCGCTAGAATGTACGTCAAGGCATAAGACCAAGTATCAGACAAAGCGCCATTATGGCTGCTATCGTCACTGCGCGACAAAATTGGAGATAACATTTACATTCCTCTACTGTGAGGATCACAGATTGATTGATTGATTGATTGATTGATTGTTGCTTTAGGTCCAGCGGACTCTTCCGAGCCAAATCAGGACCGGACAACCCCCGATCCGCATAAAAGATCTGCTGAAACAACCCTAGTGGGAAAATTGAATGCCCTCCACCGGCCAGTCACTTTACAATAAAGACATCCCACGCAGGGGACGGCTGAGGCTTTACCCCAACTACTCGAACCCCCGGTTACAAAAACAAAATAGAATACAAACATCATTATAAATTATCAACAAAACACCTACATATAAAATGCCTATATTGCTAAATAATAACATCATAGGAAGCCCTAGTGACCACCCGGCAGAAAGCGTCCAACACTCCCAAGCTGATCCAACAGACCTCATACACAAACAAGGAGTCTTGTCCAGGAAGAGTTTTCAAGAAAAAAGGTAGGTCATTGATCTAGCGAAGAAGAAGATAATATAGCAGAGTGATAGGACAGAGCAGGAATGGGAAAGAGCAAATGAGGAAGACAGCGACAGTGGGAATTTAAAGCACTAAATTTCCAGAAAGTGGGGATACTATTTATACTGAAACCCCCGGCACTCCAACGGGGGTACTGTTGCCGCAGTGAATCGGTCATTCCTATAAAGGAAAGACAGGTTTTCAACTGGGGCTTTCACTTTTCCCTTTATAGGTTAGAACAATCTACAGTGGCCAGATTGCTCATGACCCCAAGGGGTGAGGATCACAGATGCAGAACGTTTTGTTTCATGCAAATGCAGTACCTTTTACAAACGGTATAAGCAATGTTCGATAGGGACTTACTTTTCAACCACTAAGTATTGTAAGCGCCCTTTGCCGGTCATATATATACTAACATAGACCAAACTTTGCGTATTCGTAGTTGATGTGTTTGTGTTACTGAATATTGCATGTAAGCTTACAGCTTTGTTAAATGTGTTAAATAGACTCCGAACATTTTGTTAATCGCGGATAGTCGTCGTCGTCGTCGTCGTCATCATCATCATCATCATCATCATCATCATCATCATCATCATCATCATCATCATCATCATCATCATCATCATCATCGTTGTTTGTTTGAACTGATCGCATTGTTTCTTGTCACGATGCGAACGGCATTCATTTATTGTTAATTACGTTAAACTGACTGGAAGTTTGAGGCGAAAAGATAATTACTTTGTAGTACAAAATGGAATTTGCACAAACTGTTGTTGCTGGATGAGAGAAAGAACTTTGTTTTAGTCTTAGTCTTTGTTTTAGTTTTAGTCTGTAGATTGGATTTAGACAGTTATAACTACAGGCCTGTTTCTTAAAGAGAGACTACTTACACCTCCTGTTTAATTTTTTTGTTTGTTGATGTTTGTTTCCTACGACAGGGTGGTAGTGGTTGTCTTTCACCAAGCTATTTGCTTTTTGAATGAAGACTTGTGTTAGAAATGAGTGGCCCTTCTATAGCGCTTGTAGCAGCTCAAAGATCTGCACAAGGCGTGTGCCTTCAAGTAGGCTTTTGCCGCCAAACGGTCACGAACAAAACCAGTGCGTGTTTTGAAATTCTGATAACATTGTTGTGAGAAGACCATCTGAAAAGACAATTTGCATTGAAAATTACAGAGACGATTTGCGATGAAAGTGGAAAGATACAGTTTGCAAATGAAAGTTGAAAGGACACTTAGGTCAAAACGCGCATAATTCATTTTTTATCAAATAGTCTGTGCGTAGCCTATTAAGGTGTTTTCTACGAAGTCTTCTATGCGGATGTCTCTCTGGTCCTGATTTGGCTCGGAAGAGTCCGCTGGACCTAAAGCAATAATCATGTAATGTAATGTAATGTAATGTAATGTAATGTAATGTAATGTAATGTTATGTTCTATGCGGATGCTTCATTTAATGTTTCGGATGCACATTCCTGCCCTAGCTGATTCCCCTCTACCATGTATTTCTCTCTTACTTGAACCCTGCGTGTCTTCCCATGCATTTTCTTGTATTGAATCGCTCATGCCATTTGGACCAGTACAACTTATGTTAATCTGATGAATATAAAATGGATGCAACAACAATTTCCCTCCATTGTGATTGCCTCACCATGGTTGTTTTTTCTCTCTTTGAATCCTTTATGCCACCCTTTCCCCTCCCCATTCCCCCCACTTCCGTTGGAGTGCCGGGATTTTCTGTATAAATAGTATCCTCACTTTGTGGAAATTTAGTGCTTTAAATTACCACTGCTTCTGTCATTCTTCTTTGTTCTTTCTCGTTCCTAATCTGTTCTATCAATCTACTATCTTCTTCGCTAGACCAGTCACCTACCTTTTTTCTTCAAAACTCTCCCCAAACTCCACATTTGTGTATGGGATCTGTGGGGTGTCAGCTTGGAGATATTGGAAGCTTTCTGCCAAATTGTCACTAGAACTTTCTATGGCAGTTAGCAATGTAGGCATTATATATGTATGTGTTTTGTTAATATTTTATAATAATATTTATATTCTTTTTTTTTCTTTTTTTGGTAAACGGGGGTACAGCCTCAGCGTCTCTTGCATGGGATGCCTTTATTTTAAAATGACAGGATGGTGGAGTGCCTTCAGTGTTACCATTATGGTTGTTTCAGCAGATCTTTTGTACAGATAAAGGGTGAGCCCTCTTTCAACCAAGTTGTGGTCCTGATTCGGCTCTTTGCAGTCTTCTGGACTCTATAAACAATGACTAACTAACTAACCTCCCTCCCTATGTATGCATTTTTCTTACAAATCTTTCTTGCCATCTCATCTTCATGTAGTTTATTTACCCCCGTTGGGGTGCCGGGGGTTTCAGTATAAATAGTATCCCCACTTTCTGGAAATTTAGTGCTTTAAATTCCCACTGTCGCTGTCTTTCTTATTTGCTCTTTCTCATTCCTGCTCTGTTCTATTAATCTGCTATACTATCTTATTCTTCGCTAGACCAGTCACCTACCTTTTTTCTTGAAAACTCTTCCGGGACAAGACTCCTTATTTGTGTGTGAGGTCTGTTGGATCAGCTTGGGAATATTGGATGCTTTCTGCCAGGTGGTCACTATGGCTTCCTATGATGTTATTATTTAGCGATGTAGGCATTTTATATGTATGTGTTTTGTTGATAATTTGTAATGATGTTTGTATTATATTTTTTTTTGTAAACGGGGGTTCAATAAATTATAGTGCAGCCTCAGCGTCCCCTGCGTGGGATGTCTTTATTGTAAAGTGACTGGCTGGTGAAGAGCTTTCAGTTTTACCACTAGGGTTGTTTCAGCAGATCTTTTATGCGGATCAGGGGTTGTCCGGTCCTGATTTGGCTCGGAAGAGTCCGCTGGACCTAAAGCAACAATCATGTAATGTAATGTAATGTAGTTTATTTGATATAGTTTCTGATCTGTATATTGTGCATATTTTATCTGTTATCTCGAACTGAAGTCTTTACGAAACATCTTGACCTTCGTTTGCCTGTACTGTATCAGACCTGTGTAACTGGGATTTTTTTATTTTCTTCCCCGAACCCTTCCCCCATATTTTCCCATTCAATAATCTGTACATTTATTTATTTATTACAGGCGATGTCTTAGTGTACCTGGCACGCGCCCCTCTTGGTCATGAGCGTTAGGATCTTTGCGATCTTGTTTTATACTTGTAATTATATTTATTGACTTTTACCAATCGTAATACTTTAGTTTTCACCTGTTTCAGTATTGTGTGTCGGTATCCATATTTGTCTGAAATCATTATTGTTATTATTATTATTATTATTATTATTATTATTATTATTATTATTATTATTACGATTGCTACTACCACTATTATTGCTTACGTCAGGCATCCTTCATATTGATAATTAATTCACAGTCTAATAAATTGTAAACTAGCAATGTCAATGTTGGTTTTCGATTTGTTAACATTATTTTTCCCCTTTCTTAACGACTTTTGGTACAGTGTTTCACTCAAGTCTGTGCAATAAAATGTTATCTTTAAAATTACAGTTGTGCGTGAATTGTTCTCAACTACTATGTATGTTTGTGAAGGTATTGTTTTTGTTTCTGTGCAACCTTTGTAGCCTTTTTTGAGTGGTAGAGTGAATGTGAATGAATGAGTGATTCTATTTTGCGCGATTGGCTGAAAGAGTCAGTGACTGATTGAGTGAGTCATTTCGGCGACTCCTGAGTAAGTAAATTTGTGAATGAAAAGCACGTGTACATGTTCTCTTTCACTATCAGCAGGTGTCTTGTCTGTGCTACATATTCATTATATGTACTCATTGTGATAATTAAAGTTTTAAAAGTTTACGAAGATGGTGTCCAAAATGCGATGTCTTTAATCCCCTTCCCATGTAGCAAAGCTATCTTTGGTGGGTTGGTTGATTTATTAGCTAATTTTGGTGGGTTGGTTGGTTTATACCAAAGATAATGGATATACCAAAGATAATGGATCATCCATTATTTTTGTTTATACTAACGTCTTCTTCATCGAGACGATAAGGCGCACGCAGGTAGTCGCACACATATGTGCATCACATACACACTGTATACGAAACTATAAAATACCTAATTAAATAAACAGAGCCACTGGTGAACCAGTCAAAACTTTTGCTAATCTAACGCTTACATCAAAGCTTTTCCATGTGAAATGAACATCAGTTGACAAAAATGGATGAATACGACTGCATAGATTCACCACGTATGTATTTAATATTTTTACTATTTTTCATTTTCATTGAGTTTAGTATTAGTATATGTACTAGCAATTCCACAAGGTGTGTCATTGTTGAGACTGAGTTTGAACTCTTGTACAAATTTATTTTCTCTAGAAGCTAACTAGTCCATGCGGTCACAAACATGGTTGTCTCCCTTTACGTACTCGACAGCATTCATTGTCTTGAATGGAGGTGTATGTATACATAATGTTCGCGTTCATCAGCATCACTTACATAATTTTTTCACAGACTAAAAACTAAGCCAATGGCCATTGTAAAGGCTTACAGAATACGTTTAGACCTAAGTTGTTCATTGCTTAAGAAAGCAACACGATGTTTGTATGAGTGATGAAATATTTGATAAAATCCTATAAAAATCCCAACCTACCAGAATTTAGATGTGGCCTTGCAGCTTCATTCATTAAAGTTTATAAATGATGACTGTCACTCAGTACTACAGAAGACTTCTGGGCATTTTGTATACCCAGCACATCATCAACGACGAAGTCCGACAGATCATACAAGCCATTGAACAACACGATGACATGCTCCCAGTGGTGAAGAAAAGGAAATAATGGTATGGCCAAGTCACTAGATAACCAGGCCTTGCAAAGACCATCCTGCAAGGCTCGGTGCAAGGAGGCAGAAGAAGAGTGAGACATATAAAGAGATTGGAGCACAACATTCGAGAATGGACTGGCTTTACACTGAGCGAAGCCATGAGAGTTGCTGAGGAAGATGGAAGAGAAAGATGGAGTACGCTGGTTAAACGATCATTTGTGCTGCCCCAACGACTTTCGAGTAACGGGATAGGTAGGATAGGAGGTCACTCAGTAATGTGTCACCGAAATAAAACTGTGTGAACTATTAGTGCAAGCATAGGCCTACCAATATGAACCAATAATGAGTACTAGCTACTCGTCTGTCACATCGTAATTTATGAAGTACTCATTTCCTTCCGCTCACAGACTCCGTAAGTCTCCATCGTATGGCTGGCAAGTTTACCAGTACTACATAATGTTTTAACAGAGCATGCTAAACTTTAAATGGTCGTGTTCGGAGAGATGATTATGTAGGTTTATGAGATGTTGCCTACTTATAAGAATCACAACTCCTAGGGATCTATCCTATCCTATCCTATCCTATCCTATCCTATCAAATAACTCGGAGGTCGTAGGGGCACCACAGATGATCGTTTAACCAGCGTACTCCATCTTTCCCTGTCCTCAGCAACCCTGATTGATTTTTAGGGATCTGCATGAGATAAAACATTGGTCGTAATTATAACTAATAACTCATAATTATAACTATAATTGTAATTATAATTGGTCGTTATTATAATGTAAAACGCAAATTATACAGTATACTGAACAATCCAAGGAATTCCTTTACATTCCATAGGCCGGCAAAAAAAGAAAAAAACTACGTTAAACTTTTTTCAAACATTTGACCCACCTTAACAACTATACTTTCACATACAAACTAGTTTGCCGTCAGCATTTTAGTATCCGAGCCTGCATAAATCCAAGTAAGATAGAAATATGATGAAAGTCTCAGAGTCTGTGCAACGATGTGCAGTGATCTATCAAGGTTTGATGCCTTTTGCATCAGCAGTCACTGACACTCAGACTGAGCCAGTGTGATTTCCTCCAATTAAGCTGAGAACTCTCTAATCTGTCGTATGCCCTCTGAAACATGGCGGCCGCCAATAGCTTAGTCTTTGTCCCATTCCTGCTGATGATCGTTTTAGTCGTTGCTGTTGATGCTGAAGGCTGGTTAATTGACTACGGCGACGTCGATGAAGATAACGATTACGATGACATTGAAGGTAAGCACATTTCCTTCAAATTATTGAAGGCATATTTACACAGAAAATAGATGTAGATCTATAAATAACACACGTTTTGGTGTTACATAAAAGATGCAGTGTTTACAAAATATCATAAGCTTACAGAAAAGGGGAATCCATGAATATTCTAACACAAATTAATTGTACTATTGTTTGTTATTAGCTTTTTAAAGTGTCTGTGCACGGAGTTTGAATAGACGGGAGGGAGCACAATAGACCTGGAATGTTCAGTCAAATATGCAGGGGCCTTAGTAGGTGTTACACTGGGTTTTTTTTTGTTGTTGTTGTTGTTTTTTAATCAATAGTTGATTCAGCCCCGATGCTTGAATCTTAATAAGTGTAACGCAGATTCGTTTATCCACGCAACCTGTTCACTCAGCAACAAGGCAGGAGTCGTCGTATGAAGTTTTCCAACGTTATTCAGCATACATCAACAACTGCATACAATCATCACAAATCTCTATCAATCGCTTTTTTCACTCTCACTCTTCTCGCAGAAACAGTGCATCACCTATATAGTTTCTCTATAATCGAGAGAAAGTGCGAACATTCCAGCATGACGCAATAACAACCAATCAAACTAAAAGTCGTCACCGGAACTATGCACTGTCTTACGTCATATAACTTTATTTAGTTTAGAAGAATCTCTTAGCTACCACTAGATTTATCTACATGCTTCGATTGATAGTAAGCACGTAATTCTAGAAAATTCTCCAATAATATCGACCAAAGAAAATTATCAACATTATTCAAAGCTTCTTCTAACAACAACGCAAAATCTCATCAAAGGTAAATACACTCTGTTATTGCATACTTTGCAAAACAAAACGACCGGATCTATCGTGCGCATCTCAAACGTAACAGTGGGCCTACTTCACGCGGCATTTCACAATTGTGCATCATCATCACCATAATCATAATCAACAGCAGCATCAACAACAGCAGCAGCAATATCAACAGCATATATTATATTAGCATCCTTCATGATCATAATCATCATCGCTACCACTGCCACTATCAGCATCATCATCATCAGCAACGCCATCGTTCATAACATTACAACAATTATCATCATCATCATCACTGCCATTATAGTAATCATCATCATCCTTACATAATAATAATAATAATAATAATAATAATAATAATAATAATAATAATAATAATAATAATATAACATGCAATTTATACAGCGCTTTCCAAAATCACAAAGCGCTTTACACAAACAAATGTAAACACAACATGCGTACATTGGTCAATAACACGCAACCACAAACACATCCCAACACCAAAAATAACTAACAACACTCACTCATGGCGCCTAAGAAAATGCCTCTCTAAAAAGATGCGTCTTCAAGTTCATTTTAAAAGACGCTAGTGAAGGACTGTGACGGACGGACCGAGGTAGTGAGTTCCAGGTCTGAACGGAGAAGAAACTAAAGGCTCTACCACCGTGTCTCACCCTGTTGTATTCTGGTACATGGAACAACCTTTCATCTGCAGACGAGCGGAATGTAGAATACGACATGTAGAATAGCGTTTAAATAATCATTAATTCATTATTTTATTTAGGCATTGTTTCATCCACTCACTTGTTCTTTGAATCAGTCATCCATTTTCCGTTTGCAGACATTGACTTAATTGGGATCGACTTGGAGGAGGGGGAATATGAGGACAAGGAGGAAAAGCTTTGTTCCTCGCCGTCTTCCATCCGTCATGGCCAGACGTTGGTGTGGGGAGGAGGGATGCTGCTGGAGTACGTGTGTGATGACCAGTACTACGCCGTTGGACCCACCCACGGGGCGTGCGACCTAAGCACTGGACAGTGGACCATTGACCCGCCCGTGTGTGTTGGTAATGTTAGCGTGGCATCTAATGCATTGTAGAACTAACATAGAAGGCGCTGTGGGTGTGTGTGTGTGTGGGTGTGTGTGTATGTGTGCGTGTGTGTGTGTGTGTGTGTGTGAGGGTGTGTGTGTGTGGGTGTGTGTGTGTGTGTGTGCGTGTTCTGCCATGAAATTTGCTGTTCATGTTGCTTGGACTCACACTTTATTGTATATTGGTTAAGTTTTCTTCACAAATCTTTACAAAGTATCTGTAAGCTTACTTGGGGTTTGCTGTATAATATTATGTGCATAAATAAGGACGACAGTTGCTTAACTTCAAAACATTTTCAGCTTCTGCATAACTAGAACGTGACATTAGTGGGATTAACCACAGACTTACAGTTAATTTTTTGATGTACTTAAATTTGCTTTGAGAATAGACCTTGAATTAGTCCATGGAAATCCGAACTTCTGTATAGATTATTCCCGTGGACAGCAAACGCAGCAGGTTAGCGCCTAAGGCAGCTTGTGTTAGGTCCTGTTGTCGACCAGCGCCTCGATCAGCCCGTTACTCGGAGGTCGTAGGGGCACCACAGATTATCGTTTAACCAGCATACTCCATCTTTCCCTGTCCTCAGCAACCCTGATTGTTTCGCTTAGTGTCAAACCAGTCCATTCTCGAATGTTGTTCTCCCACCTCTTTTTCGGTCTCCCTCTTCTTCTACACCCTTGCACTGTGCCTTGCAGGATGGTCTTTGCAAGACCTAATGATCTGGTGACGTGGCCATACCATCGGAGTTTCCGTTTTTTCACCACTGTCAGCAGGTCATCGTGTTGTTCAATGGCTTGTGTGATGGTCTGTCGGACTTCGTCGTTGGTGATGTGTTGGGTATAGGAAATGCCCAGAAGTCTTCTGTAGCACCTCATCTCCACGCTTTGTATTCTTCGTTATAGATCTGCTGTGAGGGTCCATGTTACGCAAGCATATAGAAAGATGGAGATGACAAGGGAGCGCAGCAGTCTTACCTTGGAATGTAGACTGTCAAGACTGATGGTCCTGTCTTTCTAAATTGGCTTCAACCTCGCAAGGGCAGCAGTTGAGTTGTTTGTGCGATCCTGGAGAGGACTTCCTGTCGGGACCCATTGTTTGATACAATGGCTCCTAAATATTTGAAGCTATGCACTGTGTTGAGTCATTGGCCTTGGACTTTGATGTCCGTGTTGATGCCATTGGTGTTGTTGGTCATCATTTTGGTCTTCTCTGCACTTATTTCCGTTCCATAGGCTCGGGAGGTGATGTCAAGCCTCTGTACCAGCTGTTCAAGTTCTTGTTCCTCTCCAGCCAATCCATCAAAGTCATCCGCAAAACGAAGGTTGGAGATTGCTCTTCCCCCTATGCTGACTGGGTCTTCGTGATCTGCAAGGGCATCTGACATGATGCGCTCTAGGAAGATGTTGAAGAGTGTTGAGAGAGAAGGCATCCCTGGCGCACACCGATTGTTGTTCTGAACCAGTTTCCGATGGCGCTGTTTTGGAGGACTGCACTGGTAGCCTTGTCATACAGGCTTTTGATGACTTCAATAATTTTAGGGCTGATGTTGTACACTCTCATGGTTGCTCACAGAGCTGCATGCCAGACTCGGTTAAATGCCTTTTTGAAGTCTACGAACACATGACATAGATCTTGTTGGTGCTCTAAGTATTTATCGCAGATTATTCTGAGGTTGAAAATTTGTTCAGTGGTACTTCGTCCTGCCCTGAATCCTGCTTGTTCTTCAGATATGATTTGTTCAGCTTGGGGTTTCAACCTGTTGAGTATTATTTTCAGGAGGACCTTGCTGGGATGGCTGATGAGGCTGATGGTGCGGTAATTTTCACATTCCTGAAGGTTACCTTTTTTGGGAAGAGTGATGACAAGCGACTGGATCCATGGTGTTGGCCACTCCCCGCTCTGCCACATATTGTTACAGATAATGGTGAGGGCATCAATCATCGCTTCTCCTCCTGCTTGAAGCAGTTCCGCGGGTATGTTGTCCACTCCCTTGACTCCCCCTTCTTCAGCGATTGCACTGCTGTCTCAACTTCTTCCCGGAGAATTGGGAGGATTTCTTCTTCTTCTCTGTTCTCAGGACATGCTAGAACTGAGGGGTCTCCGTTTGGTTTGTGGTTGTAAAGGTCAGAGCAGTACTCTGTCCATCTGTCCAAGACTTCTTGTTCTTCTGTAAGGCATATGCCAGACTTGCTTTGGATCGTGGAGACCTTGTGCTGTTTAACACTTGTCAGCCGCTTCACAGTCTGGTAGGCCTTCTTGCTGTTGTTCTTGTTCAGACTGCTCTCTATTTCCTGGCATTGATCTTCTATCCAGTTCTCCTTTGCTGTGCGCATGCCTTTTCGGATGTCATTGTTGATTTTTCGGTAGTCATCAGCTCCCTGTAAGGTGTCCTTTTTCTTTTTCATCTCTCTTCGTTTATCACACAGGTCCAAAAGTTCAAATGTGATCCACAGCTTCTTCTTTGGCCGGTGCTTTTTAAGTATCTCCGTGGCGGCATCTGTCACAGCTGAGTTGAAGGTGGTGGTAATGGTGTTGACATCTACTTCAGCAGCTCCCAAAATGAGCAGTGGTGCAAATTTCCCTCCAATTGTGGCCTGAAATATTTCTGCCACCTCCGGGTCTTGCAGTTTGTCCAGGTCGAACTTCAGTCTGGTGCACTTTGCTGTGTTTACTCTCTTCAAGTGGAGACGGAAAGACATCAACACGAGATCGTGGTCACTTACGATGTCTGCTCCTGGAAAAGTGCGGATCCTGCCAATGTTGATGCTTGATCTGAAGCGTTTCTTGACCATGATGTAGTCGATCTGGTTGTGATGCTCCCCGCCGGGACTGTGCCATGCCCATCGTCTGTATTCTTTGTGGAGACCAAGCGTGTTTGCCAGTATCAGATTGTGTATCTGGCAAACTCCAAGAGTCTCAGGCCTCTGTCATTTGTCTCGCTGTTGCAGTGGGGTCCACATGTGTCTCCCCAGTCGTGGTGCGCATCTTGGCCAACCTTGGCATTCCAGTCGCCTTCCACTATGACTATGTCCTTCTTCGGCACTTGGTCCAACCTTGGCATTCCAGTCGCCTTCCACTATGACTATGTCCTTCTTCGGCACTTGGTCAAGGACATCCTTTAGATTTTCATAGAAATCCTCCACTTCGCTGTCGTCATAGTCTGAT
>CM072518.1:39556363-39631338 GCA_036898135.1 Oncomelania hupensis
ACCTCCGAAACTGCCGAACGCAGTGGTTGAGCTTGGTTACCTCATGAATGATTTACGTAATCGTTACGTAATGCTGGCGACTTACACGTGCTATGCGGGTTACAAGCTGGTCAACGAGTCAGCCAACCGCCTCTTCTGTCAGAACATGCAGTGGGGTGCCGCGGAGCCTCCCAAGTGTGTCGCTGGTAAGAAACTATCCTGTGCAGTTGTTTTTACCTTCATGATATGGTAGGGGCTAGTCCGAATCATGTAGAATCGGTCGCTGGTTCGGGTAACGGACCGGGCTAGCTCGTGGAGGACCCAGTTTAACTGTTCGGTTCAAAGCGGTCAAGATGGTGTCGATGAAGAGCAATTAATCAGCAGGGTAAATTTTTACCTCGTAGAAAGAACGCGTCGTCCATTATGATGATCCGTTCGCAACTTGATTGTTGATGTCGAATGATCACGTGGCGGCTTAGCACGCAGTTATAGAATACAAGCGCACCTTCTCTTTGTTTTAAACTGACGAGACCGAAGGCTAAAGTCCAAAGGGAGATAAAACACACCAGATTAAAAGGTTCTCTATAATAAAAGCTTCTTCCGGAGTTAAAAGCCAGCTCAACCAAACTGTGTTGCATTTTCATCTGACATAGGCTATAATCCTCAAAATTCCTAAAACCGCTATAGGCGACAATTTGAAGGATAAGAAAAGAAGAAGAAGAAGAAGAAGAAGAAGAAAGTAGTAGTAGTAGTAGTAGTAATAGTAACAACAACAGCAGCAGCAGCAACAGTAGTAGTAGTAGTAGTAGTAGTAGTAGTAGTAGTAGTAGTAGTAGTAGTAGTAGTAAAAGCAGTACTAGCAGTTGCAAAATAATGTCGAATCTTTAGGGGTACGACAAGCAGAGCATGAAGTACGATACCAAAGTGTTATTTCCCATGGTTTGTCAGAATTAAAAGCTCAATTTATTTATTTATTTATTTATTTTTTACCTTATTAAATTTTATCTTATTTCATCTTACTTTTTAAAATTTATTTTAATTTATGTTTTTATTTATTTTATGTTATTTTTATTCTGCGTTTATTTACATGTTTTAGTTTTTCTTGTAAATGGAATGATTATTGCTGTAGAAAGACGTGGTTGCTGGTCAGTTCTGATTTGTGTAACACTCAGAAAGAGGATTGAAGGTGTGCTTTCATCTGAGATCTTGTAATATGCGCGCGCGTGCATCACGTGTTTTGAACATTATTTTGAAAAGCTGCTTTTTCGGGAGGTGGAAGTAGTGAGGTGTGTGCGAAAACTTCGTGCCACGCGTGCGGATATAGCCAACAGCTCTTCGTAGTTTGTGATACGCTTCTCGCAAATCTGAATAGCAAAGAAGTTTCGTTTTCAACGTGACCAAGACCCGTACGGATATTAGAGTGAAATTTACGTGACATTTTAGTACTTAAGTTTTTATAGTTTACATGCAAATTAGTATAGTGCATAATTATGCGTATCAGCTCTATGCGCTCAATAGATCCTACTATTGGAAGTACTAGAAGAAAACAAATCATTGAGTTGTCGAATACCGTTTCAATCCTTTATTAGTTCGTTGGGACAAAATGAAACTTTACTTGTTTTTCGAATGTAGTGGTGATTCTTGCCTTGCACTTTACTTTACATCTTCAACGGTGAGAGTTTGAAAACCTAAACAAGGTTCGTTCAGGAAAGATTGAGGGTAGAAATTGTTGAATTTTATGTAAAACTGCCTGCTGAGGCCTTGTTGTGTTAGAAGACATCGAAATTTTACTGCAAAATCGCAATTTGAATGTTCAATTAATTCTCATAGGATGTAAATTGTAATCATTGTTTGTTTTTACCGACATTGCTGTTTGCAGAAAACGACCCATGTGCCCTCAACAACGGCGGCTGCGGCCACGTCTGTATCCCTGGCAACCACACATTCGCCTGCCTTTGTGATTCTGGTTTTACCATCGCCCACAATGGCAAGGACTGCATAGGTAGGCTGCCACAGTACAGTTCGAGTCTCAGTTTACAGGTTTAGATCTAGTGGTTGTTTTTTTCGTGCATTGTGAAAATATTTCTTTGAATTTCTATTTAAGTTTTTTCGAGCGTTGTGAAATTGTTTGAAACAAACTATGCAGATTATAACGACAGGAACACAGATTTCAGTTGCTAGTCCAGCCTGTTCCAGTCAGTGGTGGATTTAATTTTGGGATGTTGACGATTGTGATGATGATGATAACAGCGATAACTATAGCGAAAACGACGAGGTTGTGATGGTCAATGACCTGGACGATGATGACGACGACGACGACGATGATGATGATGATGATAATGATGATGATCGTGGTGGATGATGGATGGATAATGGATGATTTGATGCAGATATTGACGAGTGCGCTATCGACAATGGTGACTGTGAACACGATTGTCACAACACTCACTCGTCCTACTTCTGTACCTGCCGTAGTGGCTACGTCGCCCGCAAGACCAAGTGTGAAGGTCAGTGCAGTAGGATAATTAAAAAAAACTCTGGGTTTGTTGCCTTTTTGTTTCCACTGTGTTGTGATGTTGTGGCTGTTTGGTGCGTCGGAGGGTTACACGGGACACAATGCCCGATGCAGTAGAAACAAATGCCCGGTCAGACATTCAATTGAATTTTTTTTAATTTTATTTATTTATTTTTTATTTATTTATTTATTTATTTATTTATTTATTTATTTATTTATTTATTTTTTGGAGGGGAGAGGGGGGGGGGGGTTCTTATCCGCCCCCTGTTTATTTTATTAATAGTAGTAGTACAGTGGTGTTCCTAGGATTAGAGGGCAATAGGACAAAATGTCCTAAATCATAAAACTAATCGGACATCATGTCCTGACTACATAAAAGCAATAGGACATTCAGATTGTGAAGCGAACCGATTAATGGTACTTCTTTAGAAGACAGTGAATGAGAATAAATATGAATAAAGTAAAACAAAAACTCTGTTGTGTAAACAGTTAAAAAATGTATTATTTTTTTAAATGCAATGTTTGGCCAGATTATTTTTACGTATACACACACACGTTGCAGAGGAAGTATGGTATCGGTTATTTCCCTTTCAAAAGTGTCGAGAGTTGCGGCCCTTTTGTTGTTCGACGGAATGTACTAAAGAGTTATAATAGTCTAGCATTGTCCACTATTCAAACTCGTTTTAACGGCTTTGACACTCCAGTTTGTACAGATGTTTCTTGCAGTGACCGCTCTAGTCATAATACTATCGGACAATGACCGCTAATTTCGCAATAGAATCGGACATTTGACGGGACACAGGTGTTTGCATTCGGTCATTTTCCAAACGAATCGGACCATGACCGATGTCCGAGGCCTCGGGACATCACTGGTAGTAGTAGTAGTAGTAGTAGTAGTAGTAGTAGTAGTAGTAGTAGTAGTAGTAGTAGTAGTATTGGTGGTGATGGTTCTTGTTGCAATCCTGCACACCCCCGTTGGGGTGCCGGGGGTTTCAGTATAAATAGTATCCCCACTTTCTGGAAATTTAGTGCTTTAAATTCCCACTGTCGCTGTCTTTCTCATTTGCTCTTTCTCATTCCTGCTCTGTTCTATCAATCTGCTATACTATCGTCTTCTTCGCTAGACCAGTCTCCTACCTTTTTTCTTGAAAACTCTTCCAGGACAAGACTCCTTGTTTGTGTATGAGGTCTGTTGGATCAACTTGGGAAAATTGGACGCTTTCTGCCAGGTGGTCACTAGGGCTTCCTATGATGTTATTATTTAGCAATGTAGGCATTTTATATGTATGTGTTTTGTTGATAATGTATAATGATGTTTGTATTCTATTTTGTTTTTGTAAACGGGGGTTCGATAAATTAGAGTACTGCCTAAGCGTCCCCTGCGTGGGATGTCTTTATTGTAAAGTGACTGGCTGGTGGAGAGCTTTCAGTTTTACCACTAGGGTTGTTTCAGCAGATCTTTTATGCGGATCAGGGGTTGTATGGTCCTGATTTGGCTCGGAAGAGTCCGCTGGAACTAAAGCAATAATGATGTAATGTTCTCTCTCTCTCTCTCTCTTTCTCTCTCTCTCTCTCTCTCTCTCTCTCTCTCTTTCTCTCTCCTCCTCTCCCATAAGCACAAACCCCCACACACCGTGTACATTCAATTGTTTTGATTTGCACGCACCTACTGGATATAGACTTAAAATTACTTTGTGATTTGCGTAACTGACAATGGATGGAAAATCCTCTATTACCGGACTTAAAAAAATGTTACTACATGTTATATTGTGTCCGGTTTTTAGATTTCGTTTGAATGATTAAAATCATAAATAATATTTGTTCATCCGCGTAATCTCATTTTGTCATTTCCATAGACGTACCAACCACACTGTGTGTATGGCTCTGTCTCCGTCCGTTCGTCTCTCTCTCGCTTTCTCTTTCTCCAACTTCCTCTGGGTCTCTCGGCCATTTTACAGACATGCACAAACACGCAGTTCTTAAAATCGTGCAGCTTTCTGTACGGTGACTAGTGGTTTAAATGTTTTACACACCCAGTAACATTACAAAATTACATTAGCATTTTAATGCTATCATTATTTCAGAACAATAAAATTTCTGGCTCTGAGTAGTTAAAAAAATTATCCAATTGTAATCAATTTAAGGAAATGGGGCTATAACGATTTAACACTTGAAACTTTAGTCCGGTCCACCTGTAACACAAAACAAAATGCACTTCGAGATTTTTACGATTGGGAAATCTCTCACGCCTGTACTTGATTGCTTTGCGCATCAATATTTTAACCCTGCCATTCTAATTTTTTTACATTTTGGCCTATGTATTGAATCGTTAGCGCTTTTCCAGCTCAAGAGCTGTACAAGGCCGTGTGGTTATGAATTGTATCTGTATAGGATTGCAATGGCACCGTTTAAACTTAACCGTTATAAAAAAGACGCACTGACATACAATGCGCACAAATACAACTCCACCTCCACCTCTCCCCCCCAATATCCCTCACTCGCACAATTCGTGATTAGTGTGTATATACCTGCAAAATGTCCTATCAAAATAAGTGGATATTTGTCTCAGCAAGATACTGCTTAGTAGTTTGAATTTACATTGTTGAGTGGCTTACCATAGTTGAATATATAGATGTAGCTCAAAAGCATTATTATTTGGTAGTGTACACTCACATGGGCGTTTACAAGATCACATCAACATCCTGTATTGATCTTTATAGTGACTCTCCAACCTTCATTTTGCGGATGACATTGGTGGATTGGCTGAAGGGGAACAAGAACTTGAACAGCTTTTACATAGGCTTGACACCACCTCCAGAGCCTATGGAATGGAAATAAGTGCAGAGAAGACCAAAATGATGACCAACAACACCAATGGCATCAACACGGACATCAAAGTCCAAGGTCAATCCCTCAACACAGTGCATAGCTTCAAATATTTAGGAGCCATTGTATCAGACAATGGGTCCCGACAAGAAGTCCTCTCCAAGATCGCATAAACAACTGCTGCCCTGGCGATGTTGAAGCCAATTTGGAAAGACAGGACCACCAGTCTACATTCCAAGGTAAGGCTGCTGCGCTCCCTTGTCATCTCCATCTTCAAATATGCTTGCGAAACATGGACCCTCACAGCAGATCTCCAACGTTCGAAGAATACAAAGCATGGAGATGAGGTGCTACAGAAGACTTCTGGGCATTTCCTATACCCAGCACATCACCAACTACGAAGTCCGACAGAACATCACAAGCCATTGGACAACACGATGAAAACCAAGGACATCATTTGACCGAATATGGACATTCTTTAGATGATGTATTACATCATTCACAGATAACAGCAGTTGTGAAAATTATTGCAATGACTCCTATTGGTAGACGTTTATAGTTTGGTGTTTAAATCCCTCGTACCCTTTCATTCCATTTTGTTATATAAGATTTCTTAATTGTGATTTGATTTATATTGTTGTTAATTATTGTCTAGTATCACCTGAATGTGTGAATAGACAATAAATTAAATACTGATTGACAACACGATGACCTGCTCACAGTGGTGAAGAAACGGAAACTCCGATGGTATGGCCACGTCACCAGATCATCAGGTCTTGCAAAGACCATCCTGCAAGGCACAGTGCAAGGAGGTAGAAGAAGGGGGAGACCGAAAAAGAGGTGGGAGGACAACATTCGAGAATGGACTGGTTTGACACTGAGCGAAACAATCAGTGTTGCTGGGGACAGGGAAAGATGGAGTACGCTGGTTAAACGATTATCTGTGGTGCCCCTACGACGGTTACGAAATAGGATAGGTAGGATAGGATAGGATAGGATAGGATAGGATAGGATAGGATAGGATAGGATAGGATAGTGACTCTCAGTAACGTCTAAGTGTTAGATTCCACTTCTGTCCTTGAATGAATGTACTTATTTCCTTTTCAACAGGAGGCGCACTTATAAACATAAATAAATTTTAAAAATTCTATATTTACCTGGAAATATTTTGAAATAGATAATAGACATAAGAACGAGCCAAATGTTTGTCTGTCGGTGCGTCTGTCGCTCCGTTTGGAAGATACATCTCAAGAACCACTGTAAGGATTTTTGTACAAACTTTGCAGGAACATTACCTAGGACAGTGGCCTGCCTATCGTGTCATCATATTTGCTCTACAGAACAATCAAGGTCACTAAAGTCTATTTGGTAGTAAACACGTTTTGCTCAGTTTTCAATTACTAAATATCTGAAGCCTGGCATGCAGCTCTATGGGCAACCATGAGAGTTTACAATATCAGCCCTAAAATTATTGAAGTCATCAAAAGCCTGTCTGACAAGGCTACCAGTGCAGTCCTCCACAACAGCTCCATCGGGACCTGGTTCAGACCAACAATCGGTGTGCGTCAAAGATGCCTACTCTCTCCAACACTCTTTAACATTATCCTAGAGCGCATCATGCCAGATGCCCTTGCAGATCACGATGGCACAGTCAGCATAGAAGATAGAGCAATCTCCAACCTCAATTTTTGCGGATGATGTTGACGGATTGGCTGGAGAGGAACAAGAACTTGAACAGCTTTTACATAGGCTTGACACCACCTCCAGAGCCTATGGAATGGAAACAGGTACAGAGAAGACCAAAAGGTTGACCAACAACACCAAAGGCATCAACATGGACATAAGTCCAAGGCCAATCTCTCAACACGGTGCATAGCTTCAAATATTTAGGAGCCATTGTATCAGACAATGAGTCCCGACAGGAAGTCCTCTCCAGGATCGCACAAACAACTGCGGCACTGACAAGGTTGAAGCCCATTTGGAAAGACAGGACCATCAGTCTACATTCCAAGGTAAGGCTGCTGCGCTTCCTTGTCATCTCCATCTTCCTATACGCTTGCGAAACATGGACCCTCACAGCAGATCTCCAAAGAAAAATGCAAAGCATGGAGATGATGTGCTACAGAAGACTTCTGGGCATTTCTTATACCTAGCACATCACCAACAACGAAGTCCGACAGACCATCACACAAGCCATTAGACAACATGATGACATGCTCACATTGGTGAAGAAACGGAAACTCCGATGGTATAGCCACGTCACCAGAGCATCAGGCCTTGTTAAAACCACCCTGCAAGGCACGGTGCAATAAGGCAGAAGAAGAAGGAGACAGAAAAAGAGGTGGGAGGACAACATTCGAGAATGGACTGGCTTGACACTGAGCGAAGCCATGAGGGTTGCCGAGAACAGAGAAAGATGGAGTACGCTGGTTAAACGATCATCTGTGGTGCCCCAACGACCTTTGAGTTACGGGATAGGATAGGATAGGATAGGAAGCGATTTTGTTGAGGTTTTCTTATACAGGTACTTAAAATTATGGGCCATCCTTCAGTAGCAGTCCGGTTGTCGGTCAGTCGGTTGGCTCGTCGCTCCGAATTTCCATTTTTATTGTATTTTAATAAAACTTTCACATTTTGCCTTATTTCAAGAATAACTGAACCGAAATTCGTCACTTTTACTTTGCGGCTATTTTTTACCTACTGCTAAGCATGCTAAATCCTTATTTGTATTTTCTTAAAGGTCAAGGTCATTGTGCTTTACATTCCCTAAACACGCTTTGCGCTGTTTTTACAAAATTGATTTAACCGATTTAAAATTTTTTTTTTTTGCTTGCATATTATTCAGTTATTGGCCTCTCATTCCATTGCTTCCTTATGTTAAAGCCGAGTCACAATACCGCCATAAAAATTAACACTTTCGAAAATTATGCTTATTTTTTGGTTATGTGTGTGTGTGAGTGTCTGGAAATACATTTGAATGGCTTGCTATCTTGCTTTGTTTTATTATTTCGTCAGAAAATATGATAATTTATTCAATATTATTACTATATAACATTACACTGTTAACAGTTTTAGGATGCAACGTTTCTATTCAACGGGAGATTTAAAGATAACTTGTGGAACACGTCGTTGGCAATGACTATTAATGGAAACGTAAGGCAAATTAATTTTTACCTAGTATATAAAATACTAATCCCCTTATAATTCTGCTTGAAGCACTGTTGTTGTAGTTGGTACATTTTATTGCGAAGCATGCAGAAATAACGTGTCCAACTTGAACATTGGGTAATGATTTACGATTGACTTAGCGAAGGTTTCACAGCATCATTATAAATGTCTCACTTTGAAATTTTTCTGCAAGAGAAATTAAATCTTAGAGTTACCGAAAATTGTCTGTCTGTGTGGTTGTCTCTATCTCGCTCCCTCCCTCCCTTCCTCCCTTCCTCCCTCCCTTCCTCCCTTCCTACCCCTTGGGGTCATGAGCAATCTTGCCACTGTAGATTGTTCTAACCTATAAAGGGAAAAGTGAAAGCCCCAGTTGAAAACCTGTCTTTCCTTTATAGGCATGACCGATTCACTGCGGCAACAGTACCCCCGTTGGAGTGCCGGATGTTTCAGTATAAATAGTATCCCCACTTTCTGGAAATTTAGTGCTTTAAATTCCCACTGTCGCTGTCTTCCTCATTTGCTCTTTCCCATTCCTGCTCTGTCCTATCACTCTGCTATACTATCTTCTTCTTCGCTAGATCAATGACCTGCCTTTTTTCTTGAAAACTCTTCCTGGACAAGACTCCTTGTTTGTGTTTCAGGTCTGTTGGATCAGCTTGGGAGTGCTGGACGCTTTCTGCCGGTTGGTCACTAGGGCTTCCTATGATGTTATTATTTAGCAATATAGGCATTTTATATGTATGTGTTTTGTTGATAATTTATAATGATGTTTGTATTCTATTTTGCTTTTGTAACCGGGGGTTCGAGTAGTTGGGGTAAAGCCTCAGCCGTCCCCTGCGTGGGATGTCTTTATTGTAAAGTGACTGGCCGGTGGAGGGCATTCAGTTTTCCCACTAGGGTTGTTTCAGCAGATCTTTTATGCGGATCGGGGGTTGTCCGGTCCTGATTTGGCTCGGAAGAGTCCGCTGGACCTAAAGCAACAATCAATCAATCAATCAATCCTCCCTTCCTCCCTCCTTCCCTCCCTGCCTCCTTTCTTCTGCCCTCTTTCTCCCCCTCTTTTTCACACAAACATCACACAACACACGCACGCACGCACGCACACACCCACACACCCACAATAAAACTCTCTCACATCAGCACACACACACAAAACCACACGCATTTAAATGCCTTTTCTTTCCTTTTAAAAAAAAATCATTTTAGACATAAACTTATTAAGGGCGAGACGAGTGACGTCATTGTTGTCTCTTTCTAACATCTCGTTATATAAATTTAAGAAAAAGAAGTTTACAAAATTTGTTTGCATTTTGACGAGTTGTGCTAATAATTAACTATTCTACACGTTAATTATGTGTTTTTTCCTCATCTCATGGGGTGGTGTGGGGAGGAGATGGAGAAGTGTGAACAAGTCGCGTTGTTGTTGTTTATTTTGAAGGGAAAATACCAACAGGATGTGAGGAACACGCTAGTGCTGACTAATTTATTATTCTCACTCTGCAGTACAGGGCAATTACAGCCTAGATGTTGGTTCTCTGTGAAGTCACGATTTTTGTCGCTTGTCGAAAACAGTACTTGTTTTCCGGTTAAATATATCCTAATGTGTACGTCACGCGGTTAGTTCGCGCACTGTTGAAAACTTGCTGTTTCGCTATAAATGTTTTGCTATTGTAAGAATTGAACAGGTTTTCCATTCATCTGTTATCGGAATCGGAATGATTTCAGAAATTTTGCCCGCGTCCCATGTTCGGACATTTCAGGAAGACGCAGCAGCTTTGCGCCAGGCGCCATGTAGAAGAGGCCCATTCGTACCACGCAGCGTAGATGAGACTAACCGAGAATCTCTCACAAGTTGGACATAGGCTAGTCCTCGGCTAGTCTCAGCTATGCAGTGTGATTTGAATATCATCAATATTTTGTCACAGACTTTAATGGAAAATTTCAATGTGGCATTTATTAATTTGTTCGGTCATCCAGTTGATCACAAGCGTTGACAAGAAGGAAGGCGTGTGTGTGTGTGTGTGTGTGTGTGGGGGGGGGGGGGGGGGGGGGGGTGTTGTCGTGGGGGTGTGTGTGTAAAGTGACCCCATTGTTTACTACCATTTAAACATTATGACACTAAGCTTTGGAGCGAACTCTGAAAAAACTGCTTAATCGCTTTAAATGTGTACCGTCAAATAATCTACAGTTTGTCATTATTCTGTCATCCTTTCCGGATGATTTCGTTCAAAAACATCCGTGTACCATAAAGTTTATTGACACTTGCGGAGCGAACCTTTTGTCACTTTCCGCCATTCTGGTCAATATACCAGTTTGTCACCATCCTTCTCTGATATCCGAACCCATTCTTTACACATTCCCGTCCAAACACAATCTTTGTACAAGATCGACTCCAACTCTTGCAAACTCTCAGCAGCTCTTACTTGATATGGCCTACAGGTCGTCAAATTCAGTCAACGTTTGACCTTAGTATTATCAGCTCATTACAGTTTACACCAAAACCAAACTACTTAACTGTGCGAGTCGTTCAGTCCTTTTCCTGTCCATTAAGTACAAATGACAAATGCAGGACAGGGAAAAATAGCTATCGCAGCAAAACCTACGGTGATGTACATCAGAGAAAGAAAGAGAGAGAGAGAGAGAGAGAGAGAGAGAGAGAGAGAGAGTTCAGATTATAATGCAGTTGCATTTCACGGCCTTGGGTCCATATGCTTAGAAAGGAACAATGGGGAAGGGGATCTTTCTTTCGACGAAACTCTTAAAACACGACTGATTATATTCTCAAAATACAATAAGCGAGAGAGAGAGAGAGAGAGAGAGAGAGAGAGAGAGAGAGAGAGGGTGATGGAGGATCAGGAGGGACAAAATAGAGGGTGAAGGTGAATTACTGGACGGGTTGCTTGTGTTAAAGGGACCTAATTCAAAGGCTTTGTTTACTTTTGGCAAAACCGGGTTTATCCTAAAATTTGCATTGTGATTACATTAAACAATAATAACGCTGGGCTTTCGTTGCTCAAACCAAACACTGAAGTTTGAAATTTCCATTTTTGTTGTGACAGGGATGTAGGAGAAAGAGTGGAGAGAGGGGGAGGAAGAGGGGAGGTGACAGAGTAGGCCAGGCTATATTGTTCCATGACATTTGTGGATGCCTATCTAGCCTATGTGTGACAGTGTGTACGTACTGGTCGGACGTGCATATGAATGTGTGTGCGTGTGTTTGTGTGTTTTGTGCGTGAGCTGTTGTGAGAGAGAGAGGGGTGAATGGGGTTTGATTGGAGGCATGGAGGGATAGGGAAGGATAAAAGGCAATGAAAGAAAGAAAGAAAAAAAGAAAGAAAGGAATGCGCAGCAACGGCATACAAAGTTTCATGAACCACATCCTGCAAGTAAAAATAGTTCATTGTTTTAGAGGACTACTCGAAAAGTCTCGGATGCGATGCAACATAACAATAGTTGACTTCCCGGATGTGCGGTGTAAATGTTCAGGCCATGCGGTTGTATTCTGAGTGTCAGCGACTGCCAAGCTAAGTACTAATTCAGGCAGATGCCTCAGCGAGTCTCAATACCCTTCTAAACAGGCCGCACGCTCCCTCAATGATTACATTTTTTTACTGGTGCGCCTGCGTTAGCCAAACGCTATTCGCTAGTTAAACCCCACGTCCGTTTACTTTTAAGTATTGCCAAGTCACCGTGTGTAGTATTTCCTAGATACATAGCGTTGCTCATTATAGTTCAGACGAAAGTCAAATTCAGATTCAAATACTTTAAATGCCAAATGACTTAAACATTTCGAATGTCTCATAATCATAGATGTGGTAGAGTAGTCATATTATCAGTGAATTTGTATTTGTGTGTTTTTGGTGGATGGTATTCGTTTCTGATCTTGTAAGACATAAGCCCGTTTCGTGTGAGTGTGGTCCAGCTATGACGGCCAAAAGTTCACTGGACCCCATAAACAAGAAATCAAATCAAATCATAATTATAGCGTTTGGCTTGTGTTTGAATGTTATGTGTAAATTTAACCATTTTCTTTTGATTTTATTAGTAGCGAACCACTGTGTAAAGTCAGTCTTTCATAGATTCGTAGTATATGAAAGATAATTATAGTTGAATTGATAGTCTCACAATTACTGTGGTGATGAAGAGTTTTATCAAAATATTTGTATATTTCTTCTCATTACAGTGGTTGCTTCTGTTTGAAGGTTGTGTGTGGATTATAAAAAGCTTTACCAAATATGTTCTCTTGATGAGAGTATAGCCAAGTTACGGCACAGGTTACCTTGTGCAGCCTGTCTGTGTGACATAATATTTTAGGACTTCATCTTATTAGTCTACAATTTTATAGTTATAATTTTGAACTTTTAGTTTTAATGTGGTATAGTATTATAAAGAGCTTTAACAATTTCTCTTGATCTGATGACAAATACTCCCCGACAGCAATATCCCCCAACGTCCCGACAAGATGAGGTGTGAGATAGATTTCTCTTGATCTGAGTATTTCCAACCCACTGCGTGCAGTCTCATAGAAGCGGCATCTCCACATACTTGTCTCGTTAGTCTGTACATCGGGGGAGACTGATTTATAGTTGTTGACGTGTGTTCTAGGCTAGTACATTGATCTGAAAAGAACACTTTTGTGGGATGTATAACTGTTGTATTGTAACATAATTCACCATCAGACGCGCGAATCAATAGTCCGAATATCAATCTAAGTATTTCTTAGAACAAGATGCTGTTAAGTGACCAAGATAACGGTAAAAAAATAATGACGAAATGGTGTTCGTGTAATCTTGGATTTTAACGAAAGTGGCTTCGCTTATTGGAACGAATAAAATTTAATTTTTAGTTTGAGTTTCTGAACAATTACATTAATATAAAGGGAGCAAGAATATCTTCTTTTTTTTGAAAGGTAATAGTTACTCTCTGAATTAATGTCTTTTTAAAAACTCCTTTATTCCTTCGGATAATAGTATAAACTTGATCTAGTCTGTGGACGTCTGCATTATATCGCACGGACTTAAAAAATATCCTGGCACTCATGAGAGAATGAAAACAACACAAACACACACGCACGCACACACACACACGCAATACAAAACACAAAGCGGACTAAATCCCTTTCTCGCGGGGCATATACTAGAAGGAAGAAATCGGAAGTGTCTCAGTTTCGAAAGTGAAAAAAAAACAACCGTGAAAGAAACTTACGCTATTCGGTTTGTTTGTGTTCAGTGAAGCGAGAGTAAGAAAACTTGTTGGTGGTTATACACAGTGTCATTGGTTTAGGCTTACATATAACATTTTCGTGTTCCGCTTTTCTGGTATCCACCCATTATGAGACACTTCCTCAAAGTATTTTTATAGTGTGTGTGTGCGTGTGTGAGAGAGAGAGAGAGAGAGTGAGTGGGGGTGAAGAAGGGGGTGAGTGAAGAAGGGGGTGAGCGCGCGCGTGTGTATGTTGTGTGTGTGTGCGCGCGCGTGCGTGTGTGTTGTGTGTGTATCTGTGCGTGCGAGCTCACGCTTATGCTGTCTAGACAAGCATTCACACACAGCTTTACGCTCTATTTCACAAACACTACAAACGTAACATAACAGAGGGGAGTGCAAACATGAACGTGAGGGGAAGGACGAAAGAAGGAGGGAGCAATCCAATGAAACCCATGTACACAGAATAGCAGTGACGTTTCAAGCGTAGGCTTGATCGGTGGATGACGACGTAGCCTGTATCGGTACATGTACACTGGAAATTCTCACTGGCGGTGCTTCTGGAAAAAAACAACAACATTGCACTGGAGTACAACACCATTATTTGATTGGCTGCGACTGCGTTACGTCAGGCCCTGGTTGCCACTAAGGGCTAATTATTTATCGCGAAAAAGCTTCGCACATGCAGCGTACTGATACTAGACTTGGACTTCTCCCTGTCTCAGTAACTTGGGTGAAGGTGGGGGCTTCGAGTAGTCTCAGCTACGCTGCCTGAGATTGGCAAATACTACGTGGACCATTTTTTTTTTGGGGGGGGGGGGGGGGGGGGGGGGGGGAGGTGTAATGTGGAAACAATTTGACCGCATCTTTCTGAAAATCTCGATCGCGTTTTGTATCCAGTCTGCAAGAGAGAACATTCCACGCACGCACATGTATTGGGCGCTATGCACAAAGGCGTGGCGGCCACGTGCTGCGGGAATAACACAGCGTGATCGAGTTTGAAAATGGTGAAGTACTGTGCTGCGTTTGGATGCTCTAACTACGACGTAAAACCTTTCTGCAAAGAAAAGAACATTTCCTTTCGTCGATTTCAACTTCGAGCGCAAATGATGAAGCACTGCATGTCGTCAACTCTAAACTGAATGTCAGTGACCAATCGCTCTGTAATCATTATTGCACGAGTGTGCTATGTTCAAAACATCACAATATCCCAAAATGTCGGTAAATTTAAAATTTTTAAGCAGCATTGGAGTACACGCGAGCGAGCTAACAGAAGCCATGACCGCTTTGTTATTCCCGCGCCACGTGACCATGCCGCCGACTTGTGCATAGAGCCCAATTCTTTGCGCGCTATTATAATATGATGATTTATTTCGGTGCACCACACTTCGCCAAAGCTCACTCCGCCCATGCTGACTTCGCCAAAATACACTCCGCCAAATCATTAGCCAGACATAAACATTAATTTCAAATAATAATAATAATAATTTCAAACGATAGCAACTTATACATATGACATAATTCCGAAACATCTTGAAAAAACAGATTTTGTATGTAATCAGAACATAGTGTCACCAATACCTGTATGGGAACTTGAAAATGCTAACTTTGACATTCTTTTAACAAATGAAACTAAGTATAATAACCCAGGTTTAATGATAATTGATGTTCGTAATCATTTATATGAAAAGTATTCAGCACAACTTAAGATATACACTGACGGATCGGTCTTAGAAAATGGTAATGCGGGAGCAGGTTTTGTTATTCCTGACTTTAAAATTACAGAATCATTTTATTTAGGAAAAGGATATTCCATTTTCACTGCAGAATTGATAGCAATACTGATGTCTTTAAATAGAATTATAAATCTCCCATTACATGTTTCTAGTGTAGTCATCTGTGTTGATTCAAAATCAGTTTTAGAAGCTCTAAAATCTAATAACAGTAAAGAAAGAAAAGAAATTATTTTTGAAATTAAGAACTTGATTCATAGTATTATAATTAATGGAACAGAAGTTAACTTTTGTTGGGTTCCTTCTCATTGTGGTTTTCTCTTTAATGACTGGGCTGACCGAGCTGCAAAAACTGGTGCCGAAAATAATAATGCAGTAAAATTAAATATACCCCTGTCAGTTAAAGAGATGCATGTTTTAACTGAAAAGGAAGTTAAAACTATGTCATTTTAATCAACTCTTTGACCAACATATTGGCATTCCCAGAACTGTTGTGACGATGGCTTATAGAATATATCTAAATTCCATCAGAACTAAATATTGTACGAACGTCAAATGTATCTGTAATGAAATGTTTTCTTTGAAACATGTTTTATTTGAATGCAATCAACTGCGTAATAGTTTGCCTAATAATGTTACGTCTTTGGGCAATATTAGTTTTGGTGTATGCATTAGTTTAGCGAAGACGTTCATTGGTTCTTCAGTTAGTAAGTTTATATGAGACTCGTCGATGTTATTTGATCATAATTATGTTTTGTTTTGTGTTTTTTCCAATTTATTTTCTTTGTATTTATTTATTTTTCTTTTTGTTTTGTTTTCATTTGTTTTTGTTTTTTGTCTTATCATTTCGGTGAAAAAGACATTAAAACAAACAACAACAACAACAACAGCCAGACATAATACTTCGCCAAAGCATACTTCGCCACAAACCTTAACGCATAAGATAAGATAAGAAAATATATTTTAATTAATTAAACATTTTCAAAGCCCAAGGCCAAGGCGTATGCGAATGCCTGAACGTTATTTCTTTTTAACACGAAATGGGTAATTGTCCATTATGATGCTTTCACCTCCTCGCATGGCTGGGACAAAACGTACATCTATGTCGCTTTTGATCGAATGAATGAAGACTAAAAAGCGCGACCGTTCCAGTCAAACAAAAATTCAAGACGGTGATTAAAAAAATACTAATAATAAAATAAACACAAGCAAAATGATGAACGTTTTCCTAAATCGTGATATTTGTTCGTTTTTCCACGCTTCAAGACAAGTGATTGCTTGTGAACAGTTTAACAAATGTCTTTCTTCGCGAACTGAGAAGAGCGGGTTTTGGCGAGATCTTACTATCCGTGCCATGGCGACCTTGGGCAAGGGTTGTCGGTGCTAAGAGTGGACATCAAAGGTTTGGCGAAGGTGTGGCTCACCAATTTATTCCCATATTTATAGTGCCAGAGAATAACGATGTAGAATTGATAGTTAGGCAGTGATCATTCTAATATAACAGGCTTAGTCTATAAGAAAATTAGTCTGATTTTACTCCTTCGGATGAGAGTTCAAATCAACGTCTAGCCTGTGCACGCACGTATTCCATAGCATGGATTTAAAAGTACCTGACAAATGTCCAATATGGCTACACAAATACACCCAGCGCGCACTAGGTCCTTTCTCCCCATCCTCAGTGGACTAGGATTGTGCTCAGTCGTTTGGGTATCAGATTACGCGCTTAAAGGTTGCAAGTGGGCGTCTCGGGTGGCTTGAGTTAGATCCTGTATCGGCCAGCGCCTTGAGCGGCTTTTGAGCTGGGAAAGCGCTATATAAAAGTGAAAAAATAAATAATTAAAATGTCGTTTCCCCCCCCCCCCCCCATTCCCCCAAAACCTTTACACTAGTGAATGTGATCATAGAAACAAAGAATGTAGTTTTTGCCGGTGTCTTAAATTATAGTAGCCTTCACCGTGCGTGTGCGTGTGTGTGTGTGTCCGTACTTAAGTGAACTGTGCTTTGATTGTTAAATAAAGTTATTCCCACGCAGGGGATGCTTAGTATCCAGGCCTCGGCTAGACTCGGCTACGCAGTGTAGTTGTTGAAAGGAAATCCGTTACCACAATTTACGCTCACGCGCGAGCTAAACCTCACGATTTTCACACTATAGCTCAGCCTGGATGAGCTTAGGCTACTGTATTTATTTAATCCGCTTCAGTTTAGCTGAGAGTCGGTATTCGTTAAGGTTTGACGCTGGATGTTTATTTTACGACGACGAAGCGAAGCTTAACGTCCTATATTAAAAAAGTTAAGGACAATAAAAATGTGGTGTTGACACCACTTATGATAAAAAACCAGACCAGGTCTGGTTTGGGGTGGGGTGGGGGGGGAGGGGAGGTGTTGTTAAAAGCTGGGTAGGGCAAGGGAGGATAGAAAAGAAGAAAAAACACTCCTACTGTCGTCCATCTGACATTCATTCACTGTCATTCTTGGCTATTTTACTCCTATGGAGTGATTTTTACAATTTGCCGGACAGCGGCATTAGTTTTCCTGTGGTGTAACCACTGGCAGGGTTTTGGAGACCCTCAGGTTATATGTACGTGGGTATTTTATCCCCTATACAATGCGTGGGACCAGGTCCCGCCACATAAAATGGCAAGTGTGCTTGGCACTTGAAGTAATAGCTTGCAGGGGAGAGGCCTCCCTTTAGATGTAGCTCTTAGTTAGTTGCCAATCGGCCAGGCCGAATTTTGGCACTTGGTGAGTAATGGGTGAGACCAGGTCTACCACTCCATTTTTTGTAGTTCTGTGTGATAACATATGCAGCCTGTGACTACTAAGTTATAGATTTATAACTATAAAGAGAACCCCCGGAGACCAGGTCTCATGGGGTGCAACGCAGTCGGGTGTCGTTTGGGCCAGGCCCATTACGATCCCAAAAGACTGGTTTGCATATCTGTAGTAATAGGTGCACTGTTGGTGCCAGTGTGGCGCCGGCAGTATACTTAGTTGTCAGTCCATAAGTGATCTGTCAGGACCAAAAGGTCTACTGAGGATACACGTCGTAGGGTGGGTAGTCATCGGGATTAGCTAGACAGTTAGCTATTGGGAGTACACCTTCAGGACCATGGGGTCAACTGGGGGTACCTGTCGTGTCTTGTCATGGGTTGTCAGTCCTTATGATCGTGTGCCAGGACCCGGTGGGTCAACTGGAAACACACTTTTTATGGTTATTTTGTCAGTCCCTAGAGGTGTGTCCCAGGACCTGGAAGGTCAACTGGGAGGTACACGTTATAAGATGAGTACGTCAGTATGTGTCAGTAAACCCAGGACCTATTAGGTCAACTGAAGGTTTTACACTTAAGATGGTTGGTCGGATACATGGGCCTGAACCTAGGACTCGGAGGGTCAACTAGGGGCATGAGTCATTAAGTGTAAGATGGTTGTGATCAGTAACAGCTATTGGCATATGATGCCCATGAGAATCGGTTCGTCTAGGTTGGTAGACGCTAGTGTAGTGGATCTAAAAGAGTTTGCCCCAAGGAGATTTGAGGATTGTGTCTGATAGTATTCTCTGGGGAGCCAGCCCAAGTGTGGTGTGAGGAAGTAGGAAATCTGAGGCTTGAAGTCCATGGGCTTTTGCGTATTCACGCAGGGGGGAGCAGGTGGAGGCAAGTGGCATGCATCCCCCGAGAAAGTGTTGCCAGCAGAAGGGTTCTCCACATGGACAGCAAATCGGGCTGAAACGTGTATATGTTGATATGGTTCGGATTCTTCCAAGCAGTCGTTGGTTTCTGCGTGGGAGGGGCTGGACAAGGCTGTGGCCAGTAGGAGAGAAGATGTAGCCTTTCCTTCTACAATAGCGCCTCATGAATCTGTCCCTGGCAGCTTTGGTGGCGGCCTTTAGCTCCCCTTTAAGTTCGGAGAGGGAGGGAGGAAGATGGACACGTGGGCCGGCGTCGGCCGCAAGGGAGGCTGCGCGATCAGCCAGCTCATTTCCATATATTCCACAGTGAGAGGGTATCCAAGTCAGAGAAACCTGGCATCCCTTACAGATGATTTGGTGGGAGAGGAGAAGGATCTCCTGCTGTAGGTCTCGGCGATTTTTGGAGCCCCCACGGCATAGTGCCTCCAGTGCAGATTTGGAGTCGGAGAACACAACGACAGCGAGAGGGAGGTTTGTAAGATTGTCGATGTGCGATAGTGCCATGAGAATGGCGTAGAGTTCTGCGGTAAATATGCTGGCACCATCTGGTAGTTTGAAGACTTTAGAAATTTTTTGATAGGGGATGGCAAAAGCAGAGCCGACCTTGCCATCCTGCCCAACCGAGCCGTCTGTGTAGATGGGTAGCTGGGTGGTTGAAGCGGAATGAATTTTTTCTTTGGCCAATGTAGCCAGAAGGAGTGGATTCGTTTGCTTGGAGCCCTGATCGGCGATGGTGATGTCTATCTGGGGGGCTTCTAGCTCCCAGTGTGGAAAGAAGACAACAGAGGACTGGTTGACATCAGTCGGCTGGTGTCTGCAGTCATTCCAGAGAGGTTGGGTATATGTGGGTAGAGCTAGGGTTTTCTGACTGATGGTGGGTAGTATGGAGACTCTTGCCCTCGAGGCTTTGGAGGCCTCCGAGTTGAGGTTGCCAAGAACGTCCCTCACTAGGGAGGGGACCGCGAAGGCAGCTGCCTCGAATCTGGCGGCAAGTTCCCTGCATTTGTCTCTCAGGGGTACCCAGCCAATTTCTTGGTATGTTAGATGGTTGATGGCGCACTTGGGGATCCCCAGGGCGATTTTTATTGCAGTAGTTTCCGTGCTGGTTAGACGTGTCCAGAGGGAGTCGGGTGCGCTGAAGAACACTTGGTGCCCGTATGTGAGCCTCGAGCGCACCAGGGCTCCCGTCAGAGTGATCAGAGCTCTTGTGGAGAAGCCGGTCTGAGACGTGAGAAGTTTCAGAAGGGAAATGGAGAGATAGCAATAATGGGCTCTGAGCCCCAAAGCTCATAGAGTTACTAAAGGAGGCCTTTTATTGCAATTTATGGCTGTTTTATGAGCTTTTAAAAAGCGCGCCAAAGCACTCTGGGAATCCGGCATTTGCTAAATATAATATATATTCGTATATTTTGCGTCTTTGGTCTCCCCATCAACTCCAAAAACTTAGAAAAAATACCCTACTTAGAAAGTAGAAAACTTAGAAAACTTTAAAAAAAATTTTTTTTTTCTTTTGCACGCATCTCCCACTCCACCAAGTGAGCCCAAGCGTTGTGGCATGTGTGTTGTCTGTCATCAAACCCCAAATGGGGAATCTCTACGAGACGAAATTAGAGAAACCCACGGAGGTGTACTGACTGAACTTTGGCTGCGAGTCGGACAGTTGGATTAAGTAGGAGGTTCCCAGGATACAGCGCGCAGCCTCCTGTCTTACCCAATGTCATGCAACCATTCGTTCTTGCGTTCAATATCTGTTTACTTGTTGCCTGAGGCTTGACAATTGGATTAAGTAGGAAGGGATCGAGAGTTAGCGTGCACCTTCCAGTCTTATCCATTGTCATGGCAATTTTCAAACATGTATCCAAGCCACTTGCCACTTTGTACACTGTGTCTATTATTGCAATAGGACAGACATTTGGCCTTAATGCCTTAGCAAATTCAACACATGCCACAGAAGTGACTAACCACACCGAAAATCTATACTTCCTTTTTTCTTTATATCCCCATCCAGATCGCTCATAAAAGAAGATTGGGCTTGGGAAATTACATACAACAAACCAGCATTAATATTCGTTATTCTAAATGTACAATTCTAAATAATACACCATTAAGTGCAGCAATCTTTATTACATATTGTTCATATTAATTTTTAAAAGTGTAACAAATAGATATATAAATAAAAATTTATATTAAAGCATGTGTTTCCCATTTACTAGCTGTAAGTTAAACCAAGGGAAATAATTTGTGTGTATTTTAAACATGCATTAAGCATGTGATCCAGTTGAAAAACAGAATCGGAAATTCCCCTTTACTAGACCAGAGGAAATAATTTGTGTACAGGAATATTTGTGTGCTTTCTCTGTGTGAATGTAAAATCCTTAGTAAGTTTTTTGCCTTTGCTTAGATATATAAAAAGAAATTTATATTAAGCATGTGATCCAGTTGAAAACAGCAAATAGAAATTTATATTAAGCATGTGATCCAGTTAAAAACAGAACCTGGAATTCCCTTTGCTAGGGGCAGTGTGAAATAATCAATATTCTTGGCATAATATGTAGAGTTTAAGACAACAACTGAAACAACAAATAGAAATTTATATTAAGCATGTGATCCAATTAAAACAGAACCTGGAATTCCCTTTGCTAGAACAGTGTGAAATAGTTCTTGGCCTAAGCCCAGTTTATTCAATCGGGAATTCCCGCAAACATTAATGTTACAACCTTATACAGATTCAATATAAGTCCCATTCAGTTAAGGGAAGTAATAAAAACATTACTACGCATTTATAAGTAAAGTTGCGGTTGCTTCCCTTTGACTGTATTTGGTGGTTTGAAGCCTAAAAATCCATTTTTTTAAATAATTATTTTTAATTTAAAGTTTTGTTATCAGTATAAAAATGACGGACACAAAAAGTCTTTCACAATCTCCTTTGTTTAAAGACATCTTTCAAACAATACAACTCCCTATTTTTGACAGTCAAAATGTTATTAAATCTGTCTATAATAATTACGAATTTGTACTTAACAATTTTACTTTCAAATCCCCTGTTAAAATACGCATTCACGCTCAAATAACTTTTATTAAACCCGGCAGTATTGATGAAACGATGACTGTGTGGATTTCTTCAAGTCAAATTGAAGTGTTAAAATCTTCAGACCTAGACAATGCTTATAACAACATCTTGATCAACCAGTTACAAGACAGCATAGAGCGTGCAACTATGAAAGGGTCTGGATGGGCAGAGGGAAATTTAGAATCATTAGAACTGAACATTGCAAAGTATAATCCAATCAAAGGAAAATCTTATATCCCTCTTCCCAAAGAAATTCTTGACAAGAAGGCTGTATTGAATATTAAGAACACCGACGACAAATGTTTTGTGTGGTGTGTTCTGGCTAAATTATATCCTATTCAGTCGAAACAACATCCCGAAAGGGTGGCGCTATACAAAGATAAAATAACGAACTTAAATCTCAAAGACATTAATTTCCCTGTTAGCCTTGACGCCATTGACAAATTTGAATCACAAAACTCTCCTATAACAGTCAATGTATATGTTTGGGACCCTGAATCAAAACTTATGCCTTTACGAATCTCTCCTAATGCCCCATCGTTTTCAGACCTCAATCACCACGTCGATCTTTTACTAATAACCGACCCGCAAGATCCTAGCATGCAACATTATACTCTGATACGAAACATATCTAGATTATTAGGACACACTTCAAAACATCATGGCAAACAATATTTGTGCAGACGCTGTTTAACTAGAGTCTCTAATCTCCAAGTGGCTGACAAGCACAGTAAAATTTGCAAAAGTATGACAGATAATCAAACCCGCCTTGTGTTACCAAAGCCAGGTTCTCAAGTATATTTTAAAAACATCAACAAACAATTCAAACAGCCTTATATAGTTTATGCCGACTTCGAATCATTGATTTTAAAATATCAAGGCCCGCAAGGATTTAGTACGCCTAATTCATTCCTTACACACCTTCACGAAGTCTGCAGTTTCGGGTATGTAGTTGTTAGAGCCGACGGACAACATACAGAGCCGGTAATTTACAGAGGGCCTGACGCAGCTAGGAAGTTCTTAGATGAGATGAACAAAATATACAAATTGTGTTTACTGCAGCTAGATAATCCGGCGCCCATGATATTTACTGAATCTGACTCCCATAATTTTAAAGCAGCTACACATTGCCACATTTGTAATAAAGAGTTTGACCCGAAGGACACAAAGGACACGAAGTCCCAAAGGGTGAGAGATCATTGTCACATAACAGGGGCATTTAGAGGTGCAGCTCATCAGAAATGCAACTTGGAATATGGAATCAAACATTTCTCTCTCCCTATTTTCATTCACAATCTTCGAAATTACGACTCCCATTTAATCATGCAGGCAGTGACGAAAGCATACAAAGTGTCATGTATTGCCGAGACAGAAGAAAAATATAAAACTTTCACTTTGAATAAATTAAAGTTTTACGACAGCTTTCAACATTTGTCTTCCAGTTTAGAAACACTAGCTAAGAACTTACCCAGCTATCCTATCACTAGCAAATATTTTCCAGACGTTACACTAATTCGGAAAGGTGTGTATCCTTATGAATACATGGATTCTTGGGAAGTGTTTGAAGAACTAGAATTACCACCTAAAGAAAATTTCTATTCTTCACTCAATAAAAGTTTCATAAGTGATACCGATTACCAACATGCACACAACGTCTGGAATGCACTCGGATGTAAAAACCTTGGTGACTACCACGACATATATTTAAAAGCCGACGTCTGTTTGTTGGCTGATGTGTTTGAAAAATACAGAGAAACGAGTTTACATCATTACTCCCTCGACCCTTCTCATTATATTTCTTCGCCAGGAATGAGTTGGGATGCTTTCTTAAAACTTAGTGGTTCTAAAATCGATCTCATAACTGACCAGGTAATGATGACAATGATTGAGTCGGGCATTCGTGGAGGAATAAGCGTGGCAGCTCATAATTATTGCAAAGCCAACAATAAATACCTGAAGCACTATGACCCCTCGCAGAAATCTAATTATATAATGTACTTTGACGCCAACAATTTATACGGCTGGGCAATGAGTGAGCTTTTACCGGTTTCAGATTTCAAATTACTTGTTAATCCAAACCCCGCAAACTTTACTTGGTTAAACAGTATTTTAAATCACCCTAAAGATCATACTATAGGGTTTATTGTCGAAGTTGACCTAGAGTATCCCAATGCTTTACACGACCTACATAATGATTACCCATTAGCACCAGAAAGATTGCATGGTACAGACAAGCAACTTAAACTTATTCCCAACCTCTATAATAAATCTAATTACGTCTGCCACTACAGAAACCTGCAGTTCTACATCAGACACGGCATGAAGTGCACAGCGATTCACAAGCTTTTATTCTTTAAACAAACGAATGTCTTGGCCGGGTACATCAATAAAAACACAGAGCTCAGAAAACAAGCGCAATCTACGTTTGAAAAAGATTTCTTTAAGCTGCTGAATAACAGCTGTTTTGGTAAAACTATGGAGAACCCATACAAGCGAAAAGACGTCAGGCTAATTACATCACCCAATCAAGCGATTAAATTAACATCTAAACCTCAATACCTTGGTTACAAAGAGTTTCATGACTCCCTGTATGCTGTTACCATGAAAACCACACAAGTTAATCTAGACAAACCAGTGTTTATGGGGATGACTATTCTTGACCTTTCTAAATTACTAATGTTCGAATTTTACTACGATTACTTTAAACCTAAATACCCGGAGGCCAGAGTTTTATACACAGACACAGACTCCCTTATACTAGACATCCCTACTGAAGACATTTATAAAGACTTAGAATCGGAACTACAACATTACGATACTAGTGACTACCCTGAAACTCACCCTTTGTACAGCAAAGCAAACCAAAAGAAAATAGGTTTGATGAAAGATGAAATGAACGGGAAACTTATTGAAGAATACGCAGGACTGCGATCTAAGCAGTACAGTATTAAACACGAATCGGGAGAATCTTCAAAAGCGAAAGGCACCCAAAAAGCTGCAATAAAAAACAGAGATATCAGGCATGAAAACTACTTGGAAGCCTTAGATGGAAAAGAAGTTAAACCATACCCTAACACAACTATAAAGTCTAAAAACCATATAGTGTCCACTGCTGTGACGACCAAAAAAACATTATGCGCTAATGACACAAAGAGAATAAGAGTAACTAAGGAGTTCGCATACGCTCTAGGCCACTATAAATTACAGGTAGGAACAGCGACTGCGACTGCGACTACGAGTAAGGAGGAGGGCCCGTAAGGTTTGAATAAATGTTAACTGTATTTATTCTGAAGCACTGAGCTTTTTCTTCAAAGCATCTAGCTGCTCTTTCCGTCCCAGTAGTCTCCATTCTTCTATTAATTTTTTTTTAATTTCTTCAACATTAACATGTGCAGACCTAGATTTAGATTGTATGGCGTGCTTCAACTTTTTATATTCTTCAAAATCTCGCTGGATAATTACAAACTCTTGGTCTGTAATCTGAGTGTCTTCTAGAGCTTTTGAAATTATTAAGTTCATGCTAGTAAGTTTAGCTATCGCCAGGCTAGAAATGAGGTCGTGTTTTTCTAGTTTCTTAGATACTTTAGTATTAATTACGCCAAGTAAAACTGACATCACTGAAGATAATCCGGCAGCCACTCCTAATCCAATACTAATTGGTATACCGATTCCAGTCACCAATAATCCCACGCTGGCAGCAGCTTCCGCAGCATTAATAACATTTAGACCAGTAGACACGTAATTTATTGTGCTATAAGCGCCGGAATACCTTCGTCTGCATCTAGAGTACTTTTGGATATCTGATTCAATTTGAGTCCTAACTTTTCTTATTTCTTCCAGCCTGAACGTTTGAACATTATTTAAGTCTAACGTTGGAGCACTGGGTTGCATTGGTTGTTCATCCACTACTGCTTCTACTATAGCAGGATACAATTTTGTCGTCATATTTTTAGTGTGAAAAAAAAGGGTTAACAATAATTAACTTGATTTTAGTTTATTAGCAAAATATTCTATTTGACTATCAGAAAATATCTGATCGCTGAAATAAAATGCTAACAGATCTACGTTGTCTAGGCTAATTTGCGCTATTCTGTCAATAGGATTTGGAACAGGGACAAAAGTTATCTTGGGTGATGAAGTAAATACGGAAAACTGATTTTCATTTTCTCTTTTCTTCATAAATACTGTAACTCGTCTGGGATCCTCATCTAAATCAACCCAACTTAGAGACACTTGCGGAATTACATTAAAATTTCTCTGCGTAGGCCTGTGAGCAATTATGTCCAGTACTATCATAGCTGTGCTACCTAGCTGTAAAGGAGGCTGCAGAATAACTCTAACATTTTTCCCTGCGGTTTCACGCTTATGTAAAACATAGCTGCTTTTTTTGTAGGCTTTGACTTCTATGGTTTCCCGATTGTTTTCATCCGGCACAAGACTAACTAACATAGGCCCGGCGTTAATAATTTTCTTAAATTTATTGTCTGGTCCCATAAAAGTGTAAGGGCTTTCGCACTTGAATTTAATAAGCCAATCTAATTCTGTGTCTATAGGTGTTAAAGACCAGGTATTTTCTCGTTTAGTAATAGCATACTTAAAATCGGGATCTACTTTACCGGCATTAAAATCCTTTAGCTGATCGATAGATGGTTTTTCTTGCGGTACTGACGGCGGCACTGCTTCAGGTACTGCCGGCACTACAGGCACTAGCGCTCGTTTATAATATCCATTTTGTGTAAATTCGAAACCGTAAATAGACCCAACAATAGCATTCGCATCAAAGTCAATTGTGTCTGCTAAGTCTTTTAGTTCAATGGTAGGACAGGTTACTGGAATTTGAGGGCCGATTGACATTGTATTTTAAAATTAAACTTTATTTTATCTCAAGAATAATTGTAAGATCTTCAAAGTCTACAATTTCGTTGTTTTGGTTAGTTATTTTGAAGCAGAAACTAGTATGATAGTCCTGACTTAAGTGGCGTTTTTGAGGCAGAAATTTCAATGAAACTGGATCGCAGTAAGATTCTCTCTGAGTTGAGATTATCCTTAGCAATGTACTAGGAGTTCCGTTTACTAAGTTTTCCGATGTCTTCAGTTGATGAAGGTACACAAACAATCTATTATTAATTAACAAATTCATAGGGTTTGATCCAATAAATCTTATAGAACTGCCGACAGTGCTGGAGCTGTCAGATAAAGATAATTCATTGCCACGGAAACCTAATATTTCTGCCAGCTTTGGCGCAAGTGTAACGCTGGTAATGTCTTTATGCTGGGTTTTATGGAAAGTTAAAGTTACTATCAAGTTTGCAGGGTTCATTTTTGCTTCAATCGAATGAGGTTTAAACAATTCTTCAGTAAGTCTGCAGAAGTCATAATAGCCGGCATGAATAAAGTGCCTTTTTTTATTAATCATTATCCAGTTGTTGTTTAGTTCATGACTAATATTTAACCATTTAACCGTGTAGAATATTTCGTGTAGGATTACGTTAAGGTCGCTGTTTTTGTTGTCAATAGGATGCTGAAGTTCAATGGGCACACCTGATTTTACGAATTCGAAAGTTACAAACATATTTTTTTAATATAATAAAAATGTACGCGCCTTATAAATATAACAAAGCTGCAAAGTATACTACAGGGCCTTATTATTACGAAAAAGCAGTCGACCTAACCAAGCTGACAATAGCTGTGGCAGCCAACGTCCATTTCGAAACTATCCCCCATAATATTTTTGATCATTACCTCAACCCAGACATTACGAGCGACTTTTTAGCTAACCAATGGCTAAACAACGGGGGTATGCAGTTCTTTCAGAATCAAATTAATTTTGCCGTGTCATGCGCTACAACTGGTTGCGGAGTTTCTTACGTTCATCACCTTAATCACCCAGATCCCATGTTGAAGTCTATTTATCTGTTCCATTTGTATTATCAAGTGAGGCGGGTGTTGTCTGAACTTCAGGCTCCGTTACCTACTGACAAAAACTTTAATCCCTTTAACAATGGCTTTGACAAGAAAGCGTATCAAAGGTTGTGCAATGAATTCGGAATTGATACTAAAACAGACTTCAGACAAAAACTAGACCTCAATCACGGAATGGGAACTTTATTTAGATACGCTGTAGGTAATTTATACACGGGGCCTTACGTACCTGGATTCACATCATTTAACCACAACAGCCAGGTTCCTTTACTGTATATCAGACAAAAACAAAGTGCAGCATACAGCACTTTTATATTAGACACATCAAACGGATTTACTCAAAGTGGGGTGGAAAGGCTGAATGAATCTATTCGTACGTATGCGTGGTGCATTTTGGGGTCTCAAGCACAAACACGAAGTAATATCATTGGGGAAGGAACTAGCTTCGATGCACAAAAGCAGTTTCTAGCCAACATTGAAGATTCTATTAATTCGGCAGTAGATTTGCCCGCGAGTATTAAAAGATATCAGGACACTTTAAAGTATGCTAGATCGAAAGTAGATTACGTAATAGGTTTAGGACTGTATATGTTGCCTTCAGACCTTCAGCTTAGGATAGGAACTATATCAAACTACAACAACAATATAGTGATTGCCGACCCTCAGTTTCATATAGGCTACAATCCTACAATAAATACATTGAATACAGTGAATACAGCAAATACGGTATTTACTGCTAGGCCTAATAATGAACCTTTAAGTTCGCCACCGCTTCCGAGTTTGCCAAGTTTGCCAAGCTTGCCGGAACTGCAAATGCCGGTAACTGATCATGGGGTTTCGCGTCTAGCGCTTACAGGGGGTTTATTGTTTGCTGGGTTAATTGGGATTTACTATTTTAAGTAACCAGAGTAATATTATTATAAACAAAGACCACAGATGTTCAGACGCCCAAACCACAACTTTAGAAGCAGTATTAAATATCCATGAAAATACAGAACCTAATATTCCTGGAAGTGCGTCTACAAGTTTGTCACCTAAGCGTTTCAATAAGTTAGCTATGCTTTGTAACGTCTTTTTAATCCAGTCTTTAACCGGACTACCGCCAGGTCCACCAGGTACGCCAGGTCCACCGGCACTGATGCCTACGGTTCTAGTCAGTGCTAAGACTAGTGTGCTTATTGTCATCCCAACAGCTGTAAGAATGCTAAATATTGTAACACCTTGCTCTCTGAACAGTGTTTGAATTCTTTCTGCAAGTGTAGTGTCTTCGTGTAAAATTTTATGCACCGTTTCTTTTATTCTGGCGAAATTAGTTATTAATTTTTCTCTGTTTATGGATAAGGCTTCTAGCCTCGCCGCGCGTTCTGTGTAAAGGTCTGCGAGCCTTTTTTCGATCATCTTTTTTACCTCAATGCTTAAGTTCGCGTCATCAGCTTCTGCTAGTTTATTTTTTTGTTTTTCTATATGTTTGTCGAGCTCGCCGAGCTTGGCCAAATTCATCATTGTCTCCCCTCTCACAGATTGTAAAGCTTTATCTAAGCCCTGAAGTTCACGCAGTGGCAATAATGGCGAGTCATTGATAGTTTCCATAACCTGATCAATATTGGTGTCCTCATTTGTTTGTAAGGTTGTTAACTCTTTATTTACTTCTAATGCAGAACTAGTTAAGTTAGTTAAGTCTTGTAGTTCTATTTCTGAACTTAACGATGCATCTATTCGTTGAAGTGAAGCTACTGCTTGGCGATGCAACGCTGGCACTCTATTATCGGAAAGCCCCAATGATCGTATTACAGTCACTGGGAGTTTAGTTTTCAAAGTAGACCACGCATAAAATTTATCAGGATTCTTTAACATAGTTAACTGTACTCTCACTTTTTAACCGGATACCATAGTGTTTATAAACAAGTGATTATTTTTGTCTAGTTCGAAGTCGCTGGGACTAACATAATCAGGTAACTCGCGCCCGATGTAATTGTAAAATTTATTGATTTTTCTGGCTTTTTGGGTTTCAGTTACTTGACGTAATTCTTCTCCTATACTTAGCCTTGTTTGGCTCATGTCGTCTCCTACCATAGAAAGAAGTCTGCTGGTTGTGTCAACGTTGAGGTCTTCATTAGGCTCATTTGGTTTAAACACTTCATCAAGAGCTTCACCACCTGTTGCCATTTTTAAATATAATTTTTTTTTTATCGCATTAAAAATGCAAAGCTACGGAAACTTGTTAGACCCTACACGTCGATTGAGGACACCTTTAGGCATCAAAGGTGAGAAAAGCACAATAATTATTACAAACAATCCAAGCAGCATAGAGCCTAATCAGCTACTAACCATAAGATTTCCAAATTTAGGTCCTGATGATGTAATAGTTCCGGGCAGTCCTAAATTGGGATTTAAAATTAGTCTGAATTCTGACGATGATCCTAACAGAACCGTAGTCAACAATCTAGGCAGAGCTATAATTAAAAGAATGGTTATTAAACTTGATGGGCGAGAAATCCAAAGTATCGATGACGCCGGTGTTTTGTTTTGTTACACAGATCTGTGGCTGAGTAAATATGAAAGGGAAGATTTAGTTGGTCAGGGGATTCAAGCCGCCAATGTGGCAAAACTTCGAATCAAAGCTGGCGATGCTGTCGCTTCTAACAAAGGTGAAAATGCATTAGCTGCTGTATACAAAAACAGGTTTTATTTTCCACTCGATTTTGAACTGCTACACAGTCATCTGCCATTTCATCAAGGTTCATTTAACGATAGGCTGTCTTACGAAATTATTTTCAATGATTATTCTCAAGTAGTAATTAGCTCTGACAATGATGCTAGGTATACAATTACAGACATCACGCTTGAATATGAAGTGGTCACTCACGCTGAACTCAGTAGGATGATCAGGGGCCAATATGACAAACTAGCAATTTATTATGACAGGATCGTTCGCTACAGACAGTTTAATAAAGATTTATTAGACGCACTATGGACCATCAACATAAATTCACCTGCTCGAAGTTTTAAAGGTGTACTGTTGTTGTTTGTGAAAGAATCTAATTACAATCGTGACAGCGAGAATTTTATCAATCCTAATATTTCAAAAGTGTCTGTAGTGATTGAAGGTAAACCTAATCAATTATTCGCGAATGGAATGATGGGATTTCAACAGTTTGATGAGATTAGGAAAATCTTGGGTGGAGGTAGATTGCGGACTGACACTGTGGATTTGATTTCAAAGGATCTTCATTTGCATGACACAAGACTGCAAGATTATCTGGTGAATAAATTTGCGTTGTGGTTAGACTTTCGAACCATACCCACCAACGAACTTCATGGATCTGGAAGAAGAATTGAAAACGGAACAGATGGTATAACAATTGAATTGCATAGGGAAGCAAGTGCTAGGTCAGAATCAGTTACAGTATACATGTATATAATTATGGATGCTCAGCTAAACATTGAAAATGGAAGATTAAAAGATTTAGTATATTAAAAAATGACCTCTTTGTTACCTCGTGATCCTCATTGTGGAATGATCGTTGGCATGACGTCATGCGGAAAGACTGTCTTTGTTCTGGATTTGTTAGAAAAATATTACGCAGGACACTTTGATTATATAGTAATTTTTTGCCCAACTATTCAATATAATAAAACCTACTTAGATCGTAAGTATGTCTGGACAGATGAAAATATCTTTGTTGTAAATACCAATGGCAAGCTCAATGAGTATTTAACGTATTTTTATAACCTGTTTGAGAATGAGGGTAATACGTTATTCTTAATCGATGATTGCAGTGCAGAAAAAGATATTGTATTAAAACGGAACATATTGAGCAAGCTGGCTTTCAGTGGACGCCATGTGAAAATTAGTGTCTGGTTAATCACGCAGAAATTTAATTCCATATTAAAGGATTTTAGAGAACAAGTTAAATTTGTTTGCCTGTTTTATTGCAAAGATCGAGACAGCTTTGATAACTGTTTAAAAGAAAATGACGTAATTGAATCAAAAGAGGAAAGAACTAAATTAAAAGAACAGCTAAAAAAAGGCAAGCACTTAAAATTATTATTAAAAACTGACCAACCAACTGGCTATACAATACTTATGTAAGTAAGTAAGTTCTTTTATAATTTAATTATTGTAAGTTATAAGTTTTTTTTAAAGTCGACTTAATTAAGTTAGATGCAAGTAAGTAAGTTCTTTTATAATTTAATTATTGTAAGTTATAAGTTTTTTTAAAAGTCGACTTAATTAAGTTAGATGTAAGTCACTAAGTCAAAAAAAAAAAAAAGGTTGAAGGTAAGTAATAGTGGCGATGATTATAGTTCATTTATCTTAATGGTTCTGTGTCTGGTGGAATAATCTGAAGTTCTTCTTTTACAAAATTTCTTTGTGGTGTTCTACGATCACTTCTCGGTCTTAAATAATATACAGGCGGATCAGTAGATAATGCTCTGTCAACTTCATAAACGCTTAATGACCAAATTGGGTCGGTAGCTCGTCTTCTAGTGTCATTAGCAACTTCTCCAGGCTGATAAAGGTATCTAACAGTTTTGTTCATCAAAGTTAGATCCGGCTGACCAGGCTTTGAAACGGTAACAACAATCTGTTTCTTTTTAATAGCCTCAACTGGTTTTAATCCTGTAACTCTGGTTGGTTCTGAATTCATTTCCCTTAAAACTCGAGGCAGCCTAACAACCCATTCTGTATTAGTGGTTTCAGTAAAGAGCAGTTCCTTTGAATACTGATAAGTGAATAATCTTTCTGCCAGTTGCCGATTAAAGTTTTCTACAATACCCTGTGATCTGTGCAATCCAACAACTCCTCTTCTAACAGTTACATTATGTTTTAACAAAAGCTGGTTAACAGCTCCTTTGAATTCAGACCCTTCATCGCATTGAATAAGTCTAGGGAACCTTAGAGGCCCTCTTGAATAAATTGCATTTAAGGCTTGAGCGACCTCAGCAGAATTTTTAGTCCTAAGAGCATGCGCGTCTTTAAACCTGGTAGCTATATCAATAACAGTAAGGGCATACCTGTATTTCTTTCTATATATTTTGTCATGAGGAAGATATAACAAATCTATTTGGTGTGTGTCATTTGGTCTGGAGTTTTCAAATTTTGGTCTTATTATTTTCTTCGGGGGTGGAAGATAGATTTGCCATACAGCTTGCTTCGATAACCATTGTTTAACTGTGTTTACTGACAAGCCAGTCTTTTCTACTAGTTTATTAACTGCCATCATCCCTTTCCAATATCCGGATTGAGAATAATATAATCTAGACAAACGCGAAGTCATATTTTATTTAGATTTATATTTTTGTTGAACGAGGTAATAAACTACTGTTATTCCAAACACAATTAAAATTAATTCTCCGGTCTCTGACATTGTAGGTGCAATGTTAGGTGTGTAGTAATCGGATAACACTGGTTGCTTTAATGAAGGGAGTGTCGTGCCAGTGAATAAATAATATTGGTGCAAAGCTTCATCAACGTCTTCGAATGTTTTATCAGCATGACCTTCTTCTTTCAATCTTGTATTAACAAAATCAAGCTGCATTAGTCTGTTTTTCTCGTATTCGGCCTGATCTTGTTGTAATTTTTCCATTGCTAAGTTATGCCGTTTTGATTCTTCTTTACTGTCCAGTTTTGAAAACAAATAATTTGATCCTGAAAAGGCTAAGGCATTTACAGCAGCAGAACCAAGCACCATTGCAGCACCAGCCATTTTTTAATTTAGTTTTTTATTTTATTTGTATTTAAAATGAATTGTGATGACTTGTTAATGCAAGAAGCTATTAATGTCACAGGTACTGGTGTTGACAACGAGAAAAAAGACAGGCTGGTTGCATTAGTAGCTTCCGGAAAGTCAAAATATTATCTTGGTGTTGACTTAACTACTGAACAAGTGCAAAGACTGAGGCCAGAAGAGATCATTATATTACATAATAAATATGATAAAGTTCTCGGCGCTTTAATGGTTAAAAGTTTAGGGCGTTCGATTGTGAAGTTATATACCAAAGCTGTGTCGACCTTTGTTACTTTAGATTGTGAGAATGATTTATTTGATGATTTGATTAAAGATCCAGTTATTGTTAATGGGATTAGTGAGGTATCAAGAAATCTATATTATAAGTTTGGAAGCTTGTTGACCCCATTTTCAGCCGGGCTAATTACTTTTCAACACATAAATTTCTCTGCTATTAAAAATGGACTCTTCCAATCCAGAGATGGAGAAGGAGATGGAGGTGAAGAATTCAGAGAATCAACAGAACCCAGTGACAGTCACTAAACAAAAGAGCCCAGGAAGAATTGCAGCTGGAAAGAAGTTAGCAGAATTTAACAAGTTACATAGATGGAACAGACAAACAAAAGCAAACATATTAGGAAAAAAGGAATCACCAAAAGAAGAAACAATAACGCAACAAACATTAACAACAAATAAAGAAGAACCAATACAACCAGTACAATCTTCAAATAACATATATTATTTATGTATAGCTGGTGTAGTGGGTGCAAGTGGGTACATAATTTATAAATACCGCCAAGGAAAAAAATAAACAGAAACCCCCAAAACCACTTGTAGAAAAAGAAATTGAATCATCTTCATCGTTGAAGCCATCATTGAAGCCATCATTAGATGTGTTTTCAATGCAGTAATAATTTATTATTTTTTTTTATTATATATAAAAAATGAGTGTACCATATGAACAAACAATTGTTAATCTTGGATACCATAGTGTTGTCTTAGTGGGCTTAAATACAGCTTATGCTATGATTGCAAAATCTCTTTTAAAAATGAAACCTATTGAATTGGGGAAAATGGATCTTTCAGATGCTGGTAAACTGGTTGGTATCTTTTCATTATCGTTATTTACTCGGGACTATCTTGTTAAACAAAAGATCATTCCAGCAGATATTAATGTGTAATGTTATACAACCATAATGTAGAAGGGTTGTAATTTTTTTTGTTTTAACCAAAGACGCAAGATATACGAATATGTATTATATTTAACAAATTGCGGATTCTCAGAGTGTTTTGGAGCGCTTTTTAAAAAGCTCATAAAACAGCCATAAATTGCAATAAAAGTCCTCCTTTAGTAACTCTATGAGCTTTGGGGTTCAGAGCCCATTATTGCTATCTCTAATGGAGCGCCTGGCTTTGTTGATAAGGTTGTTTATGTGGTGGCTCCAAGAGAGATTGTGGTCGAGGGTGACTCCAAGGAATACCACCCTATCGCTGGGAAGGATGGTACGTCCCAGCAGGTCAATCCAGAAATGACGCCTTAGCTGTTGGTGTCTGGTAAAGATAACCAGGGCCGTCTTGTCCTGGCTTAAGATGAAGCCATTGCTGTTCATATACTCAACGACTGAGTCAATCCGATCCTGGTACCGATCAAGCCAGCGTGTGGTGAGGTTGGGATTCTTGCCAAGGTAGGTCGACCAGATGGCAAGGTCGTCAGCAAATAAGGATATGTGCAGGCCAGGGTGTGCCAGGGCTGCATCAATGTCGTGTAACATAACTGCGAACAAGAGTGGTGCTATGACGCTCCCCTGTGGCACTCCCATGTCCAAGATGTGGCGAGGGGAGATGGACGAACACACTCGGACCCTCATTCCGCGCTCGTGGAGGAAGGAGGTGACAAAGTCCAACAGGCGCCCAGAGATGCCCAGGGCAGCCATTTTTTGTATTAGTCTAGTGTGCCAAACGGTGTCGAAGGCCTTAGTAATGTCGAAGAAGGTGGCAACGATCGAGTTTCCCTCCGCCATGGCCCTCTTGGCGTGCTCCACCAGGGTCACAACGTGTTCCATACAGTTACGACCTCTTCTAAACCCTGCTTGGCAGGTGGGAATGATGCCCTTTTTGTTTAGGAAGTGTTCTAGTCTTGTTTTGATGATTCTTTCGTAGACTTTACACAGATAGGGTGTGAGTGAAATTGGTCTGTAGTTTTCGGGTTTGTCCTGTGGTTTTCCTTGCTTTGGGATGGCAATTACGATAGATTCCTTCCATGCCAAGGGGACTGTTCCCTGGTTCCAGCAGGATTGATAGAGTTCCAGCAGAGCTTGTTTCATAGGTGAAGACAGGTTTTTTAACATGGTATTGTTGATTGGATCCGCACCGGAGGCCCTGGCGCCACTACCTAGTTCCGATAAGGCAGCCTTCAGTTCTCCGATGTTTAGGTTGCTGTTGTGGGGATGAGTGTTGTCTGCCGAAGGGGGGGGGGGGAAATCCTTTTCCCCTTGGGCCCTGTGTTGTTTCATCTCAGGTGGAAGATGTTGGGTTTGGCTAGCTCTGGCGAACGTGTCCGCAAGTACGTCCGCCTTGGCCTGTGATGAGTGTGTTAGATGGCCGTTTATAAGAAGGGGTCGTGGAGGTGGCCGGTTTCTGTTGCGGCGTGAGCGCAGTTTGCTCCACAGCTTTATACCATCCCTGGGCTCCCGTATTTCCGCTGTGACGTAGGTCTCCCAGTAGGTGGTTTTGGCTTTGGTTATGGTCTCTTGGCAATGAGTGGTAGCCTCACGGAGGGCAGTTCTATTTGCCTCGGTTAAATTTCCTTTGTAGGTGCGGATGGCTCTACGTTTGTTGGCAACAGCGGCTGCGCAGTCATCCGTCCACCATTCAGTTGAATAGGTTTGGTTTATTTTGTTTCCTAGACGGGTTTTAGGAATAGCCTTGTCAGCGGCATCTAGGATTATGGTCCGGATGTTGTTTAGGTGAATATTGACGTCGTCATCGTAGGGGTTGCCTGCCGCGAGTCCGGAGTCCATCTGGGTGCGGAACGCCGACCAGTTCGCCTTTTTATAAAGATATTTAGGCAGGGGAGCAATATCCAGTGTCTCCAGTTGTGCCGATCCAACCACTAGGTGTATTGGGAGGTGATCGGATTGGTTGTGGTCTTCACCTGTAAACCACGTGGCATCCACCCCCAGTGCCGTGGAGACGAAGGTGAGGTCTATAGCTGAACTGCGCATTTTGTCACACTCTGTGATGCGCGTCAGCGACCCGTCGTTCATGCAGATTAAGGTTGAGTCGACAATGGTCTTGGCCAGGTGTTCTCCACCTTGTCCTGTGGATTGCCGGTCCCAGTCGGGGTGGCTCACATTGAAGTCCCCTCCTAGGATCCAGTGATGTGTTTCGGAGTCCAAGGCACTTATCCAGGCCACTTGTTGAGGAAGTGTGGTGCCTGCCGGGTAGTAGATGTTTGCTACCGCTACCGGCTTGTCCCCGGGGTAGGGGAGGGTGATGGCGCAGATTCCCAAGCGTCCGGTGTCGGCATGGTTAATCTGTAGATTTAGTTTATTGTAGGCCAGGCGAGAGCTGACGAATGTGGCCACGCTAACCTTGTCCCTTTCCAGCCCCACCACCGGCGGGTACTGGAAGCCGTCTAGCCGAGGCAGAGATCTTGGTTGAACGTTTAGGGATTGGAGTAATAATACATCGAAGGGTCCATAGTCTTTGATGTATTGCTCCAGGTGGACTGTTTTGTTAGTAATAGTCCTGCAATTCCATTGAAGAATGGAGATCCCGGTTTGTGCTGTCTGGTTCATTTCCCTGAAGTTGATTTGGAAGTAGTCGGCCTCTCGGCCGATGTGCGAATAACATTTGCGATGGTAGTGAGTGCATCTTCAGCCATCGCGCGCCCCCCAGGAGCCTGGGAAAGGGCGTCAGCGATGATCTTGAGGGCGTTTGCAATGCTAATTGGGAGGCTCGGTAGGATGGGGATCGCCCCAGATGTGTGGTCCCATATCGTGCCCCCAGAGGAGGCAGCTAGGGATGACGCAGCCGGCGAGGGCTGGGTAGTGGGCAGACAGGTTGGGGCAGACTCCGCCTGTTGGAGTGACCTCGGTAGGAGCATCAAGAGGTTGTTGACTGTTGTGGTCAGCTGGTCAATCTTATCCTCCAGTTTTCTAATTGCCGTCCAGGGGTCTGGCATCACTGGCAACGAATGGTTGGGTTGGTTGTCCAGAAGGTGATCTGGTGCTGGTGCGAGTTCTTCCATTGTGGAGTCGTGAGGCCTAGGTGGTCCCGGGATTTGGTTCCTTGAAGAGGACTCCGGCTGTCTATTTATCTTGCGCACGGGAGCGATGATTGGAGGAGCCGTACGGCTCTTGAGGTGACGTTCCGACTGTCCAGTAGGGAGAGTAGCGGAGACACTTTGGAGAAGTTGTGAAGGAGCCTTCCCAGTTGTGGGAGCGATGGTGGGGCGCTTGGCCCAGGCATTTGTTTTGGGCGGAGCTGTATTTTCCAAGATCGTAGTTGTTGTCTCAGAGGAGCCGACACTGGCGTTGGCCAGCTGGGCTTTGGCCAATCTGTGTGCCTGTGCTTTGGGCATGTAAGTGCTAGCTCGAAGCTGGTTTGCTAGTATCAACTCCTTCCGAGCTGGGCAATTTTCGTTAGAAGACGAGTGGGCTCCCTTGCAATTTGAACAGCAAAGTTTCTTGGCTTTGCACTGTTGGGCGGAGTGGCCCCAACCACCGCATGACGAGCAAACCTGTCTTTTGGTTTTGCAGTCTTTCTTTGTGTGGCCCAGGCGCTGGCAGTGAGTACATTTGAGGATGGGTGCCATATAAGGCTCCACTGCGTACTCTCTTCGATTGATGAGGAGTGTGGTCGGAAGGTGAGTTGTCTCAACAGTGACTCTGATGGCTTTTGAGGGTCGGCCCCCAGCTCCAAGAAGGCGTCTGGCGGCTCGCAGGGAGCAGTGGATGATGGAGCCGTCTGGGTCGACCCACCCGGCACAACCCTCAATGACCTCCTCTGTAGTAACGTCCAGGGGAATGTCCTTGATGACGCCCTCCACCCTCGGCGTGGGAATAGTACAGGTGATGAGAACCTGTCCAAGTTGTGTGATTTTCATCAGCTTTAGTTGTTGTGCTCTGGAGGAGCAGCCAACGAGAATGCCATCCCTGAGGGGGCGTACTCTTTCGGGTGCTTGTATGTTTACTGCACTGAGTAGTGCGGGCATTTTCCAGGTGAGTGCAGTGAGGGATACAATACCTGATTTGTTTGTTTGCCGGATTATAACGGGGTGTTTTGCAAGGCCATATTCTGGTTCAAGTTTTGTTCTGTGGTTTGATGTGCCAGATGTTTTAGGTCTTTGTCGTTGTCTTTTTCGGGTGACTGTGTTCCAGTCTGGTTCTTGGTGAGGTTGTGCGTCATCAGTCTGAGGCACGTCGTCAGTCGGCGGTGGGGGAGATCCAGGGGGGGAGGCTGAGGCCTCCCTTGCCAGGGACTCGGCGGAGACCGCCTCCTCCTCGTCCCCATCCTCCTCGTCAGTGTGCATGGGATTGTCTGCAGGAGAGTCTCCTGCCTCTTCAACCTCGACGTCAGAGTCAGAGGTTTCAGAGAGTGTACCAAACGCTCGTTTCCGGTTCGACGGAGACTGACCGTCTGGAATGGGAGGTTGGCGCTGAGCCTCAGTCTGCCAACCTTGGTTTATGTTACGACAGACAGACGGTCTAGGGCGCTTGCCAGGCGACTCAGTGTCCGTCTTGTTTCTGGCTATAGGAGAATCCCGGCGACCTTTGTCAGCCGGTTTTTTTAGCTTGCCGAGGCCAAGGCCAGTGTGTATGGGTCTGGCGGATGTGTCCCTCTCGGCCAGGCGAGTGGGGTCACCTTGACCTTTGTCAGCCACTTTATTGGGCTTTTCAGCGCCAAGACTACTGTGTAGGGTTTTGGAGGTGGAATCACCATCGTCCAGGCGAATGGTGCCACCTTTGCCCTTGTCAGCCGTCTTTTTTTGCTTATCAGCACTAGTACCAGTGTGTATTGGTTTTTTGGTGGGGTCCACCTCGTCCAGGCAAGGGGAGCCACCTTGACTCTGAGATGTGTTTGAGTCTCGGTCAGCCATTACTCATATGTCATGCGTTCCACATGCAAACACACCCACCCCCACACCAACATACACACGCACACACACAATATCAATAACAAAAAAGAAAAATAATAAAGAGAAAATAAGAAAAAGAAAAAAAAAAGAAATTTTTTAAATAATAATAATATAAAATTAATAAAAAAAATTAAAAATTGGAAAGTGTGGGATCTGATGTGTGATTTGAGAAGGACACACAAAAAGACAATACAAATTTAAAATCTGGGGTACTGGAAACCAGGTCTACCCCCCCCCCCCCCCCAGAAGGCGGGGGAGGACCGGCCGGGGCTTCTAAAAAGATATGTGTGGTGGATTTAAAAGTCACAGTTCAGGACCATTAAAAGGATATTATTAAATTTCACGTTAAAAGGCGCTGATATAGAGATGGATCTCTTATGAAAGTGGGAGGCGGCCCTAGGTTGAGTCCAGGACTCACTCAGTGCGTAGGGGGACACCCCGTGGGGTTCCCCAAAATGACGCACCGGCTAAACTCACTAGGTGGGGAAAGCAACTGGCGGCTATGGTCCCCAACCTATGGGGTGAGACTAGAGTCTCTAGGGGACAATTTAAATATAGGTTTTGAAATGTACCGTGGCTCGATGTATCTAGAGCAATGTGTGAAGGGTTGAAGGAATAGCGCCTGTCTGTAAATATGAGGCAGCAATGTAGGGGGTTCAGCAGTGCATAACTTGTGCAGGGAAGGACTGTGTTATGAAGTGGTGGCAGCCATTTGCAATTTCAGCAGAGCATAACTTGTGTTTGAAGTTGTGGTCAGCAAAGCATAACTTGATTTGTAGATTTCAGTCAGCAATGCGTGTCTTGAATAAGGTTGAGGATAAGTCGAATTGTTGAATTTGAGTTTCAACAGATGAGTAGCGCCGATGTAGAAGATTTCTCTCCAAGTTTTAAAATATAATGTAAAAAGTACACCTTTCTTCTCTTCCCAGAAAACGTCTTCACCTCCTGAAGTCTAGATTGAGAATGTGTTTATTTTATGTTTGTTTGTTTGTTTGTAGATTATAGTCACACGACACTTTCGCATATAGGTGACTACTGGACCGATTTATACTGACACCAGCGGGCCAGTTGTTGGTAAAGGGGAAAATAATATGATCACACGTTGACCAATCCGGGATTCGAACCAGCGACCTTTCGGTTACTAGCAAGACGCTCTTACCAACTGAGCTACCCGGCCCCACCTTTATTTTATGTTATTGTATCGTTCTTATATAGTGTTCCCCCCCCCCCCCCCCAGCTCGAGAGCTACTCAAGGCGCTGGTTGATATAGCAACTAAACTCAAGTCGCACCTCGTAGGTCTCAGCAGTGACAAATTGTATTGTGCTTCAGTAGCATTAATAAGTAAAGTGTGTGTGTTGGTGGTGTGTGTGAGTGGTGTGTATGGGTGGTTTGTTTGTATGTGTGTGTGAGTGTGGTGTGCTTTATTGTAGTGTGTGTGAGAGAGAGAGAGAGAGGGAGAGAGAGAGAGAGAGAGAGAGAGAGAGAGAGGGAGGTGAATGAGCATTCATGATTCCTTTCTAAGGATGTTTTCATCTCTTCTTCTTTCCGCACACGACACTAGATCTCGCTCGACGAGTACCATTACATAGTGGTCACGGGACCTCATTTCTCGGAACAGGCGGAGAACGCTTCCTGCATAGAATAGTTTAAGAGAACTACAAGGTTAAACCGCAAACTTAATTTAAGCAGACAGTGGCTTTGAACACTCTGAAAGACTTTAATATTGTTTCAGTCGCCCAATCTTTTGAATGATTGTTTATGAAGACTTTATTATTCCGATTTAAATAAGTAATAAAAGCAACTGATTGTTAGAAGATCAATAGCAGTATTCAACAAACTCCATTTCAACACACTAGGACTTGGAAACTTGACTTTTATTTTTTATTCCCCCAAGGTGATTATTAAGACTCTATTATCCTGATCTTTTTAATTACTGGAAATAACTGAAACCCCGTGATGTGTTAGAACACAAACGCCATTTATGGAACATGTGACTTTGAAACTGAAATACATTGCCTTAAATTTGTACTGCTTTGACTGTTTTCCTTTAGTCGCATAAGCTTTTTGTATGTGGGTGATTAAAGTCTTTATTTTATACCAATTTAACCAATCCGTAAAGTGTTTACTGCCTACACGAAAGACTTGTGATGTGTTATAAAGCACTTCATTTAAGGAACCGGTATTTAAATTAATTGTGAAATACTTTGACTTTGTTTTGAGTAGCACAAGCATTGTGTGTGGGTGAATCAAGACTATAATTCCAATTTAACTAATTAAAGAAGATTTCTACTGCTGCACGCAAGCGACTTTCTTCAAGGAGGAAAAGTTGAGAGTGTGCGACACTTCAGGTGCTGATGATACTGACTCACCTTTAAAGAGCCACTGGTGCCAAGTATTACAGTGCAAGGTGTTGGCTCTTGGCCGATGTGAAACTGAAACGCCATTATTGATTGATTCCAACCTTGAGGTGATTCGCTCCTTCCGGTGGTGAGTAAGCCTTTTTTTTTTACCTTTTTAGTTTTAAAATTTATTTGTGCTTTTTTTAGTTAATAAAAAAATACATTTTAAAAGCATTTTTGGGCGGTTTAATTTAATGAAGAAAATATAATGTCTTATCATTTAGTGAAATTTAGATTAAAAAAAAAACTATGTATTTATTTGTGTGTTTATGTGTGCGTGTTTCTTTCTGTGTTCACGTGTGTGTGGGTGTGCGTGTGTGTGTGTGGTGTGTGTTTGGTTGCAGTTTATTATCCATTTCGGGAAACTCTGGGCCGCCTCACCTGGGGAAGGCGTATTAGCAACCTGTGGCGCGCCCAAACCCAACTTACCTAGCATTATTTTGTGATATTTGACATTTTCCTGGGGGAGCAAACCGGAGTACACGGAGAAAACCCCCGAGACGTTGCCCGAGTCGAAAGTAATAATATTCGGAGAAACATAACGCCCAGATGCTGGATCGGACCCACACCTGTCAGTCGCCATTGGTTTCTGGCTTGTGGACAAGGCAAGTTAGTCCCGCCTTAGCCCACTTGGCCACAACGCTCGAGAAATCGCACTTACAAATTCACAGGCTGCGACTACGCCTTCCCCAGGGGAGGCGGCCCAGAGTTTCCCGTGTTCAGGCGTGAGTGTGTGCGAGCGCGCGCGCTGCGTTCGTGCTTGCGGGCGTGTGTATGTTTGTTTATGTTTATCTCGCGTTCACTTTGATCCACTCCTTACGGATGTAGTTGTGTTTGTTCATCTGGTAGTTACAAGAATTGTAGGCTATTTCTGTGAATTTGTAAGTGCGATTTCTCGAGATGTCGCCTTACAATGGCCTTCGGGACACGCTATTGGACAGAACTCGGATGAGTGCGAGTAAGGCGGACGGAAAAGGGCGCTAATACAGATAATGAGGAACTGCAAGAATGGTTTGGTGATCTTGTTGAATGGATTTTGCGGCAGAGATTTTGAAATCGTTGTAATTACATTATGGCTTGGGCTGGTGACAATGGGACCAGCTGGACTTCGACTCATGGCTCGACAGTCATTGGACATTCTTATGAATTAATATACGACTGCCCTTGGTTTTAACGTTCTTAAGTGTTTCCACGCCCGACGGCATGAACGTAGCGCTGTCAAGGGGAGGGAGAGATTAAGGCGTTAAAAAATACGCATTTCACGACAACGCATCGCCTGTTTTGTAAAACGTCTACGACATCATAGCCGTGCACAAAAACCATACACGTAGATTGCCTTAAAGTGATTTAATATCAGACCTTTGAGTGCGTTGCTATGAGACAAACAGTTAAATTCTACCACTGTATGGATCACAATACAAGTTGTTTATTGCAAAAGCCGTACAACTGACAAGAGGTATAAGTAATGTTTAATAGGGAGTTACTTTTCAACCACATTGGTTCAGAACAACAATCGGTGTGCGTCAGGGATGCCTACTCTCTCCAACACTCTTCAACATCTTCCTAGAGCGCATCACGTCAGATGCCCTTGCAGATCACGAAGGCACAGTCAGAAGGTTGAAGCCAATTTGGAAAGACAAGACCATCAGCCTACATTCCAAGGTAAGACTCTTGCGCTCCCTTGTCATCCCCTTCTTCCTACACGTTTGCGAAACATGGACCCTCACAGCAGATCTACAACGAAGAATTCAAAGCATGGAGATGATGTGCTGCAGAAGACTTTTGGGCATCTTCTATACCCAGCACATCACCAACGACGAAGTCCGACAGACCATCACACAAGCCATTGTTCAATACGATGACCTGCTCACAGTGGTGAAAAAAACGGAAACTCCGATGGTATGGCCACGTCACCAGATCATCAGGTCTTGCAAAGACCATTCTGCATGGCACGGTGCAAGGAGGTAGAAGAAGAGGGAGACCGAGAAAGAGGTGGGAGGACAACATTCGAGAATGGACTGGTTTAACACTGAGCGAAACCATCAGGGTTGCTGAGAACAGGGAAAGATGGAGTACGCTGGTTAAAAGATCATCTGTAGTGCCCCTACGATCTCCGAATTACGGGATAGGATAGGATGGGAATCTGCGAGAAATATCTACAGCACCAACAACATCTATACATGTATCAGGTGTTTGTAGACTTCAAGAAAGCCTTTGACCGAGTATAGCATGCAGTTCTGTGGGCAACCATGAGAGTGTACAACATCAACCCTAAAATTATTGAAGTCATCAAAAGCCTGTATGACAAGGCTACCAGTGCAATCCTCCACAACAGCTCTATCGGGAAGTGGTTCAGGACAACAATCGGTGTGCGTCAAGGATGCCTACTCTCTCCAACACTCTTCAACGCCTTCCTAGAGCGCATCATGTCAGATGCCCTTGCAGATCACGAAAGCACAGTCAGCATAGGGTTAGAGCAATCTCTAACATCCGTTTTGCGGTTGACATTGATGGATTGGCTGAAGAGGTTGTAGAACTTGAACAGCTTTTACCTAGGCTTGACACCACCTCCAGATGTAATGGAAACAGGTACAGGGAAGACCAAAAGGATGACCAACTACACCAATGGCATCAACATGGACATCAAAATCCGAGGCCAATCCCTCAACACAGTGCATAGCTTCAAATATGTAGGAGCCATTGTATAAGACAGTGGGTCCCGACAGGATGTTCTCTCCAGGGTCGCACAAACAACTGCTTCCTGACAAGGTTGAAGCCCATTTGGAAAGACGAGACCATCAGTCTACATTCCAAGGTAAGGCTGCTGCGCTCCCTTATCATCTCCTTCTTCCTATACGCGTGCGAAGCATGGACCCTCACAGCAGATCTACAACGAAGAATATGAAGCACAGAGATGAGGTGCTACAGAAGACTTCTGGGCATTTTCTAAGACCCAGCAGATCACCAGAAACGAAGTCCGACAGACCACCACACAAGCCATTGGACAACATGATGACATGATCACGGTGGTGAAGAAACGGAAACTCCGATTGTATGGCCACTTCAAAAGAGGCATCAGGCCTTGCAAAGACCCCTCTGCAAGGCACGGTGCAAGGAGGCAGGAGAAGAGGGAGACCGAAAAAGAGGTGGGAGGACAACATTCGAGAATGGACTGTCTTGACACTGAACGAAGCCATGAGAGTTGCTGAGGACAGAGACAGATGGAGTACGCTGGTAAAATGATCATCTGTGGTGCCCCAACGACCTTCGAGATTTTCGGGATAGTATAGAATAGTGGAAAGAGTGTAAACTGATGACTCTTCGCTTCAGAATCGATTAAGAATCATTATTGCCCTCATAAAATGACAAGAAAATGTGTGTGCGGCGTACATATCATCAACACAACGGCACAAAAACAATAAAAGATCATAAAAGACACTTCGGGAAATATAATAATAAACATACTATAAGTAACAGAGAAGTACTTGTACACAACATGAATGCAGCATAACAGTATGAAAAAACAAAATAAAAAAAATAAAAAACAATGTCACGCATCCAACGTTCTAATCCACAGCAATACACACACACGCACACACACACACCCACACACACACACACACACACACACACGCGCACGCGCACAGGTAAAGGAGAGATTCAGACAGACTGATCGGATTGCATTTTATTTTATTATCAGACATAAACTAATGTGATTTAAAAAAAATAGTTTTAAAGGTTGATCTTTCGAATATAACATGTATTCTATGCGAAAAACACAGCGGAAGTATTTAAGCTTTTAAACTATTATTGTTGACGATGGAAAGGTTACGGGAACATCACCACCTTTTGTCTTTCCCTTTTTTCCCCTTCCGCTTTCCCGTTCTTAATCGTATTCAAGTTCTGCTCACTCCACAATTTTGTTTTTCAAGCGTTCAGATGGTAGTATTAGCGATGAGTCGGGACCTCTCGAGTGAGTGTTAAGATTCCTTTCAGGCCTAATTAAAGCGTATTTTAGGTGTGAACTAAACTACCGGGTTTTAGTCGTCATGCGAGCAAGAACAATGATGTTAAGCTATTATGTCTTTTGAATGACTTTCTCCCACCGAAGTGACTTATGAGTTTTGATCAGTGTACTTTAGTTTAATCAGTTTTATGTAAAGGCTTGTCGTAATTTAAGTGACATTAGAATAACATAAAAGGAACGCATATTGCATATATTGCGCATGCTACCTTCCTCGCTTCACCTAACGATAGGATTCCTGCAACGTTTTATGCCTCCGATATTCTAGTATGAACTGGTACTCCTAATACTAGTTTGATAGCTCTGCTATCAAGTCTTTTCAACTGCTTCAAATATTTTATATGCTGAAAACTATACATCCTGACGATCAGACAATTTTGACCGCAGTAATGAACATGCTATGTGTAGTAATGTTTTTGTGTCTTGACCCCACCATTTGCGACTAATTATTTGTAAAAGATTATATCATTATATAGTCTTTTGCAAAAGATATTGAATGTTTTTTTTCCAATTTAATTTACTTATAAAGTATACCCCTTGCCCCCGCCCCAAAATTTTTCTTCAGTTACATATTTGATCTCTTGATTTTCAATATTAAATTTTGGATGTACTTTTGGACCTTGTGCTCTGTGGGTTCGGGCATTAAATAGAATAGACCCAACGTTTCCCGGCGTGTCGTAAGAGGCGACTAACAGGGGTGATGTTAGCACGGCATCACTGGGCGAAAGTCTTCTACACAGAAGTCACCGGCCAGGGCGGAGGAACCTCACGTTACTACAGGTTCAACGACCATGTGCTCAGGGCCAAGGCGAGCCACACTGTATTCGTGGATTTCGGCTGTGGCCAACAGCCTGGAGAGGATTGGGCACCGCCAGGTCTTTTTTGCCCAAGACACACTACATGATGACACAATCCACTAATTCCATACCGGATCGGTCGTCGCCCGGGCCGTCACCCGGCACAAGGACCGCGCCTTCCGTTGGCCACCAGGACGGAGGTGTTAAGTATGCTACTGATGGACAATTTAGCAAGATCCGCACGAGAAACAACATCATCATAGGAACCTGGAACGTCAGGACCCTAACTGCGGAAGGAAAATTAGAAGAACTGGCCCACGAGCTGGACCACTATCGATGGAACGTTCTAGGTATCAGCGAACTGCGATGGAAAGGCCTAGGTGAAACAACGACCGACAAAGGCCACAAGCTCTATTTCAGCGGTAGGGATGACAGGCACGAACACGGCGTTGGATTCTTGGTCCACAAGAACATTCTAGCGACTGTCATGGGTTGCCGCCCAGTCTCCAGTAGACTCATTACCATCCGTCTGAGAGCAGCCCCTTTCAACATCACCATCATCCAGGCCTACGCCCCAACATCAGACTATGACGACAGCGAAGTGGAGGATTTTTATGAAAATCTACAGGCGGTCCTTGACCAAGTGCCGAAGAAGGACATAGTCATAGTGCAAGGCGACTGGAATGCCAAGGTTGGCCAAGATGCGCACCGCAACTGGGGAGACACATGTGGACCCCACTGCAACAACGAGACAAATGACAGGGGTCTGAGACTCTTGGAGTTTGCCAGATACAACAATCTGGTACTGGCAAACACGCTTGGTCTCCACAAAAACTCCAGACGATGGACATGGCACAGTCCTGGCGGGGAGCATCACAACCAAATAGACTACATCATGGTCAAGAAACGCTTCAGATCAAGCATCAACATTGGCAGGACACGTACTTTTCCAGGAGCAGACATCGGAAGTGACCACGATCTCGTGATGATGTCTTTCCGGCTCCACTTGAAGAGAGTAAATACAGCAAAGTGCACTAGACTGAAGTTCGACCTGGACAAACTGCAAGACCCGGAGGTGGCAGAACTATTTCAGGCCACAATTGGAGGGAAATTTGCACCACTGCTCATTTTGGGGGCTGGTGAAGTAGATGTCAACACCATGACCACCACCTTCAACTCAGCTGTGACAGATGCCGCCACTGAGATCCTTGGCAAGCACCGACCAAAGAAGAAGCTGTGGATCACACCTGAACTTTTGGATATGTGTGATAAACGAAGAGAGATGAAAAAGAAAAAGAACACCTCACAGGGAGCTGATGTCTACCGAAAAATCAACAATGACATCCGAAAAGGCATGCTCACGGCAAAGGAGAACTGGATAGAAGATCAATGCCAGGAAATAGAGAACAGTCTGAACAAGAACAACAGCAAGAAGGCCTACCAGACTGTGAAGCGACTGACAAGTGTCAAACAGCCCAAAGTCTCCACTATCCAAAGCAAGTCTGGCATATGCCTTACAGAAGAACAAGAAGTCTTGGATAGATGGACAGAGTACTGCTCTGACCTTTACAACCATACACCAAATGGAGACCCATCAGTTCTAGCATGTCCAGAGAACAGAGAAGAAGAAGAAATCCTCCCAATTCTCCGGGAAGAAGTTGAGGCAGCAGTGCAAGCGCTAAAGAAAGGGAAGTCAGCAGGAGTGGACAACATACCCGCGGAACTGCTACAAGCAGGAGGAGAAGCGATGATTGATGCCCTCACCATTATCTGTAACAAGATCTGGCAGAGTGGGGAGTGGCCTATACCATGGACCCAGTCGCTTGTCATCACTCTTCCCAAAAAAGGTAACCTTCAGGAGTGTGAAAATTACCGCACCATCAGCCTCATCAGCCATCCCAGCAAGGTCCTCCTGAAAATAATACTCAACAGGTTGAAACCCCAAGCTGAACAAATCATAGCTGAAGAACAAGCAGGATTCAGGGCAGGGCGAAGTACCACTGAGCAGATTTTCAACCTCAGAATAATCTGTGAGAAATACCTACAGCACCAACAACATCTATATCATGTGTTCATAGACTTCAAGAAGGCGTTTGACCGAGTCTGGCATGCAGCTCTATGGGCAACAATGAAAGTGTACAACATCAGCCCAAAAATTATTGAAGTCATCAAAAGCCTGTATGACAAGGCTACCAGTGCAGTCCTCCACAACAGAGCCATCGGGAATTGGTTCAGAACAACAATCGGTGTGCGTCAAGGATGCCTACTCTCTCCAACACTCTTCAACATCTTCCTAGAGCGCATCATGTCGGATGCTCTTGCAGACCATGAAGGCACAGTCAGCATAGGGGGTAGAGCAATCTCCAATCTTCGTTTTGCAGATGACATTGATGGATTGGCTGGAGAGGAACAAGAACTTGAACAGCTGGTACAGAGGCTTGACACCACCTCCAAAGCCTATGGAATGGAAATAAGTGCAGAGAAGACCAAAATGATGACCAACAACACCAATGGCATCAATACGGACATCAAAGTCCAAGGCCAATCCCTCGACACAGTGCATAGCTTCAAATATTTAGGAGCCATTGTATCAGACAATGGGTCCCGACAGGAAGTCCTCTCCAGGATCGCACAAACAACTGCTGCCCTGACAAGGTTGAAGCCCATTTGGAAAGACAGAACCATCAGTCTACATTCCAAAGTAAGACTGCTGCGCTCTCTGGTCATCTCCATCTTCCTATATGCTTGCGAAGCATGGACCCTCACAGCAGATCTCCAACGAAGAATACAAAGCATGGAGATGAGGTGCTACAGAAGACTTCTGGGCATTTCCTATACCCAACACATCACCAACGACGAAGTCCGACAGACCATCACACAAGCTATTGGACAACATGATGACCTGCTAACAGTGGTGAAGAAACGGAAACTTCGGTGGTATGGCCACGTCACCAGATCATCAGGCCTTGCAAAGACTATTCTGCAAGGCACAGTGCAAGGAGGTAGAAGAAAAGGGAGACCGAAAAAGAGGTGGGAGGACAACATTCGAGAATGGACTGGTTTGACACTGAGCGAAGCCATCAGGGCTGCTGAGGACAGAGAAGGATGGAGTATGCTGGTTAAACGATCATCTGTGGTGCCCCTACGACCTTCGGGTTACGGGACAGGATAGGATAGGATAGGATTTGGACCTTGGCCATTATTAAATAACATCATATTTACAAGGTATTTTCTCGTTTAAAAGTTCAAGAAGATTGGTTTTCATTAAAATGGCAGTTGAATTAATTCTGCTTGATACACTTTCTATACATGCTTTATTTCATAAAATGCCTACAGGGCTCGAAATTAGCGGGGGCCCGGGGCCAAAAACCCGCAAAGTTGATTTCGGGCTCGGAAAGTTGAAAAACCAAGGGCCCGCTTGGCCCGCAAAATAATTCGTCTGCTACAGCTAGCTCTACTCGGCAGTTTCGTATTTGGGCCAAGGCAAACAACCCACACCGGTGCCCTAAATTTGGACAGAAAAAAAAAACAGAAAAGAAGCGAAAACCCTTTAATTTTGCACTCAAAAGTTTAATATACACTTCAATATCTTTTTAATATAATAAACAAAAGGCTATGGCACAACATAAACGCAAAATGTCCATCTTTGCAAGTACGAAAGTATGGCTACATATCGTCGCCATGCAGTTGTCAAAACAATCGGCGATGGCGTATTTTCCAATTTTTGGGAAGCGAAAGACGCCAGAATCCAACGTCGACGAAAGCAAAGAACAAGAAAAAGAGAGAAAAAAGAAGTATGAAGAGGAAAAAAGATCAAGGAATTACAATGAAGGGTGGAAAAAAAGATTTCCATGGCATGGCCTTGAATTGAACGAGGACGGCCAAGAAGTGCTATTTTGTGTGCCGTGTCGGGCGCAGTCTGCAAAAAGAAAGTCTACAATCGGCAAAGCAAAAGAGACGATGGTGAAGGGATCAACCCAAATGAAAACCTACACACTGACAAGACATGAGACCACCGATGCTCACAAAATTTGCCTCGAGCGAGAGCAAGCGCTTCTTACGCCAGCACACACCAGCCAAGCAGGTTTGGCACTTGCCAGCATTGAGAAAGAGGTGTCGGCCAGAGTTACCATGATGCTAAGAATCACACATGCACTGTGCAAACATGAAAGGCCATTCACTGACTTCAAATGGATGGCTGAACTTCACAAGGACAATGGAGTAGAACTAGGAGAGACATATTTGAACGACAAGGGCTGTAGAACGTTCACACACAGCATAGCTGAAGTGGAGAGATTGAAGCAAGCAACAGAGTTAAAGGAAGCCAAATTCATGAGTATCATCTGTGATGGCTCAACAGACAGCTCCGTAAGAGAGCAAGAAATCATCTATGTGAAATACACAGTGTCAGGGGAGTGTAAAACTAACTTTGTGTCTCTACAACATGTAGAGAAAGGTGATGCGGCAAGCCTGTTGAAGTTGATTCACAGAGCCATAGAGAAGAATCTTGACATGGAGCCTGACGAATGGAAGAGCAAGCTTGTAGGCTTTGCCAGTGATGGGGCGCCTGTGATGAGAGGCTCACTCAGCGGTGTTGCTACCAGATTGAAAACTGACAGACCAAAACTGGTCTCAATCCACTGTGCTGTTCACCGTCTTGAATTGGCCTTCAAGGACTGCATCAAAAACTCCCCCTACCTGTCCAAGATCTCCACGCTTTTGGAAAACTTGTACAAGTTCTACAAGTACAGGTATTAATTTTATTTTTGATCAAATGCAAATCAAAATATTAAATGTTAATCAGTATTCAAAACATTTGCTATTGAATTGTTAAATTGTTTAACTATTGTTTTAAATTAATTTAATTAAATAATTATTGATCAATTTATGAAAAAATATCTAATGCATATTAAGTATTAATTTGATTGTTAAAAAAAATGTAACTGTGCATTATTCTGTGATTGTGTGCAGCCCTTTGAACCGCAGCATGTTGGAGAGATCATGCCAAGCAGAGAAGGTCCCTTTCCTTATTCCAACAAGGGTCGGTGGCACTCGTTGGGTGTCTCATGTGTTGCGAGCTGTGGACAACATCGTGAAAGCGATGCCGGGATTGCTGACCCACCTTGAGCAGGTATAACGCCTTTTAATTTTTTTAATCAAAATCTATATGATAAGAAAGCAAAATGTATACAAAAAAATTAATTGGCAAGCGAATTAAGTAGTAATAAATATAGTCCATCTTTTTCTCACCTTATTGCTTTGTCACACGCACAGTTACTTAACATTAGTTTTTTTATTTTCTTACCACAGTCAAGTCACTCCCCACTTTCTTTCTCACTCTCCGCTTAATCTTTCAACATGTAGTTACAATAAATATTTTAAATTTTATTGTGTTCTTTTCCACAGGTGACAAATCCTGACTGTCCTGAAACAGTGAGACCAGACACCAAGGACAAGGCTCGTGGCTTCTACCAGCTGATGACAACACACCAGTTCCAGCGCTCCCTGGCTTTCCTTCAGGACCTTCTCCATCACCTGTCACTGACATCAAAGCGACTCCAGGCTACAAACGTTGGCATTGCGGATGTCAGTGAATCCATTGAGGATTTGAGTGACGCTGTTGACAGACTGAAGACTGTGGATGGCCCAAAACTTCAGAGAGTCAGGCAGCTTCAGGCGTCAGGACACCACGTCTTTGTAGACAGAAGAGATCGTGGCAGTCAGACCTTTGATGAAGTCAGAAGAGATGTGCTGTCTGTGCTGTCTCAGTCGCTGTCAGATCGGTACGAAGATGTGACAAACAGCATCCTGTTGGCAATGCGCATTGTGAACTTTTCACTCTGGCCTGACAAGCACAGTGGAGAGTGGGCCACTTTTGGTGATGAGCAGATGAGTGACATTGTAACGGAGTACAAAGTTGTCCTTGAGGAGGCAGAGATCGACACTGATGCAGCAGTGGCTGAATGGCCAGCAGTACGTGCTGAAGTTGGTCGCCGCTACCACAACATTGCCAGTGCTTCTTGGAAGGAGCTGAATGTGACGCAAGAGAGGTTTCCAAATGCACTTGGAGTTGTTGACTTTGTGCTGTCTCTCCCATCCCACAGTGCAGACTGTGAGAGGGGATTTTCCCTGATGAAGCGCATCAAGAATGACTGGAGGAGTAGCCTGGCAAACAAAACCCTCAACGACCTGATGCGAATCTCCCTGCACTGCCCAAAGAGGGATCAGTTTGACCCAGCAGAGGCTCTGAAGCACTGGGCAACATCTGGGCAGCGATCTCGGCGTCCTCAAACACAGCCTTATGGAGAGCGCGAGCGTGATGCTGAGGACTCTAGCACAGAGTCAGATGAATCTGTTGACAGTGACTGAGAGTACAGTGCTGGGTCAAGACAAGTGGTTCCCTTTCTTGCTGTTTTCTTTTGAACTTTTGATTGTGTGCATGCCATTGAAGATTTTCATTTGTATGTCAGGTTGTGCAAGACTTGATCATTGTCCATCTGCTCCCACCCCCACCCCCACCCACCAAAAAAGATCTCTGCCTGTGTTCAGATCTAGTCACAGTGTAAATCATAATGTATTTGTATACAAAGATTGTACACTGGATTGTGTTTTTCCTTTATATATATATATATATATATATATATATATAGAGAGAGAGAGAGAGAGAGAGAGAGAGAGAGAGAGAGAGAGAGAGAAATGTTTGCAACAGACTCACTCACAGTAATAGTATTGTGTTCTTTTTTTATTTTTATTTTTTTTAAATTGTATTTTTAGTTTACTTCTGTTAACTCTAGTGCACATAAGTGTAATATGAATAGATGATTGAAAAAAAAGAAAAGGCAAAATCGGTTTGTTTTAGTTTATCAGGAAGAGTACAGTACTGTTAAGTTTAGTTCCCTTTCATGGTTTTGTTTTGAGCTTTTGTGCATTGAGGTCAGATTTTTTGTTAGGTTACTCATATTAAAAATTTAATTATGTGTATTGTGCAATACTCAGTCACAAAACTGAAAAGTATTATACAAGAGACTCACTTGATTTTTTTCTATTTTGTTTAATGGCCATTTCAGGCTCACTAGTCACTAGAATATGTGTCACTGAATGTGTGTGTGTGTGTGTGTGTGTTTCCCCTTTTTTGTTGGTAATGTGTGAAAGAAAAGGCAAATAAAAATGACATCACTCAGCAAAATTAGAAATTCAATTGTTCTTATTTTAGATTATCAGACAAATTGTACTTTCTACTTAATATATTATAATAGTTCTTTTGTTTTTTGTTTGCATTATTTTTCAAGTTGGGCCCCGAAAGTTGCTTGTGGGCCCTCAAATTTTTCAATCAAGGGGCCCGGTGGCCCCCAAAGAAAAAAGTTAATTTCTAGCCCTGGCCTAAAATGACATTTTTCTTTTTGATGACACATTTATCCAGAGAGCAATATCATCGGCATACTGAACAAGATTATAATTTTTATGAATGTGTTTAAGGAGGTAATGTATTAATATATTAAAAAGTATCGGAGATATTATTGTCCCTTGTGGAATACCCATATTTGTTTGAAAATATGAAGAATATGAATTGTTTACTTTAACTGTAATTCTCCTCTCTAACAGAAACGTTGTAATAGATTTATAAATGTTTCCCGAAAGACCAGTTTTTTTTTTTTTTTTAGCTAAAATAGTACTAGTTTTAACAAAGGTAAAAAGTACTTGAAATCACTGATTCCGGTTAGGAGGTAAAGTAAGCGCATGGAAGATTGTTCGACAATGCCTTTTAGTTGGACAAAAGGTCAAACAGGGAAACTACGTGTGCAGGTGTCGTAAAAAATTCTGAGTTTCTCTCTGTCAGCCTTTGCTTGTTCTATGCTTATCTCAGCAGTCTTGCATACCCTGTTGGGCGTCTTTGTTCCGATTTCTCTGTTTTTAAAGAATATCAGACCTCACTAAAGTGGTAACACTTTTAACCTTCTTGGTACTATGGGATCTTTCTGATTCTAAACTGATTCTTTTTCGACACAACTCAAGTTAAAAGAGTTTAGTTGGAAAGAAATCCACCGCACCGACTTTGACCCCTTGCATAACTCTAGACGCGATACTGGTATGAACCCCTGTTGTTGTTACTGCTGTGTCGGAAAGCTTACTTTCGAATCGGGGCTGTTGCAAAATGGTTGCACACTGCCTGCAGTAAGTCAACTTCAGGTTGTTTCTCGGAATGTCAGGGTTAGCTGTCTTCTCGGAACCTATCTGTCCTATCCTATCCTATCCCGTAACTCGAACGTCGTCGCAGCACCACAGATGATCGCTTTACCAGCGTACTCCATCTTTCTCTGTCCTCAGCACCCTCTTGGCTTCGCTCAATGTCAAGCCAGTCCATTCTCGCATGTTGTCCTCCCACCTCTTTTTCTGTCTCCCTCCTCTTCTGCCTCCTTGCACCGTGCCTTGCAGGATGGTCTTTGCAAGGCCTTATGCTCTTTTGAAGTGGCCATACAATCGGAGTTTTACGTTTCCGTTTCTTCACCACTGTGAGCATGTCATCATGTTGTCCAATGGCTTGTGTGATGGTCTGTCGGACTTCGTTGTTGGTGATGTATAGGAAATACCCAGAAGTCTTATGTAGCATCTCATCTCCATTCTTTGAATTCTTCGTTGTAGATCTGCTGTGAGGGTCCATGTTTCGCAAGCGTATAGGAAGATGGAGATGACAAGGGAGCGCAGCAACCTTACCTTTGAATGTAGACTGATGGTCCTGTCTTCCCAAATGGGCTTCAAACTTGCCAGGGTCGCAATGGTTCGTGCGATCCTAGAGAGTACTTCCTGTCGGGACCCATTGTCTGATACAATGGCTCATAAATATTTGAAGCTATGTACTGTTTTGAGGGATTGATTTAGGACTTTGATGTCCATGTTGATGCCTTTGGTGCTGGTCAGCATTTTGGTCTTCTACATTTAAGTGTACACTCAAAGCATTCTGCATGCTAAGATTGTCGTATGCTATTACCTGAACGTTTTAAGGCTGAAAGCCCCTAAGAATGCTAGAGCCCTAAATAAACTTGTTAAGTATTCTGCACCCGTGCTTTTGCTCCCACCTACCTCTAACGTTTATCTTCAGCCATCCGCGCGCGCTCGCGCTACGCACACACACACACACACACACATACATACATACACACATACATACATACATACATACATACACACACACACATCTGCCTCTGATAGTATGCACTCTCCACTCTACTGTTAGACTACCGCTAAAAATAATACAAATTATAAGTTATTGCCTGGAGTACCTTAAAATATTTTGTTGGTAGCGTTATGCAACTACCCCACCCCACACACCCCATCCATCCACACGCGTCCCTGCTGCTAGCTGTATGCTCACAGTACAGTACTGCCAGACTACCGCTAGTACACATGTACGTGTAATGGATTGCCTGGAAGAAAGAAAAAAAGTATTACGTTTATGCTTATATTATGTACAGCCATGCAATTGCTCACCTCATAAACCACCTACACAATACAATACAATACAACAAATCTTTATTATCCCATAAGGAACTTCACAGCAATGTATGTCAGGCATATAAAACATATAATTAAAAACAGTCATGTTATAACATTTAACAAAGCTACAAAATCAATACTAAATTTATATACATTCTATAAATCTAATCACTTGCGTACTCTTACACTTCATCTTTTCCTTCAAACACCTATCCACGCACTCTGGTTCTATTACACGTATGTCAATGCCCTTTTTAGACAGTTAAAATATAATAAAAATACATACAAACATAGTGTATATGATAGTTTACCACTCTAGACTTATAAAAAAAGTATTTTGTTGCAACAGTGTTAGATAAATAATCTCAGTTTAATATGAGTCTTAGTAGGTCAACAATATATAACTGTATGAAACTATGATCAACATAAGCAATAATACTGTTGATTGATTATAACAGTTGTCAAAAAATACAGGTAAAGCACGTAGATGGTATTTTAAAAGTTGGTTTACAGACATTCATAGTAAACACACACATATTATACACACACTCACAAACACACACATGCACACGCGCATGTCTTCATAAAAACATGCACATACACTCAGCGAGATAGTTGGGAGACTCCTGCATCAAGACAGTCTTGTGTTTGAGGGTCTGGCATTGGCCTCATTTAGCATTGATATGGCAGTAGGGATGAAGGTGTTTTTGTAGCGCTGTGTACGCATTAGTGCACAGCGGAATCTGCGATTAGATGGAAGAAGTTCAAACAGACAGGAAAGTGGGTGGGTAGGGTCTCTCTGAATTCTGACTGCCTTGCTGAGGGCTCTTTTGTGGAACAGTTGTTCCAGAGTCGCCTGCTTCTTGCCAACTATCTTGCTGCACACACTCTCTATTCCACACAACTGATTTTTGCTCTTCACATTCAATCCCTTGAACCAACAGATAAAAGAAAAGGTTAGAATAGACTCAATAAACGCATGGTAACACATTTCAATTATATGACTGGACACTTTAAAAGATCTCAGCTGATACAAGATGTACATTCTTTGTCTGCATTTCTTGTAGACAACCTCGGCATTTCTGGAAAAGTTTAATTTGTGATCAACAATTGTGCCCAAGTACTTGTATTCCTCCACCCTCTCTACCACCTGTCCCTTCAGCTGGAGTGCCGCCACATCTGTTACATTTCTCTTGTAATCAATTACCATCTCTTTTGTTTTGGTCACATTTAGTTCTAAACAGTTCTGATCGCACCACTGTGCGAAGGTTGATATACTTTCCTCATAATTAGCTGCTGAATCTGAAGTGTCAACAAGAGCCGTGTCATCAGAAAATTTGATGATCCTGAGATCTTCTCGGTCACTGCGACAGTCATCTGTGTAGAGTGTAAAGACAAAGGGGGAGATGACAGTGCCCTGAGGGGTCCCCGTGTTGATAGTTTTGACAGAGGAGGAGCAGGAGGAGAGAGACGAGGAGACAGCGAGAGCTGCATCAGTAGAGAAGGAGGACGGAGGGAGAGGGGGTGGGGGGCCATAGGCGGGAGACCTGACACAGACAGTCTGTGTTCTCTCACACCACTCATGAATCTCCTTTCACTGCTCTCCCCACCCCCGACTATATGCACACCGCGCTGTTCTGCACGATTACGGCTAAACCCATCTATTGTAGGCCTATTGCCTAAAATAAAGAAACGTTTTGTTTGTTGAGCCATACACAACACGGGCAATGTCCAATTTCGAGTCGCATCTTCGGCGTAGTGAGCATAATATGGAAAAAGAGTGTGTCGGTGGGGGGTGTAGAGGGTAAGTGAGTGTTTAAGTGTGGGTGGGTGGAGGGTAATATACATTTATAGGGGAGAACGTGAAGGTTTTAGTTTTAGCTGTTGGCAGTTTGAACAGAACTAATAACAAACTAAACTAACTACGCATTGCTTTAAAATTATATGCATTTCCACAAACTCGTCACAGCTTTGAAATCAGAAAACGGGATAAAGGAACATATTACACAAATAAAACGCACCAGACTAAAGAAACGTCCTCAAGATACGTATTTGGCTCAATTCTTCATCGGAAGTTAAAAGACAACTCTTGTATCGTACTAAAATGCTACTGTCAATGTAATGGAATAATCAAAATGTTATCATCGAAAACGAGAAGTAAGCCAAAGGAAAGAAACCAAAAAAAGTAATTGTTCTTACATGGCATACTTACTAGTTCACACAGAGCTGGTTTCTTAAGGTACTCAACTCTTAAGGGAGTGAATGTTGTGTTTTAATTGCGCGTGACTTTGTTTTATTCGATCAGCAAATCATGTTTAAATTTTTTTATGTTTGAGATAATATAAAATTATCTTGAATCTTGAATCTTTGACGTATGATGTACACCTGATTTTTTTTAATGTTTGTCTGGTGATAGTAGATGTGATTATGTGTTTGATTTGCTTCCTTATGCACGTATCATCAGCATCCTCTCACGTTTTCAATCGGATGCTTATAGCTGCCACTCAGGACACATTTTAGCGTCACATATCCTTTTCAAATTCACAGTGAGTGTTGCCCCACCAGCAAAAAGGTCAGATGAAGACCACAGTTAATAACGTTTTTTGGGAAAGTGCGGTTTTGATCATTATAAATCGATAATTTTTATTGGTGTATGTGCCTATTAAAAGCATCAAATCTGATCATTAAACAAAAAATAGCACCGCAGCGAGAACCTGTACACTAGGCACAGTTGTTTGTGGACATAACAAGGAAGAGACGCCTAAACTGTAAAGCTTGGCGGTCGGTTTGAGCAACGATTGTCCATCATGTCATGCATCTTTTGAAGGTGACAGTAATGCTTTTTCCCGAAGTTACACTCATTGTCACAAGACATAAACAAACGTCCTTTTAGACCCTTTAAAGAAACCCGATCAGGACCTTGAACGCCGTAATGACTCGATACTGACGAAACCATACATGGGGTGTTAATCGTTTACTGGCCCGGATCCGGATTGGATGATTATCTGAAATTTCTACGTGTTAGTACCACTCTGTTGGTCGCGAGGTTTCGTTCACAACGTGATGGGCACCAGTACAGATGGCAAAACTAGGTTTGAATGGCATCTTAGTTGTACGATAAACTGGAAGGCGTGACGCTGCCGTAGCTCGGTGGTAGAGCGTTTGCCTGACACATCTGTGACCCAGGTTGGATTCTCGCGGTGGGCAAGATGAAAGTGGCCCATTTTTCGCTGTCCATCTTAGCAGTATGATTGCTGTGGTGGTACAGTGTTGATTTAGGTCCATAACACCTCTTCCCTGGGATGGTTATCCCCGTCTGCCATATCGCCAGTGGTGGGTGTAGACGCTAAACTTGATGTTCTTCGTGTGACAAGTCGAGTCATTGAACTTTATTCCAGAAAAAAGACCAATAGGAGTACACGCTTACCTATGACTGATTTGTTTTGTTTATTTCACTGAATGTCTTTGACCGAAGTTATATCAGGCTCTACAGTACATAGTACCGAGTTGACCGACCGGCGTTATTTCGCACGTTCGTTCGTTCGTTTTTTCGGGCGAAAATGAAACCAGCAAAGTTGGGTATTTGCCAAAACGTGCCGGTGAGTATCATTCCGCAGTCCAAACCCGTTTACAGTTTAAAAGGTTCGGATCACGACTTAAGTTATTATGACATCAGCTCGCTGTTATCCAAATTTCTCGGAAACTTCTTAAAAAAACATTCGGTGGAAAAAGGTTTACGATAGAGTATAAGGAAATCATTATCCCCCCATTTTTTTTATTGGGTGGGGGTAGAGGATAGAGGAAGGGAGGGGAAAGGGGGTAGAAAGTGATATCTTCATGTGGGGCATCAAGTTATCAGTTCCTTTTTTATTCTTTGCACGCCTTGAATAGCTCTCTGAGGTGGTCAGTGCGCCCTATATACGGGCAAATAGTTTCATGTTAACCTTTACTCACTTGCATCATTTTCCGTGCTCATCCATCGCCCACGTTCCACTTTGCATTGCCAGCCCACACACATAGTTGTTTGTTGCGTCAAGGTGCAGTTTCTTCGTTCCTGAAAACATGTAACCATTAGTTTCAAAATGAAGAGCTTTTAATTCACATAAATACAGATTTGGAATTTTTTTTTTAAACTTATTTTAGATTACAACGTAAGTACAGTATAATATTATAGTATGGATGTTTTCCTCTCCCCCACGATTTCATAGACACCTTTAACAACTCTTTGAGCGGTATTGTCGGTGTTTAAAAACTCAGTAATATATTCAAGACGAAGAGCCTTCTATCTACTTTAAATAATACAGATAGGAAGAAAAGACAATACTTCAAAATCATTGTATCGTTTTCACTCCTTTTTTGTCCATGTCACGAACGCCCATAGCAACTTTTTGACCGGGATAGCAATTTCTGGAAAAATACATTCCAGATAAGAACCTTCAATTCACATCAATTCAGATTTGGTAATTAACATTAACAAAAAAGATTAGTGTGTAGTAGTGTTGTTTTATGTCTACATCAGTTTTGGACGTGTATTCCATCCTGTCAACACAGCTCCTAGAGAAACTCTTCGAGCAGTTATTTATTTTATTTACAACTTGGCACTCTATTCACGATGAAGGTCTATCCAAATACCTACCGATTTGGGAAGGGACGTAATATAAAAGGGTTAATGAGGAGTAAATCGTTTAGAAATCTGTGCAGCCTTCCTCTCTGCAAAGACCGCAAAGGTTACGGGGAACCCCTGTCTGAAGCAATCCAAGTAGGCCTAGCCAGGTCGCGTGTGCCCGTCTTTAAGAGTAGGTGCAAGGTTACCGTACTTCAAGGGTACACCCACGTATCGTTAGTTCATGAACACAACACCCCTTTCAGTGATTTCCATGGAAAGCTATGGCAAACACGTTCGGAGAACTCCGTAGTATAGAATGACAATCATTGTCCTTTTAGAATTTAATCGCGATTGTTCTGTATGCGGAACCCCTGGGGTCAGCAATGCAAATGTCTCCTGCGTTGCGCCAGAAATTATAAGCATATCCATGCTATAATTCCCGGTATCTAGAGTCTTTGTGCCCAAGTCGTCGCACCTCTTACACTAAAAAAAAGCTACAAACGTGCAACATACATATACGTTGACATCACATTTGCAAACAGATATCCATTCAGGGATTTCCATGGAAAGTTCTATAAAATAGGTCCCGAGAAATCCACAGTATAAATTATGAATAACAGTTTGCCTTTATAGTGTAAATAGGCGCAAGCCTCGTGCATTTTTATGAAATAAAACAACCTGCCTTACCTTGATTTCGAGAACAACAGTAATCAAAGGGGAACGGGATTTTTTTTTCTCCCTATCCTCTTTCCTGAAACTATAATTATGAGATGGTTTATCTGTTGATAGCTTGTGACACTGGTATCGAGTCACAAAATTCCAGATAGGCCTATGTAGTGCCAATGTGCTTGCTTCAGCTGTTTTAACTATATATAGTATGGACATTAAGGGCAATAATAATAATAATAATAATAATAATAATAATAATAATACGGGATGCTATCACGCGCTTTTTCTTCAATCGAACTCAAAGCGCGGCAATCTGAAGAGATTTTTTATTTTAAAAGTCGGAAGAGAACTCGATTTTTAATTTTGAATTTTCAGATTGAGTGCACTATATACCATTATTAAACGGAGGAGGAAACCGGAGTACCCGGAGAAAACTCCTGTCCTGAGAAATCGTGTACCTAAGTCACGTAAATTCTTCCCACCCGGGGATAGAACGACTTTACTGTCAACTGAGCTACCATGCATCCAAGAACGTCATATCCGGCATTTTGGCAGCTTTGATCGATTTGTATTCTATGGAAAGTTATTTTGAAAACACGTTCCAAGAACTTGGTGGTACGTGGTGAGACGACCGTCCGTGTCCTTGACAATTAATTACCACATATTTGCTGGAAGAACTTCAATGCGCAAGTTGTTAAAGACGATAAGTTTACATCCGTAGAAAATTTGTTTCCATGGCATCCGTTTTAGTATTGCAAGTAGGTCTCTATGCAGCAGCCGCATCTCCGTTCAACCGTACCTCATAATCAATTTGACCATGTGCAAGCTGAGATTTAGAATAGTTTTTGAAATCGAATTTTCCTAGATTGCTTTTGAAATCCCGTGTCTCCTGCAAATAAACAAACGTGCATCTTTGCAGCATAAAGGTAAATATTAATTTGACGGAAATGCAGGTGGAGAAGGGAAGTTGGGTGAGGGTGAGGAAGGGGACGAGAGGGGGGATGGGAGAGGTAGAGGGAAAAGAGAAAATCATGGTCTAAAGAAGAATGCAGCTGCGCCATCGCAACCCGTTCCGCACATACATGGATACGCATAGCTTTTAATTTCAAGAGTGCGATTGTTTCAAGTGTGATACCACTGCCCGGTTGTTTCCGGTTCCGTACCCAGATGGATAATTGGCATAGTGTAACAGTGTTGATTATGTGGTTTCCAATGACATGTATCGAGAGCACGTTCCAAGAAATCTGCGATGTGGGACGACAGACTGTGGCACACGCAGCGTAGCTGAGATTACTGAGGCAAACGGCCTTCCATGTACGACCCTAGTCATCAACAAGCTCAGATACCCTGCATGACATAGGCCTTGTAAAGCGATCCTTTCGGTCTGCAGCTTTAGTGGCATCAACGTCACTGTGCATGTGGTGTGGCCTTGTGAAACATAAAGCATAGATTTGGTCCGCAGTTTCGGTAGGATGAACGTCGTATCTTGTTCTTTCAGATAGCGCTTTTCCCGAAGTCACGATTGTGACAAAGAAAGCATCCTTTGGGTTTGCAGTTTCAATAGTATGAATGCCACCATAGCCTGACGGATTTGCATATATATTTATGCTTTGCCTGTAAAGCATCCCGGTCTTAAGTACTATTCTGAGACTTGAAAGTAACAAACATTTCTTGGAAAACATGGAACAAGGATCCTAGATCGTGTCGCGTTGGCACGGGTATTGTCATTTCAGAGGTTTTGTTTGTTTTGTTTGAAATGAGGATGTTGATAAGGAGGAGGACGAGAAGGACGAGGTGTAAACATTATGGAACAGATGGTCCGTACCGGTCGCAATTTTCCTTTACAATAAAACTACGATTAGGGTTTCCCACTCCAAACTCTGTTTTACTAAAGCGGCGATGTGTTTCCTGGTACGGTGATGCTTCAGTGCCCTGTAGTGTAAAGAGAGAGAAGATAATTAGCGTTGGAAAACGTGTGTGTGCGTCATGTAGAGTTTGGGCTATTAAAAACGGAAGTTAATGCAAGTCAACTATAGATACGCTACATAGACTCAATCTGATCGTCAGAGGTCGAGGTTCTCTCTCTCTCAAACTCGACCACTCTAGGACCGCTTGCATTATATAATTGTAAAGAGATAAGCTATCAGGCTTTGGCATTTCACACATTCAGATACGGGCGCCTGTAGTCTTGGACCTATAATGACGAAGAAAACAGGATGATTACGGGACAACCATTAAAGTTTACACTCATGGAAACCATTCTGTTTCACCATAGTTAAAGGCAGACAGACGGCATTAGACCAACAAAACAATAGCTGAAAAGACCATCGACCATCAAGCGGCAAGCAAATTAATAAAAGAAAGATATGACAATAAATAATAACCAAGTCTTATTTGATAGCAAGAAAGATCTCTTACTCCATTTTGAAACGTAGGCGTACTGCTATAATCAAGCTTCAGTCATCCGCTCCCGTCAGGGTGAGCAGACGTCAATGAAGCTAGGCTATGCTGCTACCGGATGTTGCGGTGCTCTGGGCCCAGTGCAGTTGGAAAATGCACCGGAAGTCAGGAATTTAGCTGGCAAACTGCCGTTTAACCGCCGCTTTTCATCCACACCTGAGAGCAGGCTCTGCATCCGCTTTGTCCAGAGTAGTCAGGTTTCGCCCGACTACTGTAACGAATGATACAAGCACGAACTTACTTGCCATAGATCTGAATCTGGTTGTACAAAGTTTAGCTTCGCTTTATCTTTATTTTTATTTTTATTTTATTGTATTATATTTTCTATTTTTAATAAACTCTAAACCGTGGTTTTCTATTTCAAAACTTTTTTGGAATGTGTGGGTTGTCGAGGCGTCGTTTCAATCGTCCGTTCGTTCGTGAGACAACAAGACTAACTTAGGACTAAAAACCTGGAACAGACTCATTGCCCTTTTCAACGCGCCTTGAGCTGGGAAGCACTGTCAGTGTTCTTGTGGAGGGTACAAAATGGGCAACCTCGGGACGGGAGATAATCTGGTCAAAAGTTTGACCCTACTGTAGCTGTGGGTAGTACAAAAGTGCGAAGGTATTAGTACAATCGGCTTTTTTAGGTCCCTAAATACACCACGTGATGCTTATATAGGATGAATATTAAGCTCAAGAGTATAAAAAGAATGCGAAAATGTATATTTTAATGTGATGTGAGAAGCGAAGGGACATTGCAACTATTCCAGTATAATTATGATTGTAGCAACATACTTCACCAGAACCAGAACCGTCCTGGAACCGTAACTGCAGTGAGGTCAACCAATATGAAGCGCCCTTTGGACGAGAGATAATCCTTTCAGTTCAACTCTATTGTAGCGAGTAGTTCATTCCACCATTTGGTTAGGACAACAGAAAGAATGGAAGGGCGTAATAAAGAAAGACTACAACTGCAATACACAAGACTTAAATAAGTAAGAAAGTAAGCAAGTAATTTAGTGTATTGACCGGTAAGCAAGCGAGTAAAAAGTAAAAGAAATTATTCTGTAAGCAAGTGACTAAGAAAGTAAGGAAATAAGCAAGCAGTCTAGTAAATTGTCCGGTAAGCAATCACGTAAGAAAATAAGGAAATAAACATGTAATCCAGTAAATTGTTCGGTAAGCAAGCGAGTAAAAATGTAAAAGAAATGAACAGTAATCTAGTAAATTGTCCGGTAAGCAAACTTGTAAAAAGGTAAGGAAATAATCATGTAATCTAGTAAATTGTCCGATAAGTAAGCGAGTAAAAAAGTAAAGACAATAACAAGTAATCTAGTAAATTGTTCGGTAAGCAAGCGAGTAAGAAAGTAAATAAGCAAGCAATTCGTTGTCCAGTAAGCAAGCGAGTAAGAAATAAAGGAAATATGCAATCCAGTAAATTGTAAATTGCAAGCGACTAAGCAAATAATTGAGTAATGAGTCATTAAGCAAATTCGTAGACAATATTAATTATGAGCAAAACGTTAAGTAAAATAACCTAGACTATTATGGTAAGATAAAGTATATTACATGAAGTCAAGCGAACTGAAATGAAGTGGCAGTAAGAAAATACATGAGACATTCAAAATGTATTCGTCCAAAAGGTTACTCATTGGAATTTTTTTAAAACAAGGTAAGAGCAAATTTACAGGTCAAACTAATTATATTACTCATACTTGGACGTTGACATATTTCCTCATCACAGTCCAAGTTACTTTTAAAACAATCCAGCTGGCACTAACCCGAGGGGCTGACCCTGTTCGAAGCCACTTATGACTTGTCGGGACCATCCAGGACAGTGAATCAGTGACAAAAATAGCAGCGGTGTGTTCATGTAGTGCGTTTCTGGATAGCATAATTACGGTACATTCTTTGTCACGTGTTTACCAGAGTTCATATTTTTCTGGATTTTATGAGTATTGTGCACAAATTGTCATGTGGCTGTAGGAAATAAATGCGTTTCCTTCCTTTTATTTACGAGAAAAAAAAAGGGTCTACTCAATTACTACCGTTTCCCCTTTCCGCCCTAGTACTGCTGTATATAGTGGCCTTGTAGCACTTTGCAAAAGCATTAGTTTCCAATGCCAAAAGTTCTGGGTTTTTAATCTTCGCCGTAGAGATGTATCGGCTTGAGTTAGATCCTGTTTCGACTAGCTCCTTGAACAAACTGTTCAGATAGAAGAGAGTTATATAAGAACGATGAAATAAATAAATCAGTAATACTATAAAAAGACAGCTGACATGTCAACATGGTAAATAAAGGTGGGTTCGATCCCGGCCGGGGTCGAAATATTTAGGTATGAGACCTATCAGGTCATCGAAGGTTTCTCTTCTATTATCCCGGTTTTCTACTATACCTCATGGAAATGGTATTTTACTGAATGCAGTCAATTTAAATCAAAACGTTATAATAATAATAATTATTAAAAAAAATTCGTTCAGACTTCTATGATTGCTAGCAATCTTCTTAGATCGCCGCGTTTTTAAATATATTTTTGTAAAGTTCTATTGAATTAAAAAACGACTGAATCCTGTATCATCCTGAGTTATTTATTATGGTAATTCTTATTTGCCAATACTATGATGATGATGATGATTATGATTGATTATTCATTGATTGATTGATTGATTGATTGGATGATAATGATGATGATGATGCCTGTTTGAGCCTGATTTGGAACAGCGTCTTGAGCTTTTTGTTTGAGCTGGTATATGCACTGTATTCGAACAGTTCATTTTCATTGCTATTAGTAGTATATCCAGACTACTTCCTTATGTAGCTTAGTCCAGTTTCCTTTCAGCAGATGACATTATGTTGTATCTTGGACCCTCGTAGATAGTCGTATCTTTTGGCTATCGGACAGGGAAAAAAAGCCAGTTCAATTATATTTTATTTCCTGTAGGATAGAGCATCGATTGTTCATACTTGGTAAACTCATTAGGAGACTCGAGCACTTCCGACTCAGATTTACACGGCTAACATTTTTCCTAGTCATATTCAAATGACTGTTGGATTTACTTCCTGTAACTAGTTCCTGTATGCATATTTCTGTATTTTAGGACAGTCAACGTTGTCCTCATCTATAACATCATCATCAACATTCATCACTATTCACCCATCATCATCATCATCATCATCATCATCATCATCATCATCATCATCATCATCATCATCATCATCATCATCATCATCATTCACGAAAGACGTCTTTCATTACACCAAGTGAAATCCAACTTAAAAGTTAATAGATTGTTTTTATAATGTCTTTTCCATCTAGATAATATGAAACAAATTGGTAGCATTTGTTTTTCTAATGTCTTTTCTATCTAGATACTATAAAACAAATTTGGTAGCAATTAAGTATTTAATGTACTGTTAACTTTAGTTGGGAAATGTTAATTGAAAACAAAATCTCGTGCAAATGCCATTGAAATGAATGAAGTTCATTTTTTCTCTCCGATCTCCATAGGAGTGCAAAATAATGTGAAAGAACGTAAATTTATCGTTGACTGGGTGTATAGTCATGTAGTTAGAAACTTCTGTTCTGCTGAAGTCCCATGTTTATATAATTTCTCAGGTAACGGACAGACAGACAGACAGAGGTCATTCCTTAACATCCACCCCACCCCCACCCTCTTTCCTTTCCGCATGATGCTCTTTGCTAACGCACTAGCTAGTGTTGAGTTCTAGGGTGTTAATGACTGTATGAGAAAAACTGGACGTGAAGTGTTAACATTAGCATCTATGACTAGTGAAGCAGTACTATATTTGATACACTTTGTAGACTATGCTGCATTCGAGTGGTGTGTCGCCGGGATTCGCAAGGAAAACGTCTTTTTCCGGCGCTGTGCCAGAAATGGCATCTTAAGGGCAGTAACTCCGAAATGCTCTTGCTTTACCGGATGCGTCCAACTTGAAAAAGGGCCAGGAGTTTGCCGGAAACGGGATGTTGATGAAGTGATCACTTCCCTTGGCTAGTCTGCCAATTCTGCGTACGTATGCATCCATAGCTCCGCTCGGTTCCAGCTCAAAAGCAAGCTCCGTAGATTGTGTTACGGATTATAATATTAATTTAATAATTGAGAGATTGTGTTACCGATGATGATAATTATTTAATAACTGGGTTACATAGCGGATCCGGATATTATCAATTGTGTTACACAGAGAGTAAAAACATAATTATGTACACTGATTGGTCCCAAAAATTGTTCACTGAATAACTATGACATTATTGTCTATTCTTCCACATCTCTGATATATGCTCTTGAAATGATCGTGGTTGGAGCTTGCAATAGAAACCAACAGCAACAAGTTTGTAGTGAAATTGAGTTTGGTTGAAATGCAGTTTTTGTTGGGCTAACTCCAATGTACTTGAAGCTCCGAATCGAATGGGTGCTGGAAGAGGTAACCTCCGCATTTTTGCGTCGGTGTTTCTTCTACAAGGACTTGCTAATAAAGATTATGATAGTTTTGTAGCCGATTCCTATCTTTGACTGGTAACCAGTGAAGAGCTACTTTACCTAGACGATCAGTGTTTACGTTTAACCCCACTGTAGTTAAATATTGAGTTAGTGGAGGTGATGAATAATTTAGTCCTCCATCCCCCTCCCCCCCTTGCGTGTGTGTTTTATTTCAAACTCTCATGCCTCTTGCTCAGTACTTTCTAACTACACGTCGTGCGTGAGAAATACTCTTGTTTAGAAATCGCTCAAAGTGCGCTTTTAAAAAGTTGTAGGTTCTTTATTTCATAGCAAAATACAAAGGTACGAACTTCATGCTGGCCGGAGAATCGAATAGCAGTTATGGTCATGGAACAAAAAACAAAGTGTGCATCAATTGTCCCTAAGATAAAATGCAAATATATACATTTATATTTTATTGAAAATTTGTTCAGCGCTTACTTAGACCTTTTTGTGTAGATAAAGAAGACTTTAGCTTATAAAAGTTCTAAACACGGCATCTTTTTTGTTTTATACCCTTTTTGGATATGATGATGATCATCATTGTTGTCAGGGTGGCGACGTGGTGATTCGACCTTAAGCTAACGCAATAGGACGTTAAGCTTCGTTATTCCTCCTGTATTTCCTAGGTCGAAGTAGTTGTAGTTTGATAGGAAGTCACGCGATCAGCAGTCCGGATATGCATTTAAGAGCTGATATGCTTTTTGTACGCACATCCTCTTGTCGCGGTGCCGGAACGGGCTCTCACGTGCAGGGTGCAGGCGGCTGCAGCGCCGTGCCAGCCAGCAATTAACGCATGAAGTTGAGCATGCATGCAGTCCGATACTCTTCGGTGCAACACAGGACTCGAATTCTCATTGTGGATATGTTGATACAACGACCTTGCTAAACATCTCGGTTTAAGAGAGGTGCCTTGTGTATTTAAAACAAAAGACTGGGTCTGTTTTTGATTCTATGTTTATCAGATAACTTTTTTGGGTTAATTTTTGCAGTGGAAAGCATTCATTTGTTTCACTAAATAAAATATGAAACTGCGTAACATTATTGTTAAGATCGTATTACTCAACAAACCAGATAATAATGCAAGAAAGCGTAATGAAGACTTCAATGAGTGCTACCCAAATAATAAATAATGTATCAAAACTGTTACTGGCGGACGACAGCAAACAACTAACAAAACACTTACGTAATGACCAGAAAAAAACAAAAACAAACTAGAAGTAAATAACATAAAAATAAAAATTAAATAAATAAAATACAATTAAAGAAAAAAATCATATAAGTCTTTGAACAATAGAAGTCTCGCTGGACAGTCCAGCAAAGGTCAGGAGTTCAAGGCTACTTCCTCCTCCTCCTGCTCCTTTTCCCTTCTCCTCCCCAACTTCATTTCCCTCCTCCTTCTTCTTGACCTCATCCTCTCCTCCTTTCTAATATCCTTTTCCTCTTTCTTCTTCGTCTTTTAGTACGATCAATCAGTCAGCCAATCAATCATTCAATGAATAGGGCAGATAACTAGTTAAACTTCGTAATGGCTGGCTTAAAAAAGAAGGATAAAACGCTATTCAGCTTATTATTTCCACGAGCACCAGCAGTGCGTCATGTACACTTGAATGTCTTCCGCCACCAGGACTTAAGGTTGTTTTGTTATTTCCTTCCTGTTGGGTGCTCCTTAAACCTTTTTTGGCTTTGCTGTGCTTGCTGTTTTGACTTCAGGACAATACTTGAATAATAACTGGAGAAACAGGATGATCTGGAACGCCCCCCAAAAAGCGTCATTGTAAGTTCTGATTAGGGGAGAGAGGGATGGGAGGGATTTGGGTGTGAGATGGAGGGTCCGTTAAAAAGGGGGAAGGATGGGGGCGGAAGTGGGGGCCGGGTAGCTCAGTTGGTAAGAGCGTCTTGCTAGTAACCGAAAGGTCGCTGGTTCGAATCCCGGATTGGTCAACGTGTGATCATATTATTTTCCCCCTTACCAACAACTGGCCCGCTGGTGTCAGTATAAATCGGTCCAGTAGTCACCTATATGCGAAAGTGTCGTGTGACTATAATCTACAAACAACAACAACAGGGCGGAAGTGGGTGAGGAAGCAAGTCTTCAATGCGAAAGTGTCGTCATCATCATCATCATCATCATCATCATCATCATCATCATCATCATCATCATCATCATCATCATCATCATCATCGGTTTTTGAAAGATTCTTTAATTAAAGTTTTAAAAGATGTTGTGTGGAGACGCGCGCGCGTTTATGTGTGAGTGTGTGTGTGTGTGCGCGCGCGCTGGCGCGCGCGTGATTATGTTTAGACGGCGTTCTTGTAACATACACTTGAGAATCTCATAAGGTTTTTTTGGCAGACACCGTTATGCTGATGTCAAAACAATGATCTGCTAGAGTTATGGTAAGGGTTAGGTTTAGCATTAGATCCATTAAAAGTAAGCTTACTCAATAAAGGGGAAGAAAGACGACCCATTGTCAATACAACATAGGTGGCGTTTCATTAGTGTCACAACAACGCCGTCTAAACAAGTTGTGGGTGTGTGTATGTATGTGAGTGAGAGAGAGAGAGAGAGAGAGAGAGAGAGAGAGAGAGAGAGAGAGAGAGAGAGAGAGAGAGAGAGAGAGAGAGATTACCAACATCGGGGCATCATCAAAAAAAAATGTTTCTGCAGAACGTAAGGATGGCTGTATGTAGCGCCTAGCTGACGAATGTGGATTGTGTTGTGTAATGTTTCATTGACCGCCAGCACGATGTCAATCCCTATTGTCCGTTTGTGGAAGAAGCTGTGTGGTGCCAAGTTTGTAATAACGAAGTCTGAAGGCAGCAGACAGGATCTTGAAGTGTGCGAGTTAGCACTAGTCCACAAAAAGGAAAACCTTAAAGTGTCTCTGGGTTAGAGACCTTTTCCTTACGGAGAACATCGTTCATTGTATTGATGTAGGAACTTGATATCTTGGCAGAACAAGTACGCTTAATCATAGGGCTCCCAAGTATCGCTTTACGTAATCTACTAAATCTATGAATGCATAAGCAAATAGTCATCCATTAGCGTGAATTAAAGATTTTATATGTTGAATTAAACTTCATTTTATACGTTTTTTCGCAATTTTAAACTCGACACTAGACGCACTTTAAAGGCATCATGTACCATATTGGTGAGGAAACGAAATCCGTATCATGTGATTGCGAAACTAATACGTCATGGAATAAAATTGCTATCGGTATCACTTCAAGAATTCTGTTAGTTCGGTTTCCTCGTATCAACACCCTGAGCCATAGTGATGAGGAAAGAATGTCATGACAATGTTTTAACGGCGGAACAAAGTAATTTGTTATATTGCCGCCACTTCAGCTAGGTCTAACCCTGTATCTATTGCAGTGCGATGACAATCCAAAGCTAGTCTATTGAAGCTAGTTTTGAGAATATCGACATTTTGTATCGTGATGGCTGCGTTTTGTTAGTTTGGGTTTGGATTGCTAATTTATTTATTTAATCACTTTTATAGAGCGCTTTACCAGCTCAGGAACCGAACAAGGCGCTGGCCGATAGAGAATTTAACTCAAGCCGCTCGAAGCACCCACTTGCAGCCTTTGGGCGCATAGTCTAACGCCCATACGACTGAGCACAATCCTGAGGGACCGGGGATCGGGAGAAGGGGCCTAGTGCGCGCTGGGTGTATTTGTGTAGCCGGTACTGGACATGAGTATGTTACGTTGGAAACGCGAATGGTAGTATGTCTGAAACGCGCACGATAGATCTAATCGTTTCGTTTTGCAAAGTATTCAATAATGGAGTTTATTTACCTTTGATTTGAGTTTGCATTGTTGTTAGGAGAGGCTTTGTATAACGTTGATAATTTTCGTTAGTCGATATTATTGGATAATTCTCTGGATTTGCGTATTTACTGTCGATAGAATTTTCCCGATAAATGTCGAAGTTTGAGGGAACGTTCCTGGAATGTTTAGAAAGATGTATGACGTAAGTCAGTGATGACGATCTTTTATTTGATTGGCTGTAGTGCGTCATTCTAGTCTACCGTGTTCTAAATTGTTCGGGAAGAAAGAGAGAGGCTATATAATTATGTGCCGCACTGTTTTGAAAGAGTTGTTGATAGTGAGTTGGAAAGTAAAAAGTTGAGAGTGAAAAGGCGATTGTATGCAGTTGTTGATGTGTGCTGAATAAAAGTGGAAAACTTCATACGAAGACTTTGCCTTGTTGCTGCTGAGTGAGCAGGCTGCGTGGATAAACGAATCTGAGTTACACCTTATCAGGATTTCAGCATTGGGGCTGAATCAGATACTGATAGAAAAACACCAACATCGTTCGAGTGTAACAGAGCGTCAGGATCTTTAAAGTCCATGCGATAGAATGCGTGCGTGCACAGAATAGATCTCGGTTTATACTCTGTGATGATATTCTGGGGAAGATACGTTTATCTTACTAGGGGGTAAGACTTATTGATAGATGGGCGATGTGCTACCACTATCGATCGTTCTTTTACCAGAATTCCGAAAGTTGTGTGAGAGACAGATCACGGCACTTTGGTCACATAAAATTTATATTTGTTCTCGGGAATTTTAGTATCATTTGGCTCACCTTGAGAACCGGTGATAACTAATCAAAAGACTAGATTAATATGTCTCGAGAGAAGAAAACTAATAGCTACACAACAATACAAATAGAATGACACCAGTCGTATGTATGTAATTTCACTTTTTATATACTCAACACAAACTTTAACATTTCTGCATTAACCGGTAAATTAATAAGTACTAGTTCAACGTGCTCAGAAAGTTCTTGAACAGGTTTCCATCATCATTTGCTAACTTCGGTTACGATTTTCACTTGTCGTAGTTTTCTAAATATTCGAGTGGTTTTCTATACGTTTCTCGAGGGTAGGACTCAGTTTATTTGCGGGTGACTTATCTACTTTGGTGGTGAGTCGGGTCGCCCTTGTAGCTGTGGGGTTCGGACGTGGCCAGGTAGACTCTTGATTGTTCTCCTTTGGTGCCACGGGAGCGACGGTCAGGCGTTCGTCTCCACAAACCTTATGATGATCCCAGGGCCGACCTGTAAAAGTCGGAGCTCTGGCTACACTATTCTCGTTAGCTATAAGTGTGCGGTCTCCTCTGCAAAGTGTCTATAGCATCAGACACCTGCAGGGTTCCCATATGCACAATTCGATTCGAATCTTAAGGCTAAGATATATTAAACCACATGCATACTGTCTCAGAAACAATAATCTGTTTCTGTAACTATATATATCAAGAACATATTATCAATACATGGCAATCAATGTACAATAAACATACACACATCAAAACTACTAGTGTTATCTTACTTGTAGACTCTGGGACTCGTGAAATCGTCTTTTACGTCTCTAGCACTCTCTAGATGAGATGGAGATAGACGGACACTGCAGTTTGTTCCTTTGGTCGACCCTCACAGCTGAGCAGTTCGTTTGCGACTGACTAGCTGATTTTTGGTCCCCAAGGGTATGCAAGAGTTCCTAGGAGTCTTCTGACCATTCGTTTAGCTCTCGTTTTCTTTAATCTCGCATATACGGGATTAATCGTTTTGTTATGCATATTTTCTCCCCCTTGTTCTAGTCACTGGACGTGCATAGTTATCTTTGAAGTGGAATGTCAGAAGTAGAGTGGGGAAAGGATGCAATAACGATTACGCGGGACCTAGGCTATTTAGTGTCTTAGTGACTCTGGTCACCGTTGACGTTATGGTCAGTTTGGTCTTAAGTATGCTATTTAAAATTCTTGGTCGCTCCGGCTGTTAAATGGTATCTTGTGTGACTGTCGGTGTGACTGTCTCAAGGAAGTTAATTTGCCATGTGTGTGCTGCTTCTTAGATAACTGTTGTATTAACGTCCAGTTTCATTCGATGGTATCTATTTTGCGCTAAGCTAATTTCCTACATTTTTGTCATTATTTCTGCTGTTACATACTCTCATCCGAAGAGCAAGTCTTAAGGCCATGTGTGAAATTTGCATTTAGAAAGGGAATCGAGATCTTGAATCTGTTCAACGTTAGAACTATTTCAAAAGCTTATA
>CM072518.1:39631838-39726838 GCA_036898135.1 Oncomelania hupensis
CCCTCAATGATTACATTTTTTTACTGGTGCGCCTGCGTTAGCCAAACGCTATTCGCTAGTTAAACCCCACGTCCGTTTACTTTTAAGTATTGCCAAGTCACCTTGTGTAGTATTTCCTAGATGCATAGCGTTGCTCAGTATAGTTCAGATGAAAGTCAAATTCAGATTCAAATACTTTAAATGCCAAATGATTTAAACATTTCGACTGTCTCATAATCATAGATGTGGTAGAGTAGTCATATTATCATTGAATTTGTATTTGTGTGTTTTTGATGGATGGTATTCGTTTCTGATCTTGTAAGACATAAGCCCGTTTCGTGTGAGTGTGGCCCAGCTATGACGGCCAAAAGTTCACTGGACCCCATGAACAAGAAATCAAATCAAATCAAATCATAATTATAGCGTTTGGCTTGTGTTTGAGTGTTGTGTGTATAATTATTTAACCAAACATTTTCTTTTGATTTTATTAGTACCGAACCGCTGTGTAAAGTCAGTCTTTCATAGATTCGTAGTATATGAAAGCTCATTATAGTTGAATTGATAGTCTCACTATTACAGTGGTGATGAAGAGTTTTATCAAAATATTTTTATATTTCTTCTCCTTACAGTGGTTGCTTCTGTTTGAAGGTTGTATGTGGATTATAAAAGGTTTTACCAAATATGTTCTCTTGATGAGAGTATAGCCAAGTTACGGCACAGGTTACTTTGTGCAGCGGCTGCCTGTCTGTGTGACATAATATTTTAGGACTTCAGTCTACAATTTTATAGTTATAATTTTGAACTTTTAGTTTTAATGTGGTATAGTATTATAAAGAGCTTTAACAATTTCTCTTGATCTGATGACAAATACTCCCCGACAGCAATATTCCCCAACGTCCCGACAAGGTGAGGTGTGAGATCGATAGATTTCTCTTGATCTGAGTATTTCCAACCCACTGCGTGCAGTCTCATAATTACTCGAAGCGGTATCTCCACATACATGTCTCGTTAGTCTGTACATCGGGGGAGAATGATTTATAGTTGTTGACGTGTGTTCTAGGCTAGTACATTGATCTGAAAAGAACACTTTTGTGGGATGTATAACTGTATTGTAACATAATTCACCATCAGACGCGCGAATCAATAGTCCGAATATCAATCTAAGTATTTCTTAGAACAAGATGCTGTTAATTGACCAAGATAACGGTAAAAAAATAATGACGAAATGGTGTTCGTGTAATCTTGGATTTTCACGAAAGTGGCTTCGCTTATTGGAACGAATAAAATTTAATTTTGAGTTTGAGTTTCTGAACAATTACATTAATATAAAGGGAGCAAGAATATCTTTTTTTTTTTAAAGGTAATAGTTACTCTCTGAATTAATGTCTTTTAAAAAACTCCTGTATTCCTTCGGATAATAGTATAAACTTGATCTAGTCTGTGGACGCTGCATTATATCGCACGGACTTAAAAAATATCCTGACACTCATGAGAGAATGATAACAACACAAACACACACGCACGCACACACACACACGCAATACAAAACACCAAGCGGACTAGATCCCTTTCTCGCGGGGCATATACTAGAAGGAAGAAATCGGAAGTGTCTCAGAATCGGAAGTTTCTCAGTTTCGAAAATGAAAAAAAAACAACCGTGAAAGAAACTTACGCCATTCAGTTTGTTTGTGTTCAGTGAAGCGAGAGTTAGAAAAATTGTTGGTCGTTATACACAGTGTCATTGGTTTAGGCTTACATATAACATTTTCGTGTTCCGCTTTCTGGTGTCCACCCATACTGAGACACTTCCTCAAAGTATTTTATAGTGTGTGTGTGCGTGTGTGTGTGTGTGTGTGAGAGAGAGAGAGAGTGAGTGGGGATGAAGAAGGGGGTGAGTGAAGAAGGGGGGTGAGCGCGCGCGTGTGTATGTTGTGTGTGTGTGTGCGCGCGCGTGCGTGTGTGTTGTGTGTGTATCTGTGCGTGCGAGCTCACGCTTATGCAGTCTAGACAAGCATTCACACACAGCTTTACGCTCTATTTCACAAACACTACAAACGTAACATAACAGAGGGGAGTAGGCCTACGAACATGAACGTGAGGGGAAGGACGAAAGAAGGAGGGAGCAGTCCAATGAAACCCATGTACACAGAATAGCAGTGACGTTTCAAGCGTAGGCTTGATCGGTGGATGACGACGTAGCCTGTATCGGTACATGTACACTGGAAATTCTCTCTGGCGGTGCTTCTGGAAAAAACAACAACATTGCACTGGAGTACAACAACATTATTTGATTGGCTGCGACTGCGTTACGTCAGGCCCTGGTTGCCACTAGTGGCTAATTATTTATCGCGAAAAAGCTTCGCACATGCAGCGTACTGATACTAGACTTGGACTTCTCCCTGTCTCAGTAACTTGGGTGATGGCGGGGGCTTCGACAAATCTCAGCTACGCTGCCTGAGATTGGCAAATACTACGTGGACCATTTTTGGGGGAGGTGTAACGTGGAAACAATTTGACCGCATCTTTCTGAAAATCTCGATCGCGTTTTGTATCCAGTCTGCAAGAGAGAACATTCCACGCACGCACATGTATTCACACGCGCGCTTGCGCACAGATGGGTCTACCCACACACATACCCTTGCACACCCAATTGGATTAAGACCCGCAGCAGCTGATCACTTTGGTAAAATCCCCGATTCTTTGCGCGCTATTATAATATGATGATTTATTTCGGTGCACGTACCACACTTCGCCAAAGCTCACTCCGCCCATGCTGACTTCGCCAAAATACACTCCGCCAAATTATTAGCCAGACATAATACTTCGCCAAAGCATACTTCGCCACAAACCTTAACCGACGCATAAGATAAGATAACAAAAATATATTTTTAATTAATGAACGTTTTCAAAGCCCAAGGCCAAGGCGTATGCGCATGCCTGGACGTTATTTCTTTTTAACACGAAATGGGTAATTGTCCATTATGGTGCTTTCACCTCCGCGCATGGCTGGGACAAAATGTACATCTATGTCGCTTTTGATCGAATGAGTGAAGACTAAAAAGCGCAACCGTTCCAGTCAAACAAAAAATTGAAGACAGTGTTTAAAAGAATACTAATAATAAAACAAACACGAGCAAAATGATGAACGTTCACGTCTAGCCTGTGCACGCACGTATTCCATAGCATGGATTTAAAAGTACCTGACAAATGTCCAATATGGCTACACAAATACACCCAGCGCGCACTAGGTCCTTTCTCCCCATCCTCAGTGGACTAGGATTGTGCTCAGTCGTTTGGGTGTCAGATTACGCGCTTAAAAGCTGCAAGTGGGCGTCTTGGGAGGCTTGAGTTTGATCCTGTATCGTCCAGAGCCTTGAGCGGCTTTTGAGCTGGGAAAGCGCTATATAAAAGTGAAAAAATAAATAAAATGTCGTTTCCCCCCCCCTTCCCCCAAAACCTTTACACTAGTGAATGTGATCATAGAAACAAAGAATGTAGTTTTTGCCGGTGTCTTAAATTATAGTAGCCTTCACCGTGCGTGTGCGTGTGTGTGTGTCCGTACTTAAGTGAACTGTGCTTTGATTGTTAAATAAAATTATTCCCACGCAGGGGATGCTTAGTATCCAGGCCTCGGCTAGACTCGGCTACGCAGTGTAGTTGTTGAAAGGAAATCCGTTACCACAATTTACGCTCACGCGCGAGCTAAACTTCACGATTTTCACACTATAGCTCAGCCTGGATGAGCTTAGGCTACTGTATTTATTTAATCCGCTTCAGTTTAGCTGAGAGTCGGTATTCGTTCAGGTTTGACGCTGGGTGTTTATTTTATTTATTTATTTATTTTTGGAGTAAATTTACGTCCCCGGACACAGCAAGCGTATAGGGGACGGGTGAAACACCACTATAGATTCTTTATTTTATGTTTGTTTGTTTGTATGTAGATTATAGTCACACGACACTTTCGCATATAGGTGACTACTGGACCGATTTATACTGACACCAGCGGGCCAGTTGTTGGTAAAGGGGAAAATAATATTTATTTTATGTTATTGTATCGTTCTTATATAGTGCTTACCCCCCACCCCCCACGCCCCAGCTCGAGAGCTACTCAAGGCGCTGGTTGATATAGGAACTAGACTCAAGTCGCCCCTCGTAGGTCTCAGCAGTGACAAATTGTATTGTGCTTCAGTAGCATTAATAAGTAAAGTGTGTGTGTTGGTGGTGTGTGTGAGTGGTGTGTATGGGTGGTTTTGTTTGTATGTGTGTGTGTGAGTGTGGTGTGCTTTATTGTAGTGTGTGTGTGTGTGTGAGAGAGAGGGAGAGAGAGAGAGAGAGAGAGAGAGAGAGAGAGAGAGAGAGAGAGAGGGAAGTGAATGAGCATTCATGAATACTTTCTAAGGATGTTTTCATCTCTTCTTTCCGCACACGACACTTGATCTCGCTCGACGAGTACCATTACATAGTGGTCACGGGACCTCATTTCTCGGAACAGGCGGAGAACGCTTCCTGCATAGAATAGTTTAAGAGAACTACAAGGTTAAACCGCAAACTTAATTTAAGCAGACAGTGGCTTTGAACACTCTGAAAGACTTTGATATTGTTTCAGTCGCCCAAGCTTTTGAATGATTGTTTATGAAGACTTTATTATTCCGATTAAATAAGTAATAAAAGCAACTGATTGTTAGAAGATCAATAGTAGTATTCAACAAACTCCATTTCAACACACTAGGACTTGGAAACTTGACTTTTATTTTTTTATTCCCCCAAGGGTGATTATTAAGACTCTGTTAATCCGATCTTTTTAAGTACTGGAAATAACTGAAACCCCGTGATGTGTTATAACACAAACGCCATTTCTGGAACATGTGACTTTGAAACTGAAATACATTGCCTTAAATTTGTACTGCTTTGACTGTTTTTTCTTTAGTCGCACAAGCTTTTTGTATGTGGCTGAATAAAGTCTTTATTTTTACCAATGTAACCAATCCGTAAAGTTGTTTACTGCCTACACGAAAGACCTGTGATGTGTTATAAAGCACTTCATTTAAGGAACCGGTATTAAATTGAATGTGAAATACTTTGACTTTGTTTTGAGTAGCACAAGCATTGTGTGTGGGTGAATCAAGACTTATACTTCCAATTTAACCAATTAAAGAAGATTTCTACTGCTGCGCGCACACGACTTGCTTCAAGGAGGAAAAGTTGAGAGAGGGCGACACTTCAGGTGCTGATGATACTGACTCACCTTTAAAGAGCCACTGGTGCCAAGTATTACAGTGCAAGGTGTTGGCTCTTGGCCGATGTGAAACTGAAACGCCATTATTGATTGATTCCAACCTTGAGGTGATTCGCTCCTTCCGGTGGTGAGTAAGCCTCTTTTTTACCTTTTTAGTTTTAAAATTTATTTGTGCTTTTTTTTAGTTATTAAAAAATACATTTTAAAAGCATTTTGGGGCGGTTTAATTTAATGAAGAAAATATAATGTATTTTCATTTAGTGAAATTTAGATTTAAAAAAAAAAAGTATTTATTTGTGTTTGTTTATGTGTGCGTGCTTCTTTCTCTGTGTTCACGTATGTGTGTGTGTGTGTGTAGGTGCGTGTAGGTGTGTGTGTGTGGGTGTGTGTGTGTGTGTGTTTGGTTGCAGTTTATTATCCATTTATATCGGGAAACTCTGGGCCGCCTCCCCTGGGGAAGGCGTAGTCGCAGCCTGTGGCGCGCCCATACCCAACCTACCTAACATTATTTTGTGATTTTTGACATTTTGCTGGGGGAGCAAACCGGAGTACCCGGAGAAAACCCCCGAGACGTTGCCCGAGTCGAAAGTAAATAATATTCGGAGAAACATAACGCCCAGATGCTGGATCGAACCTTTTTAACTTTTAATTGTACATACATATCACCAGGCTTCCACAAGAGGAGCCCTTTTAAGAATAAAATTAAATAAAATCAGAACTACAATAGGCAACAAATATGAAGTTAGTACAAAAAGAACTATGAAACATAATTTTTTTTATTTTTTTTAAATCAAATTAATTAGCGCGCACACACCACCACCACGTTAATAGCCATCTATGGCTCCTGTGGTGTTTTCTGCCAACAACATCATCGGCAGTATCCAGATCCAGATCCAGAACCCACACCTGTCAGGCGCCATTGGTTTCTGGCTTGTGGACAAGGCAAGTTAGTCCCGCCTTAGCCCACTTGGCCACAACTCTCGAGAAATCGCACTTACAAATTCACAGGCTGCGACAACGCCTTCCCCAGGGGAGGCGACCCAGAGTTTCCCGTGTTCACGCGTGTGTGTGTGAGAGAGCGCGCGCTGCATTCGTGCTTGCGGGCATGTGTATATTTGTTTATGTTTATCTCACGGTCACTTTGATCCACTCCTTACGGATGTAGTTGTGTTTGTTCATCTGGTAGTTACAAGAATTGTAGACTATTTCTGTGAATTTGTAAGTGCGATTTCTCGAGATGTCGCCTTACATAGGCCTTCGGGACACGCTATTGGACAGAACTCGGATGAGTGAGAGTAAGGCGGACGGAAAAGGGCGATAATACAGATAATGAGGAACTGCAAGAATGGTTTGGTGATCTTGTTGAATGGATTTTGCGGCAGTGATTTTGAAATCGTTGTAGTTACATTATGGCTTGGGTTGGTGACAATGGGACCAGCTGGACTTCGACTCATGGCTCGACAGTCATTGGACATTCTTATGACTTAATATACGACTGCCCTTGTTTTAACGTTCTTAAGTGTTTCCGCGCCCGACGGCATGAACGTAGCGCTGTCAGGGGGAGGGAGAGATTAAGGCGTTAAAAAATACGCATTTCACGACATCGCATCGCCTCTTTTGTAAAACGTCTACGACATCATAGCCGTACACAAAAACCATACACGTAGATTGCCTTAAAGTGATTTAATATCAGACCTTTGAGTGCGTTGCTATGAGACAAACAGTTAAATTCTACCACTGTATGGATCACAATACAAGTTGTTTATTGCAAAAGCCATACAACTGACAAAAGGTATAAGTAATGTTTAATAGGGAGTTACTTTTCAACCACATTGGTTCAGAACAACAATCGGTGTGCGTCAGGGATGCCTACTCTCTCCAACACTCTTCAACATCTTCCTAGAGCCCATCACGTCAGATGCCCTTGCAGATCACGAAGGCATAGTCAGCACAGGGGGTAGAGCAATCTCCAACCTTCGTTTTGCGGATGACATTGATGGATTGGCTGAAGAGGAACAAAAACTTGAACAGCTGGTACAAATGCTTGACAAAACCTCCGGAGCCTATGGAATGGAAATAAGTGCAGAGAAGACCAAAATGATGACCAACAACCACCAATGGCATCAACACGGACATCAAAGTCCAAGGCCAATCCCTCAACACAGTGCATAGCTAGCTTCATATATTTAGGAGCCATTGTATCAGACAATGGGTCCCGACAGGAAGTCCTCTCCAGGATCGCACAAACAACTGCTGCCCTGGCGAGGTTGAAGCCAATTTGGAAAGACAAGACCATCAGCCTACATTCCAAGGTAAGACTCTTGCGCTCCCTTGTCATCTCCTTCTTCCTGCACGTTTGCGAAACATGGACTCTCACAGCAGATCTACAACGAAGAATTCAAAGCATGGAGATGATGTGCTGCAAAAGACTTTTGGGCATCTTCTATACCCAGCACATCACCAACGACGAAGTCCGACAGACCATCACACAAGCCATTGTTCAATACGATGTCCTGCTCACAGTGGTGAAAAAAACGGAAACTCCGATGGTATGGCCACGTCACCAGATCATCGGGTCTTGCAAAGACCATTCTGCAGGGCACGGTGCAAGGAGGTAGAAGAAGAGGGAGACCGAGAAAGAGGTGGGAGGACAACATTCGAGAATGGACTGGTTTAACACTGAGCGAAACCATCAGGGTTGCTGAGGACAGGGAAAGATGGAGTACGCTGGTTAAAAGATCATCTGTGGTGCCCCTACGATCTCCGAATTACGGGATAGGATAGGATGGGAATCTGCGAGAAATATCTACAGCACCAACAACATCTGTATCAGGTGTTTGTAGACTTCAAGAAAGCCTTTGACCGAGTATAGCATGCAGTTCTGTGGGCAACCATGAGAGTGTACAACATCAACCCTAAAATTATTGAAGTCATCAAAAGCCTGTATGACAAGGCTACCAGTGCAATTCTCCACAACAGCTCTATCGGGAAGTGGTTCAGGACAACAATCGGTGTGCATCAAGGATACCTACTCTCTCCAACACTCTTCAACGCTTTCCTAGAGCGCATCATGTCAGATGCCCTTGCAGATCACGAAAGCACAGTCAGCATAGGGTTAGAGCAATCTCTAATTTCCGTTTTGCGGTTGACATTGATGGATTGGCTGAAGAGGCTGAAGAACTTGGAACAGCTTTTACCTAGGCTTGACACCACCTCCAGATGTAATGGAAACAAGTACAGGGAAGACCAAAAGGATGACCAACTACACCAATGGTATCAACATGGACATCAAAATCCGAGGCCAATCCCTCAACACAGTGCATAGCTTCAAATATTTAGGAGCCATTGTATCAGACAGTGGGTCCCGACAGGATGTTCTCTCCAGGGTCGTCGCACAAACAACTGCGCCCTGACAAGGTTGAAGCCCATTTGGAAAGACGAGACCATCAGTCTACATTCCAAGGTAAGGCTGCTGCGCTCCCTTATCATCTCCTTCTTCCTATACGCTTGCGAAGCATGGACCCTCACAGCAGATCTACAACGAAGAATATGAAGCACAGAGATGAGGTGCTACAGAAGACTTCTGGGCATTTTCTAAGACCCAACAGATCACCAGAAACGAAGTCCGACAGACCATCACACAAGCCATTGGACAACATGATGACATGATCACGGTGGTGAAGAAACGGAAACTCCGATTGTATGGCCACTTCAAAAGAGGCATCAGGCCTTGCAAAGACCCCTCTGCAAGGCACGGTGCAAGGAGGCAGGAGAAGAGGGAGACCGAAAAAGAGGTGGGAGGACAACATTCGAGAATGGACTGTCTTGACACTGAGCGAAGCCATGAGAGTTGCTGAGGACAGAGAAAGATGGAGTACGCTGGTAAAATGATCATCTGTGGTGCCCCAACGACCTTCGAGAGTTTCGGGATAGGATAGAATAGTGGAAAGAGTGTGGACTGATGACTCTTCACTTCAGAATCGATTAAGAATCGTTATTGCCCTCATGAAATGACAAGGAAATGTGTGTGCGGCGTACATATTATCAGCACAACGGCACAAAAACAATAAAAGACATAAAAGACACTTCGGGAAATATAAATAATAAACATACTATAAGTAACAGAGAAGTACTTATACACAACATGAATGCAGCATAACAGTATGACAAAACAAAATTTAAAAAAAAAACTGTCACGCATCCAACGTTCTAATCCACAGCAATACACACACACACGCACACACACGCACACACACACGCACACACGCGCACACACCCACACGCACACACACCCACACCCACACACACACACACACCCTAACCCTTACCCTTAACCTAACCCTAATCCTAAAACAGCTCTAACTCAACGGAGAACTATTTTGACGTCAAAATAGTACGGCCTTCCAAAAAAGTCATAAGAAACCATGTGGAGTTTCATGTGTGTGTCATCAGAACGTCGTTTCTACATGCCCACTCACGCACACACACACACATACACACACACACACACACACACACACACACCCACGCGCACAGGTAAAGGAGAGATTCAGACAGACTGATCGGATTGCATTTTATTTTATTATCAGACATAAACTAATGTGATTTTTAAAAAATAGTTTTAAAGGTTGATCTTTCGAATATAACATGTATTCTATGCGAAAAACACAGCGGAAGTATTTAAGCTTTTAAACTATTATTGTTGACGATGGAAAGGTTACGTGAACATCACCCTTTTTTTCCCCTTCCGCTTTCCCGTTCTTAATCGTATTCAAGTTCTGCTCACTCCACAATTTTGTTTTTCAAGCGTTCAGATGATAGTATTAGCGATGAGTCGGGACCTCTCGAGTGAGTGTTAAGATTCCTGTCAGGCCTAATTAAAGCGTATGTTAGGTGTAAACTAAACTACAGGGTTTTAGTCGTCATGCGAGCAAGGACAATGATGTTAAGCTATTATGTCTCTTGAATGACTTTCTCCCACCGAAGTGACTTATGAGTTTTGATCAGTGTAATTTAGTTCAATCAGTTTTATGTAAAGGCTTGTCGTAATTTAAGTGACATTAGAATAACATAAAAGGAAACAAAGAAATCAAATTGTTGATATATACCATTTAAAATGAACCGGGAATTGGAATTGGGTAGTAGTGTGGGAATGGGGAATATGTGTATTGATTGTGGTCGGGGAGATGTAAGACCGTTTTAACAAAGTTTTCATTTATTTAATTTAAGGCCTGTACACATAATGATTTTAGACCAACAACAACTATTAAAAAATAGTTATTTAAAAGGATTTAACATTAACATTGTTACAATTTCACGGGCTTAAACTCCTACCTAAAATTTACAAAATTCTTGACATAAACTTTTTTTTTCTTACGTGCGAATGTACTATTAAAATATATGTCAAGCCAGCAAAAGGGTAAAATCGCTTTCCCCGCATTCATCCCACATACACACGACAAACCGCCACCTTGATCGCAACCCACCACCAATCGTGCAAAATCTGCCAAAACACCACGGTACATTTCAGTATTCCTATAAAACACTTCTATACATTACCTTTTTAGTTCATTGTCTTTTTGTCAACGTCGCTGTCACGTCAGTCTTTCACCTGAATCACCCATATCGGCACACATAACATTCCAGTTGTCAATGTCGATCTTCATCAAGGTTGTCTGCACATAGCCCATTTGCGCTCTCTCTCTCTCTCTCTCTCTCTCTCTCTCTCTCTCTCTCTCTCTCTCTCTCTCTCTCTCTCTCTCTCAAACACACACACACACACACACACCCTCTCTCACATACATATCAGTGTTTCCCACAAGCTTCAAATCAAGGGGTCCAAAGGACCCTCTGTTGAAAATTTTGAGGGTCCTTTTAAAAATTCTGAGGGTCCCTTCCATGTGTGCATACAAATGTGACTAAAGTCAATAAGATAAAGTGTAGTGCTTATACAATGTCTTATAGTGCAATATCAGCTGACCAGTCAATAAACAGCACAAGAACTCTATGCCGGTGTGTGTGTGTGCGTGTGTGAGCGACGTCCACTGTGATAACGTGGGGGTACGCAGAGCTGCCAACCCCCAAAAAGTTTTCAGTAGCAAAAATTCTGAATTTCAGTAGTTTTATGACATTTTCAGTAGCCATACGTCCTCGCTTTTTTTTTTTTAACGAAGACATGCATATACACACACACTACTAAACAAGCACAGTTGCAAGGAAAGATGACACACTTCATACAATACTCCACATTTACTGAACTTGCTCTATTCTCTCTCTGGGAACATGTCTAGTCTTTAGCAAGGCCCAATCTGGTGGCAGCCTTGCACTTTCACATGCAAAGCTCTTGGCAACTTGGGAGTCCGGGAACATTGCCTTCACTAACTTACTGAAGTGATCTGCTACCGACGCAGGCAAATTGTGCTCTGCAACGAAGGTCGTGAAGAGTGTTTCCGCACGAATTATTGAGAGATCCATATCGGGCTGGAAGAAGGTGGCTACCGACTGAACAGGGACTAACTTTTCTGGATCAGGGCAACGACTTTTGTGACGATTGCCATTCACGTGTCGCGTCACATCGTGGAAGCCGCCATGTTGTATGCTAAAATCTGCCAAGCACGCTGTACAATACACGCTGTGTTTTGATCTCGATGACGCAGTGATGCACGGAAATTTTTCAGAATACTCTTTCCTGTACTCTTGATTTGCTGTCCTCTTCTTTTTTTCTGGGCTTTCATCGCTAGTTTTCTTTCTTTTTGGCATCACGGATTCAAAATAAGCCGCACACAAACTTTTCTTCTCGCAGTGTAGAAGTGACCCGGAAACGAAAGTGTCACAGAAAGGTCGAGGTTTTGTGCAGCGATTGGCCGTTTGCAAAACCACTTCACGGTGATTGGTCGAATTTCCTAACATGCACTGGGAGCGTGATCTATTACTCCGTGCACGTAAACCGAATGACCGTGACCTTGAGGTGCTACGGGAGGCACAGGCGCTCAATAAAACTCGTTAAAACTGTAATACTATCGTCGAAAATTGACTTTCCGTAGTAAATTTTCGATTTGCGTAGCTCCGTAGCCGCGTATTCATTTCCGGAGTAAACTACGGAAATTCCGTAGTGGTTGGCAGCTCTGGGTACGACACTTTCGCTGGGCGCAACAACGTGTGCGTCCGTGGGACCCTCTTAATCAAAATCTTTGCGTCATCTTCCGATTTTTATGCGTGAATTACGCACATATGTGCGTAATGGGAAACGCTGCATATGCACATACATATATTACAAACTAAACGTATCACATAATGCACAAATTATACTATTTTTTAAGTCTCAAAGAAACTGTCCGACCTGACTGTATATCAAAACCGTTGATATCTTATAATACTTAATAGTAACATCTGTATTTTTTATGCTTGTTATATTGTGATATTCAATAGGTAAAAGATAAAGAATTTCAGTACATTTTGTTAGCATATGCTCTATCCTAGCAGTGTATTAAATATTTAATTTCAAATATAATCTCTGCTCTTTCTTTACATTTGGGCGAATTCAGAGCCAACATAACCGATTGAGAATCCACACAAAACAATATTGTGATGAAATCTCTTTGCATGTTTGTTATTGTACTAAGAGCCATTAAGAATGCTAATAATTTTGCAGTGAAAATCGAAAATCCTTGACCAATAAAATACGATTTGTGTTTGTTTAAAGCAGGTATTACAAATACTGCACCAGCATTACCATTTTCAATCACAGATCCATCAGTATATATCTGCTGGTTTAAAGCAGGTATTAAACTACTACACCAGAATTACCATTTTCAATCACAGATACATTAGTATATATCTGCTGATTTTTATAACATGTTTTAAAAATGTGTTGACGTATTAATGTGGCTAATAAATATGGATTGTCATCTTTCTTCAAATCAGTGTTTAAAATATAAAAATGGGCTGTATTTATCCCCAAGGAGGGAAAGGAAATTAAATTACCTTATTTGAAACAGTAGCTGGATTTATAAGCTTACAGGCATCTTCCAACAAGCCATGTATATACGTAGAAATTGTTTGTAAAGAAGATATATTTTTGGCTCTTTTAGAGAAATTTAAGTCTGATCTGACTGACAATTCACCTACCGTATAATTGATAACTGTATGACTTCTTATTACATATGTTGCGCATGCTACCTTCCTCGCTTCACCTAACGATAGGATTCCTGCAACGTTTTATGCCTCCGATATTATAGTATGAACTGGTACTCCTAATGCTAGTTTGATAGCTCTGCTATCAAGACTTTTCAACTGCTTCAAATATTTTATATGCTGAAAAATATACATCCTGACGATCAGACAATTTTGACCGCAGTAATGAACATGCTATGTATATTTATTAATGTTTTTGTGTCTTGACCCCACCATTTGCGACTAATTTTTTTTAAAAGATTGTATCATTATATAGTCTTTTGCAAAAGATATTGAATATGTTTTTTCCAATTTAATTTACTTATAAAGTATACCCCTTTTCCAATTTAATTTACTTATAAAGTATCTCCCGAATTTTTCTTCAGTTACATATTTGATCTCTTGATTTTCAATATTAAATTTTGGGTGTACTTTTGGACCTTGGCCATTATTAAATAACATCATATTTACAAGGTATTTTCTCGTTTAAAAGTTCAAGAAGATTGGTTTTCATTAAAATGGCAGTTGAATTAATTCTGCTTGATACACTTTCAATACATGCTTTATTTCATAAAATGCCTAAAATGACGTTTTTCTTTTTGATGACACATTTATCCAGAGAGCATTATCATCGGCATACTGAACAAGATTATAATTTTTATGAATGTGTTTAAGGAGGTAATGTATTAATATATTAAAAAGTATCGGAGATATTATCGTCCCTTGTGGAATACGCATATTTGTTTGAAAATATAAAGAATATGAATTGTTTACTTTATCTGTAATTCTCCTCTCTAACAGAAACGTAATATATTTATAAATGTTTCCCTAAAGACCAATTATTTTTTTAGCTAAAATAGTAATAGTTTTAACAAAGGTAAGAAGTAACTTGAAATAATTGATTCCGGTTTGGAGTACAGTAAGCGTGGCGCATGGAAAATTGTTCTACTATGCCTTTTAGTTGGACAAAAGGTCAAACAGGGAAACTACGTGTGCAGGTGTCGTAAAACATTCCGAGTTTCTCTCTGTCAGTCTTTGCTTGTTCTACGCTTATCTCAGCAGTCTTGCATACCCTGTTGGGCGTCTTTGTTCCGATTTCTCTGTTTTTACAGAATATCAGGTCTCACTAAAGGGTACTATGGGATCTTTCGGATTCTAAACTGATTCTTTTTCGACACAACTCAAGTTAAAAGAGTTTAGTTGGAAAGAAATCCACCGCACCGACTTTGACCCCCTGCATAACTCTAGACGGGATACTGGGTTGAACCCCTGTTGTTGCTACTGTTGTGTCGGAAAGCCTACTTTCGAATCGGGGCTGTTGCAAAATGGTTGCACACTGCCTGCAGTAAGTCAACTTCAGGTTGTTTCTCGGAATGTCAGGGTTAGCTGTCTTCTCGGAACCTATCTGTCCTATCCTATCCCGTAACTCGAAAGTCGTCGGGGCACCACAGATGATTGTTTTACCAGCGTACTCCATCTTTCTCTGTCCTCAGCACCCTCTTGGCTTCGCTCAATGTCAAGCCAGTCCATTCTCGAATGTTGTCCTCCCACCTCTTTTTCTGTCTCCCTCCTCTTCTGCCTCCTTGCACCGTGCCTTGCAGAATGGTCCTTTGCAAGGCCTGATGATCTGGTGACGTGGCCATACCATCGGAGTTTCCGTTTCTTCACCACTGTGAGCAGTCATCGTGTTGTCCAATGGCTTGTGTGATGGTCTGTGGTGATGTGTTGGGTATAGGAAATGCCCAGAAGTCTTCTGTAGCACCTCATCTCCATGCTTTGTATTCTTCGTTGTAGATCTGCTGTGTGAGGGTCCATGCTTCGCAAGCGTAGCAAGATGGAGTTGACAAGGGAGCGCAGCAACCTTACCTTTGAATGTAGACTGATGGTCCTGTCTTTCCAAATGGGCTTCAACCTTGCCAGGGTCGCAATTGTTTGTGCGATCCTAGAGAGGACTTCCTGTCGGGACCCATTGTCTGATACAATGGCTCCTAAATATTTGAAGCAATGCACTGTTTTGGGGGATTGATTTAGGACTTTGATGTCCATGTTGATGCCTTTGGTGTTGGTCAGCATTTTGGTCTTCTACATTTAACTAAGTGTACACTCAAAGCATTCTGCATGCTAAGATTGTCATATGCTATTACCTGAACGTTTTAAGGCTGAAAGCCCCTCAGAATGCTAGAGCCCTAAGTAATCTTTTAAGTATTCTGCACTCGTACGTTTGCTCCCTCCTACCTCTAACATTTATCTTCAGCCATCCGCTCGCGCTATGCACACACACACACACACACACATACACACACACATACACACGCATATTTGCAATACATCAGAACTGGGTTTATTTAAGAATGTAGGAATCGGAAAGTGATTTTTTTGACGGAAAGAACGCAAACTTCTTCTTGAAATGTAAGAAGCTAAGTCAAAATTGGCTCTTTCCGTCTAAAAAGTTGACCTAGTTCGTCTCCTATAGGCGACGAAATAGGTCGAATTTTCTTAAAAATTTCTCCGAAAATTGACTGTATTTTCTCGGTCCCGGATAGAGCACTCCTGTGTACTTAAAACACTCTCATGCACTACAACTGCACTCCCATGCACTAAAAGAGCACTCCCGCGCACTTAGAAAAAAGTGGGTTCCTGGAAAAAAGTGGGTTCCAAGCAAATAAACCCATTTGTTACTAAGAAAGACAAGGTCTGAAACCCATGTGTGCGTTTTTTCACGTACACATACATACATACATACATACACACACATCCACACACATCTGCCTCTGATAGTATGCACTCTCCACTCTACTACACGCTAAAAATAATACAAGTTACAAGTTATTGCCTGGAGTACCTTAAAATATTTTGTTGGTAGCGTTATGCAACTACACCACCCCACACACCCCATCCCTCCACACGCGTCCCTGCTGCTAGCTGTATACTCACAGTACAGTACTGCAAGACTACCGATAGTACACACGTGTAGCCTTATGGATTGCCTGGAAGAAAAAAAAGTATTACGTGTATGCTTATAATTATTATGTACAGCCATGCAATTGCTCACCTCATACACCACCTACACACCACTCATCAATCTCCTTTCACTGCTCTCCCCACCCCCGACTATATGCACACCGCGCTGTTCTGCACGATTACGGCTAAACCAATCTATTGTAGGCCTATTGCCCTGAATAAAGAAACGTTTTGTTTGTTGAGCCATACACAACACCGGCAATATCCAAGTTCGAGACGCATCGTCGGCGTAGTGAGCATAATATGGAAAAAGAGTGTGTCGGTGGGGGGTGTAGTGGGTAAGTGAGTGTTTAAGTGTGGGTGGGTGGAGGGTAATATACATTTATAGGGGAGAACGTGAAGTCTTTAGTTTTAGCTGTTGGCCGTTTGAACAGAACTAATAACAAACTAAACTAACTACGCATTACTTTAAAATTACATGCATTTCCCCAAACTCGTCACAGCTTTGAAATCAGAAAACGGGATAAAGGAACATATTACACAAATAAAACGCACCAGACTAAAGAAACGTCCTCAAGATACGTATTTGGCTCAATTCTTCAGATCATCGGAAGTTAAAAGACAACTCTTGTATCATACTAAAATGTTACTGTCAATGTAATGGAATACTCAAAATGTTATCATCGAAAACGAGAAGTAAGGCAAAGGAAAGAAACCAAATAAAGTAATTGTTCTTACATGGCATACTTACTAGGTCACACAGAGCTGGTTTCTTAAGGTACTCAACTCTTAAGGGAGTGAATGTTGTGTTTTAATTGCGCGTGACTTTGTTTTATTCGATCAGCAAATCATGTTTTAATTTTTTTTATGTTTGAGATAATATATAAAGTTATCTTGAATCTTGAATCTTTGACGTATGATGCACACCTGATTTTTTTTATGTTTGTCTGGTGATAGTAGATGTGATTATGTGTTTGATTTACTTCCTTATGCACGTATCATCAGCATCCTCTCACGTTTTCAATCGGATGCCTAAAAGCTGCCACTCGGGACACATTTTAGCGTCACATGTCCTTTTCAAATTCACAGGGAGTGTTGCTCCACCAGCAAAAAAGTCTGATGAAGACCACAGTTGATAACGTTTTTTTGGAAAGTGCGGTTTTCATAATTATAAATCGATAATTTTTATTGGTGTATGTGCCTATTAAAAGCATCAAAGCTGATCATTAAACAAAAAATAGCACCGCAGCGAGAACCTGTACACTAGGCACAGTTGTTTGTGGACATGACAAGGAAGAGACGCCTAAACTTTAAAGCTTGGCGGTCGGTTTGAGAAACGATTGTCCATCATGTCATGCATCTTTTGAAGGTGACAGTAATGCTTTTTCCCCCAAGTACACTCATTGTCACAAGACATAAACAAAGTCCTTTTAGACCCTTGAAAGAAACCCGATCAGGACCTTGAACGCCGTAATGGCTCGATACTGACGAAACCATACATGGGGTGTTAATCGTTTACTGGCCCGGATCCGGATTGGATGATTATCTGAAATTTCTACGTGTTAGTACCACTCTGTTGGTCGCGAGGTTTCGTTCACAACGTGATGGGCACCAGTACAGATGGCAGAGCTAGGTTTGAATGGCATCTTAGTTGTACGATAAACTGGAAGGCGTGACGCTGCCGTAGCTCGGTGGTAGAGCGTTTGCCTGACACATCGGTGACCCAGGTTGGATTCTGGCGGTGGGCAAGATGAAAGTGGCCATTCTTCGCTGTCCATCTTAGCAGTGTGGTTGCTCTGATGGTTCAGTGTTGGTTTTAGGCCAGGACCCCTTCTTCCCTGGGATGGTTATCCCCGTCTGCCATATCGCCAGTGGTGGGTGTAGACGTTAAACTTGATGTTCTTCGTGTGACAAGTCGAGTCATTGAACTTTATTCCAGAAAAAGACCAATAGGAGTACACGCTTACCTATGACTGATTTGTTTTGTTTATTTCATTGAATGTCTTTGACCGAAGTTATGTCAGGTTCTAAAATACATATTACTGAGATGATCGACCGGTGCTATTTCGCACGTTCGTTCGGTCGTTTTTTCGGGCGAAAATGAAACCAGCAAAGTTGGATATTTGCCAAAACGTGCCGGTGAGTATCATTCCGCAGTCCAAACCCGTTTACAGTTTAAAAGGTTCGGATCATGACTTAATTTATTATGATCCAAATTTCTCGGAAACTTCTTAAAAAAACATTCGGTGGAAAAAGGTTTACGATCGAGTATAAGGCAATCATTATCCCCCTTTTTTATTGGGTGGGGGTAGAGGATAGAGGAAAGGAGAGGAAAGGGGGTAGAAAGGGAGATCTTCATGTGGGACATCAAGTTATCAGTTCCTTTTTTATTCTTTGCACGCCTTGAATAGCTCTCTGAGGTAGTCAGTGCGCCCTATATACGGGCAAATAGTTTCATGTTAACCTTTACTCACTTGCATCATTTTCCGTGCTCATCCATCGCCCACGTTCCTCTTTGCATTGCCAGCCCACACACATAGTGGTTTGTTGCGTCAAGGTGCAGTTTCTTCGTTCCTGAAAACATGTAACCATTAGTTTCAAAATGAAGAGCTTTTAATTCACATAAATACAGATTTTGAAAAAAAAAATTACTTATTTTAGATTACAACGTAAGTACAGAATAATATTATAGTATGGATGTTTTCCTCTCCCCCACGATTTCATAGACACCTTTAACAACTCTTTGAGCGGTATTGTCGGTGTTTAAAAACTCAGTAACACATTCAAGACGAAGAGCCTTCTGTCTACTTTAAATAATACAGATAGGAAGAAAAGACAATACTTCAAAATCATTGTATCGTTTTCACTCCTTTTTTTGTCCATGTCACAAACGCCCATAGCAACTTTTTGACCGGGATAGCAATTTCTGGAAAAATACATTCCAGATAAGAACCTTCAATTCACATCAATTCAGATTTGGTAATTAACATTAACAAAAAAGATTAGTGTGTAGTAGTGTTGTTTTATGTCTACATCAGTTTTGGACGTGTATTCCATCCTGTCAACACAGCTCCTAGAGAAACTCTTCGAGCAGTTATTTACTTTATTTACAACTTGGGACTCTATTCACGATGAGGGTCTATCCAAATACCTACCGATTTGGGAAGGGACGTAATATAAAAGGGTTAATGAGGAGTAAATCGTTTAGAAATCTGTGCAGCCTTCCTCTCTGCAAAGACCGCAAAGGTTACGGGGAACCCCTGTCTGAAGCAATCCAAGTAGGCCTAGCCAGGTCGCGTGTGCCCGTCTTTAAGAGTAGGTGCAAGGTTACCGTACTTCAAGGGTACACCCACGTATCGTTAGTTCATGAACACAACACTCCTTTCAGTGATTTCCATGGAAAGCTATGGCATACACGTTCGGAGAACTCCGTAGTATAGAATGACAATCATTGTCCTTTTAGAATTTAATCGCGATTGTTCTGTATGCGGAACCCCTGGGGTCAGCAATGCAAATGTCTCCTGCGTTGCGCCAGAAATTATAGGCATATCCATGCTATAATTCCCGGTATCTAGAGTCTTTGTGCCCAAGTCGTCGCACCTCTTACACTAAAAAAGTTACAAACGTGCAACATACATATACGTTGACATCACATTTGCAAACAAATATCCATTCAGGGATTTCCATGGAAAGTTCTAGAAAATAGGTCCCGAGAAATCCACAGTATAAATTATGAATAACAGTTTGCCTTTATAGTGTAAATAGGCGCAAGCCTCGTGCATTTTTATGAAATAAAACAACCTGCCTTACCTTGATTTCGAGAACAACAGTAATCAAAGGGGAACGGGATTTTTTTTTTCTCCCTATCCTCTTTCCTGAAACTATAATTATGAGATGGTTTATCTGTTGATAGCTTGTGACACTGGTATCGAGTCACAAAATTCCAGATAGGCCTATGTAGTGCCAATGCGCTTGCTGGAGCTCTTTTAACTATATATAGTACGGACATTAAGGGCAATAATAATAATAATAATAATAATAATAATAATAATAATAATAATAATAATAATAATACGGGATGCTATCACGCGCTTTTTCTTCAATCAAACTCAAAGCGCGGCGATCTGAAGAGATTTTTTATTTTAAAAGTCGGAAGAGAACTCGATTTTTAATTTTGAAATTTCAGATTGAGTGCACTATATACCATTTTTAAATGGAGGGAGGAAACCAGAGTACCTGGAGAAAACCCCTGTCCTGAGAAATCGTGTACCTAAGTCACGTAAATTCTTCCCACCCGGGGATAGAACGACTTTACTGTCAACTGAGCTACCATGCATCCAAGAACGTCATATCCGGCATTTTGGCAGCTTTGATCGATTTGTATTCTTTGGAAAGTTATTTTGAAAACACGTTCCAAGAACTTGGTGGTACGTGGTGAGACGACCGTCCGTGTCCTTGACAATTAATTACCGCTTATTTGCTGGAAGAACTTCAATGCGCAAGTTGTTAAAGACGATAAGTTTCCATCCGTTGAAAATTTGTTTCCATGGCATCCGTTTTAGTATTGCAAGTAGGTCTCTATACAGCAGCCGCATCTCCGTTCAACCGTACCTCATAATCAATTTGACCCACAAGCTGAGATTTAGAATAGTTTTTGAAATCGAATTTTTCTAGATTGCTTTTGAAATCCAGTGTCTCCTGCAAATAAACAAACGTGCATCTTTGCAGCATAAAGGTAAATATTAATTTGACGGAAATGAAGGTGGAGAAGGGAAGTTGGGTGAGGGTGAGGAAGGGGACGAGAGGGGGGATGGGAGAGGTAGAGGGAAAAGAGAAAATCATGGTCTAAAGAAGAATGCAGCTGCGCCATCGCAACCCGTTCCGCACATACATGGATACGCATAGCTTTTAATTTCAAGATTGCGATTGTTTCAAGTGTGATACCACTGCCGGTTGTTTCCGGTTCCGTACCCAGATGGATAATTGGCATAGTGTAACAGTGTTGATTATGTGGTTTCCAATGACATGTATCGAGAGCACGTTCCAAGAAATCTGCGATGTGGGACGACAGACTGTGGCACACGCAGCGTAGCTGAGATTACTGAGGCAAACGGCCTTCCATGTACGACCCTAGTCATCAACAAGCGCAGATACCCTGCATGACATAGGCCTTGTAAAGCGATCCTTTCGGTCTGCAGCTTTAGTGGCATCAACGTCACTGTGCATGTGGTGTGGCCTTGTGAAACATAAAGCATAGATTTGGTCCGCAGTTTCGGTAGGATGAACGTCGTATCTTGTTCTTTCAGATAGCGCTTTTCCCGAAGTCACGATTGTGACAAAGAAAGCATCCTTTGGGTTTGCAGTTTCAATAGTATGAATGCCACCATAGCCTGACGGATTTGCATATATATTTATGCTTTGCCTGTAAAGCATCCCGGTCTTAAGTACTATTCTGAGACTTCCAAGTAACAAACATTTCTTGGAAAACATGGAGCAAGGATCCTAGATCGTGTCGCGTTGGCACGGGTATTGTCATTTCAGAGGTTTTGTTTGTTTTGTTTGAAATGAGGATGTTGATAAGGAGGAGGACGAGAAGGACGAGGTGTAAACATTATGGAACAGATGGTCCGTACCGGTCGCAATTTTCCTTTACAATAAAACTACGATTAGGGTTTCCCACTCCAAACTCTGTTTTACTAAAGCGGCGATGTGTTTCCTGGTACGGTGATGCTTCAGTGCCCTGTAGTGTAAAGAGAGAGAAGATAATTAGCGTTGGAAAACATGTGTGTACGTCATGTAGAGTTTGGGCTATTAAAAACGGAAGTTAATGCAAGTCAACTATAGATACGCTACATAGACTCAATCTGATCGTCAGAGGTCGAGGTTCTCTCTCTCTCTCTCTCAAACTCGACCACTCTAGGACCGCTTGCATTATATAATTGTAAAGAGATAAGCTATTAGGCTTTGGCATTTCACACATTCAGATACGGGCGCCTGTAGTCTTGGACCTATAATGACGAAGAAAACAGGATGATTACGGGACAACCATTAAAGTTTACACTCATAGAAACCATTCTGTTTCACCATAGTTAAAGGCAGACAGACGGCATTAGACCAACAAAACAATAGCTGAAAAGACCATCGACCATCAAGCGGCAAGCAAATTAATAAAAGAAAGATATGACAATAAATAATAACCAAGTCTTATTTGATAGCAAGAAATATATCTTACTCCATTTTGAAACGTAGGCGTACTGCTATAATCAAGCCTCAGTCATCCGCTCCCGTCAGGGTGAGCAGACGTCAATGAAGCTAGGCTATGCTGCTACCGGATGTTGCGGTGCTCTGGGCCCAGCAGTTGGAAAATGCACCGGAAGTCAGGAATTTAGCTGGCAAACTGCCGTTTAACCGCCGCTTTGCATCCACACCTGAGAGCAGGCTCTGCATCCGCTTTGTCCAGAGTAGTCAGGTTTCTCCCGACTACTGTAACGAATGATACAAGCACGAACTTACTTGCCATAGATCTGAATCTGGTTGTACAAAGTTTAGCTTCGCTTTATCTTTATTTTTATTTTTATTTTATTGTATTATATTTTCTATTTTTATAAACTCTAAACCGTGGTTTTCTATTTCAAAACTTTTTTGGAATGTGTGGGTTGTCGAGGCGTCGTTTCAATCGTCCGTTCGTTCGTGAGACAACAAGACTAGCTTAGGACTAAAAAACCTGGAACAGACTCATCGCCCTTTTCAACGCGCCTTGAGCTGGGAAGCACTGTCAGTGTTATTGTGGAGGGTACAAAATGGGCAACCTCGGGACGGGAGATAATCTGGTCAAAAGTTTGACCCTACTGTAGCTGTGGGTAGTACAAAAGTGCGAAGGTATTAGTACAATCGGGTTTTTTACGTCCCTAAATACACCACGTGATACTTATATTGGACGATGAAAATTAAGCTCAAGAGTATAAAAAGAATGCGAAAAGGTATATTTTAATGCGATGTGAGAAGCGAAGGGAAATTGCAACTATTCCAGTATAATTATGAATGTAGCAACATACTTCACCAGAACCAGAACCGTCCTGGAACCGTAACTGCAGTGAGGTCAACCAACATGAAGCGCCCTTTGGACGAGAGATAATCCTTTCAGTTGAACTCTATTGTAGCGAGTAGTTCATTCCACCATTTGGTTAGGACATCAGAAAGAATGGAAGGGCGTATTAAAGAAAGACTACAACTGCAATACACAAGACTTAAATAAGTAAGAAAGTAAGCAAGTAATTTAGTATATTGTCCGGTAAGCAAGCGAGTAAAAAGTAAAAGAAATTATTCTGTAAGCAAGTGAGTAAGAAAGTAAGGAAATAAGCAAGCAGTCTAGTAAATTGTCCGGTAAGCAATCACGTCAGAAAATAAGGAAATAAACATGTAATCCAGTAAATTGTTCGGTAAGCAAGCGAGTAAAAATGTAAAAGAAATGAACAGTAATCTAGTAAATTGTCCGGTAAGCAAACATGTAAAAAGGTAAGGAAATAATCATGTAATCTAGTAAATTGTCCGATAAGTAAGCGAGTAAAAACGTAAAGACAATTAACAAGTAATCTAGTAAATTGTTCGGTAAGCAAGCGAGTAAGAAAGTAAATAAGCAAGCAATTCGTTGTCCAGTAAGCAAGTGAGTAAGAAATTAAGGAAATATGCAATCCAGTAAATTGTGCAAGCGACTAAGCAAATAATTGAGTAATGAGTCATTAAGCAAATTCGTAGACAATATTAATTATGAGCAAAACGTTAAGTAAAATAACCTAGACTATTATAGTAAGATCAAGTATATTACATAAAGTCAAGCGAACTGAAATAAAGTGGCAGTAAGAAAAAAACATGAGAAATTCAAAATGTATTCGTCCAAAAGGTTACTCATTGGAATTTTTTTTAAAACGAGGTAAGAGCAAATTGACGGGGCTATGCAAGATACAGGTCAAACTAATTATATTACTCATACTTGGACGTTGACATATTTCCTCATCACAGTCAAAGTTACTTTTAAAACAATCCAGCTGGCACTAACCCGAGGGCTGACCCTGTTAGAAGCCACTTATGACTTGTCGGGACCATCCAGGACAGTGAATCAGTGACAAAAATAGCAGCGGGGTGTTCATTTAGTGCGTTTCTGGATAGCATAATTACGGTACACTCTTTGTCACGTGTTTACCAGAGTTCATATTTTTCAGGATTTTATGAGTATTGAGCACAAATTGTCATGTGGCTGTAGGAAATAAATGCGTTTCCTTCCCTTTATTTACGAGAAAAAAAAGGGTCTACTCAATTACTACCGTTTCCCCTTTCCGCCCTAGTACTGCTGTATATAGTGGCATTTGAAGCACTTTGCAAAAGCATTAGTTTCCAATGCCAAAAGTTCTGGGTTTTTAATCTTCGGCGTAGAGATGTATCGGCTTGAGTTAGATCCTGTTTCGACTAGCTCCTTGAACAAACTGTTCAGATAGAAGAGAGCTATATAAGAACGATGAAATAAATAAATAAGTAATACTATAAAAAGACAGCTGACATGTCAACATGATAAATAAAGGTGGGTTCGATCCCGGCCGGGGTCGAAATATTTAGGTATGAGACCTATCAGGTCATCGAAGGTTTCTCTTCTATTATCCCGGTTTTCTACTATACCTCATGGAAATGGTATTTTACTGAATGCAGTCAATTTAAATCAAAACGTTATAATAATAATAATTATTTAAAAAAATTCTTTCAGACTTCTGTGATTGCTAGCAATCTTTTTAGATCGCCGCGTTTTTAATTATATTTTTGTAAAGTTCTATTGAATTAAAAACGACTGAATCCTGTATCATCCTGAGTTATTTATTATGGTTATTCTTATTTATTTGCCAATACTATGATGATGATGATTATGATTTGATTATTCATTGATTGATTGATTGATTGATTGGATGATAATGATGATGATGATGCCTGTTTGAGCCTGATTTGGAACAGCGCCTTGAGCTTTTTGTTTGAGCTGGTATATGCACTGTATTCGAACAGTTCATTTTCATTGCTATTAGTAGTATATCCGGGCTACTTCCTTATTTAGCTTAGTCCAATTTCCTTTCAGCAGATGACATTATGTTGTATCTTGGACCCTCGTAGATAGTCGTATCTTTTGGCTATCGGACAGGGAAAAAAAGCCAGTTCAATTATATTTTATTTCCTGTAGGATAGAGCATCGATTGTTCATACTTGGTAAACTCATCAGGAGACTCGAGCACTTCCGACTCAGATTTACACGGCTAACGTTTTTCCTAGTCATATTCAAATGACTGTTGGATTTACTTCCTGTAACTAGTTCCTGTATGCATATTTCTGTATTTTAGGACAGTCAACGTTGTCCTCATCTATAACATCATCATCATCATCATCATTCATCACTATTCACCCATCATCATCATCATCATCATCATCATCATCATCATCATCATCATCATCATCATCATCATCATCATCATCATCCACGAAAGACGTCTTTCATTACACCAAGTTAAATCTAACTTAAAAGTTAATAGATTGTTTGTTTTTATAATGTCTTTTCCATCTAGATAATATGAAACAAATTGGTAGCACTTGTTTTTCTGTATTTTCTCTCTATGAAACCAATTTGGTAGCAATTAAGTATTTAATGTACTTTTAACTTTAGTTGGGAAATGTTAATTGAAAAAAAATCTCGTGCAAATGCCATTAAAATGAATGAAGTTCATTTTTCTCTCCGATCTGCATAGGAGTGCAAAATACTGTGAAAGAACGTAAATTTATCGTTGAATGGGTGTATAGTCATGTAGTTAGAAACTTCCGTTCTGCTGAAGTCCCATGTTTATACAATTTTTCAGGTAACGGACAGACAGAGGTCATTCCTTAACATCCACCCCCCCCCCCCTCACCCTCTTTCCTTTCTGCCTGATGCTCTTTGCTAACGCACTAGCTATTGTTGAGTTCTAGGGTGTTAATGACTGCATGAGAAAAACTGGACGTGAAGTGTTAACATTAGCTTCTATGACTAGTGAAGCAGTACTATATTTGATACACTTTGTAGACTATGCTGCATTCGAGTGGTGTGTCGCCGTGATTCGCAAGGAAAACGTCTTTTTCCGGCGCTGTGCCAGAAATGGCATCTTAAGGGCAGTAACTCCGAAATGCTCTTGCTTTACCGGATGCGTCCAACTTGAAAAAGGGCCAGGATTTTGCCGGAAACGGGATGTTGATGAAGTGATCACTTCCCTTGGCTAGTCTGCCAATTCTGCGTACGTATGCATCCATAGCTCCGCTCGGTTCCAGCTCAAAAGCAAGCTCCGTAGATTGTGTTACGGATTATAATATTAATTTAATAATTGAGAGATTGTCTTACCGATGATGATACTTATTTAATAACTGGGTTACATAGCGGATCCGGATATTATTAATTGTGTTACACAGAGAGTAAAAACATAATTATGTACACTGGATTGGTCCCAAAAATTGTTCACTGAATAACTATGACATTATTGTCTATTCTTCCACATCTCTTATATATGCTCTTGAAATGATCGTGGTTGGAGCTTGCAATAGAAACCAACAGCAACAAGTCTGTAATGAAATTGAGTTTGGTTGAAATGCAGTTTTTGTTGGGCTAACTCCAATGTACTTGAAGCTCCGAATCGAATGGGTGCTGGAAGAGGTAACCTCCGCATTTTTGCGTCGGTGTTTCTTCTATACAAGGACTTGCTTATAAAGATTATGATAGTTTTGTAGCCGATTCCTATCTTTGACTGGTAACCAGTGAAGAGCTACTTTACCTAGACGATCAGTGTTTACGTTTAACCCCACTGTAGTTAAATATTGAGTTAGTGGAGGTGACGAATAATTTAGTCCTCCATAGGCCATCCCCTCCCCCCCCCCACCCTTGCGTGTGTGTTTTATTTCAAACTCTCATGCTTCTTGCTCAGTACTTCCTCACTACACGTCGTGCGTGAGAAATACTCTTGTTTAGAAATCGCTCAAAGTGCGCTTTCAAAATGTTGTAGGTTCTTTATTTCATAGCAAAATACAAAGGTACGAACTTCATGCTGGCCGGAGAATCGAATAGCAGTTACGGTCATGGAACTAAAAACAAAGTGTGCATCAATTGTCACTAAGATAAAATGCAAATATATACATTTATATTTTATTGAAAATTTGTTCAGCGCTTACTTAGACCTTTTTGTGTAGATAAAGAAGACTTTAGCTTATAAAAGTTCTTAACACGGCATCTTTTTTGTTTTATACCCTTTTTGGATATGATGATGATCATCATCATTGTTGTCAGGGTGGCGACGTGGTGATTCGACCTTAAGCTAACGCAATAGGACGTTAAGCTTCGTTATTCCTCCTGTATTTCCTAGGTCGAAGTAGGTGTAGTTTGATAGGAAGTCACGCGATCAGCAGTCCGGATATGCATTTAAGAGCTGATATGCTTTTTGTACGCACATCCTCTTGTCGCGGTGCCGGAACGGGCTCTCACGTGCAGGGTGCAGGCGGCTGCAGCGCCGTGCCAGCCAGCAATTAACGCATGAAGTTGAGCATGCATGCAGTCCGACACTCTTTGGTGCAGCACAGGACTCGAATTCTCATTGTGGATATGTTGATACAACGACCTTGCTAAACATCTCGGTTTAAGAGACGTGCCTTGTGTATTTAAAACAAAAGACTGGGTCTGTTTTTGATTCTATTTTTATCAGATAACCTTTTTTGGGTTAATTTTTGCAGTGGAAAGCATTCATTTGTTTCACTAAATAAAATATGAGACTGCGTAACATTATTGTTAAGATCGTATTACTCAACAAACCAGATAATAATGCAAGGCAAAACATCTGGGCGCACAGAAGCGTAATGAAGGCTTCAATGAGTGCTACCCAAATAATAAATAATGTATCAAAACTGTTTCTGGCGGACGACAGCAAACAACTAACAAAACACTTACGTAATGACCAGAAAAAAACAAAAACAAACTAGAATTAAATAAAATAAAAATAAAAATTAAATAAATAAAATACAATGAAAGAAAAAAATCATATAAGACTTTGAACAATAGAAGTCTCGCTGGACAGTCCAGCAAAGGCCAGGAGTTCAAGGCTACTTCCTTCTCCTCCTGCTCCTTTTCTCTCCTCCCCAACTTCATTTCCCTCCTCCTTCTTCACCTCATCCTCTCATCCTTTCTAATATCCTTTTCCTCTTTCTTCTTCGTCTTTTAGTACGATCAATCAGTCAGCCAATCAATCATTCAATGAATAGGGCAGATAACTAGTTAAACTTCGTAATGGCTGGCTTAAAAAAGAAGGATAAAACACTATTCAGCTTATTATTTCCACGAGCACCAGCAGTGCGTCATGTACACTTGAATGTCTTCCGCCTCCAGGACTTAAGGTTGTTTTGTTATTTCCTTCCTGTTGGGTGCTCCTTAAACCTTTTTTTTGGCTTTGCTGTGCTTGCTGTTTTGACTTCAGGACAATACTTGAATAATAACTGGAGAAACAAAATGACCTGGAACGCCCCCAAAAAAGCGTCATTGTAAGTTCTGATTAGGGGAGAGAGGGATGGGAGGGATTTGGGTGTGAGATGGAGGGTCCGTTAAAGAGGGGGAAGGATGAGGGCGGAAGTGGGTGAGGAAGCAAGTCTTCAATGCGAAAGTGTCATCATCATCATCATCATCATCATCATCATCATCATCATCATCATCCATCATCCATCATCCATCATCCATCATCCATCATCATCAGTTTTTGGAAGATTGTCTAATTAAAGTTTTAAAAGATGTGTGGAAACGCGCGCGCGTTTGTGTGTGTGTGCGCGCTGGCGCGCGCGTGATTATGTTTAGACGGCGTTCTTGTAACATACACTTGAGAATCTGCATAAGTTTTTTTTGGCAGACACCGTTATGCTGATGTCAAAACAATGATCTGCTAGAGTTAGGGTAAGGGTTAGGTTTAGCGTTAGATCCCTTAAAAGTAAGCTTACTCAATAAAGGGGAAGAAAGACGACCCATTGTCAATACAACGTAGGTGGCGTTTCATTAGTGTCACAACAACGCCGTCTAAACAAGTTGTGGGTTTGTGTATGTGTGTGTGTGTGTGTGTGTGTGAGAGAGAGAGAGAGAGAGAGAGAGAGAGAGAGAGAGAGAGAGAGAGAGTTTACCAACATCGGGGCATCATCAAAAAAAAAAGTTTCTGCAGAACGTAAGGATGGCTGTATGACGAATGTGGATTGTGTTGTGTAATGTTTCATTGACCGCCAGCACGATGTCAATCCCTATTGTCCGTTTGTGGAAGAAGCTGTGTGGTGCCAAGTTTGTAATAACGAAGTCTGAAGGCAGCAGACAGGATCTTGAAGTGTGCGAGTTAGCACTAGTCCGCAAAAAGGAAAACCTTAAAGTGTCTCTGGGGTGGAGACCTTTTCCTTACAGAGAACATCGTTCATTGTATTGATGAAGGAAGTTGATATCTTGGCAGAACAAGTACTCTTAATCATAGGGCTCCCAAGTATCGCTTTACGTAATCTACTAAATCTATGAATGCATAAGCAAATAGTCATCCATTAGCGTGAATTAAAGATTTTATATGTTGAATTAAACATAATTTTATACGTTTTTTCGCAATTTTAAACTCGACTAGACGCACTTTAAAGGCATCATGTACCATATTGGTGAGGAAACGAAATCCGTATCATGTGATTGCGAAACTAATACGTCATGGAATAAAATTGCTATCGGTATCACTTCAAGAATTCTGTTAGTTCGGTTTCCTCGTATCAACACCCTGAGCCATAGTGATGAGGAAAGAATGTCATGACAATGTTTTAACGGCGGAACAAAGTAATTTGTTATATTGCCGCCACTTCAGCTAGGTCTAACCCTGTATCTATTGCAGTGCGATGACAATCCAAATCTAGTCTATTGAAGCTAGTTTTGAGAATATCGACATTTTGTATCGTGATGGCTGCGTTTTGTTAGTTTGGGTTTGGATTGCTAATTTATTTATTTAATCACTTTTATAGAGCGCTTTACCAGCTCAGGAACCGAACAAGGCGCTGGCCGATAGAGAATTTAACTCAAGCCGCTCGAAGCACCCACTTGCAGCCTTTGGGCGCATAGTCTAACGCCCATACGACTGAGCACAATCCTGAGGGACCGGGGATCGGGAGAAGGGGCCTAGTGCGCGCTGGGTGTATTTGTGTAGCCGGTACTGGACATGAGTATGTTACGTTGAAACGCGAATGGTAGTATGTCTGAAACGCGCACGATAGATCTAATCGTTTCGTTTTGCAAAGTATTCAATAATGGAGTTTATTTACCTTTGATTTGAGTTTGCATTGTTGTTAGGAGAGGCTTTGTATAACGTTGATAATTTTCGTTAGTCGATATTATTGGATAATTCTCTGGATTTGCGTATTTACTGTCGATAGAATTTTCCCGATAAATGTCGAAGTTTGAGGGAACGTTCCTGGAATGTTTAGAAAGATGTATGACGTAAGTCAGTGATGACGATCTTTTATTTGATTGGCTGTAGTGCGTCATTCTAGTCTACCGTGTTCTAAATTGTTCGGGAAGAAAGAGAGAGGCTATATAATTATGTGCCGCACTGTTTTGAAAGAGTTGTTGATAGTGAGTTGGAAAGTAAAAAGTTGAGAGTGAAAAGGCGATTGTATGCAGTTGTTGATGTGTGCTGAATAAAAGTGGAAAACTTCATACGAAGACTTTGCCTTGTTGCTGCTGAGTGAGCAGGCTGCGTGGATAAACGAATCTGAGTTACACCTTATCAGGATTTCAGCATTGGGGCTGAATCAGATACTGATAGAAAAACACCAACATCGTTCGAGTGTAACAGAGCGTCAGGATCTTTAAAGTCCATGCGATAGAATGCGTGCGTGCACAGAATAGATCTCGGTTTATACTCTGTGATGATATTCTGGGGAAGATACGTTTATCTTACTAGGGGGTAAGACTTATTGATAGATGGGCGATGTGCTACCACTATCGATCGTTCTTTTACCAGAATTCCGAAAGTTGTGTGAGAGACAGATCACGGCACTTTGGTCACATAAAATTTATATTTGTTCTCGGGAATTTTAGTATCATTTGGCTCACCTTGAGAACCGGTGATAACTAATCAAAAGACTAGATTAATATGTCTCGAGAGAAGAAAACTAATAGCTACACAACAATACAAATAGAATGACACCAGTCGTATGTATGTAATTTCACTTTTTATATACTCAACACAAACTTTAACATTTCTGCATTAACCGGTAAATTAATAAGTAGTATAGTTCAACGTGCTCAGAAAGTTCTTGAACAGGTTTCCATCATCATTTGCTAACTTCGGTTACGATTTTCACTTGTCGTAGTTTTCTAAATATTCGAGTGGTTTTCTATACGTTTCTCGAGGGTAGGACTCAGTTTATTTGCGGGTGACTTATCTACTTTGGTGGTGAGTCGGGTCGCCCTTGTAGCTGTGGGGTTCGGACGTGGCCAGGTAGACTCTTGATTGTTCTCCTTTGGTGCCACGGGAGCGACGGTCAGGCGTTCGTCTCCACAAACCTTATGATGATCCCAGGGCCGACCTGTAAAAGTCGGAGCTCTGGCTACACTATTCTCGTTAGCTATAAGTGTGCGGTCTCCTCTGCAAAGTGTCTATAGCATCAGACACCTGCAGGGTTCCCATATGCACAATTCGATTCGAATCTTAAGGCTAAGATATATTAAACCACATGCATACTGTCTCAGAAACAATAATCTGTTTCTGTAACTATATATATCAAGAACATATTATCAATACATGGCAATCAATGTACAATAAACATACACACATCAAAACTACTAGTGTTATCTTACTTGTAGACTCTGGGACTCGTGAAATCGTCTTTTACGTCTCTAGCACTCTCTAGATGAGATGGAGATAGACGGACACTGCAGTTTGTTCCTTTGGTCGACCCTCACAGCTGAGCAGTTCGTTTGCGACTGACTAGCTGATTTTTGGTCCCCAAGGGTATGCAAGAGTTCCTATGAGTCTTCTGACCATTCGTTTAGCTCTCGTTTTCTTTAATCTCGCATATACGGGATTAATCGTTTTGTTATGCATATTTTCTCCCCCTTGTTCTAGTCACTGGACGTGCATAATTATCTTTGAAGTGGAATGTCAGAAGTAGAGTGGGGAAAGGATGCAATAACGATTACGCGGGACCTAGGCTATTTAGTGTCTTAGTGACTCTGGTCACCGTTGACGTTATGGTCAGTTTGGTCTTAAGTATGCTATTTAAAATTCTTGGTCGCTCCGGCTGTTAAATGGTATCTTGTGTGACTGTCGGTGTGACTGTCTCAAGGAAGTTAATTTGCCATGTGTGTGCTGCTTCTTAGATAACTGTTGTATTAACGTCCAGTTTCATTCGATGGTATCTATTTTGCGCTAAGCTAATTTCCTACATTTTTGTCGTCATTATTTCTGCTGTTACATACTCTCATCCGAAGAGCAAGTCTTAAGGCCATGTGTGAAATTTGCATTTAGAAAGGGAATCGAGATCTTGAATCTGTTCAACGTTAGAACTATTTCAAAAGCTTATAATATTTATTCTGCGAGACAGAAAATCAGCAATTTTATGACAGACGGTCATTTTTCACAGACCCTCGCATGTTCAGAACTGTCAGCATTTTGTTTTTCGTCGAGACTATACCTTTCATTGTGGCTCCAAATCTAAGACACGTAACATTTAAGTCACATTAAAAATTCGCCTCATCGTGTGTTCTCTGAGAAAATGTAAAACAAATGTCATGTTTCACACAGAAAGTGGACTTGCTTTGTTTTGTCATCACGCGGCACAGATGTAACTAATTTGTTAGTCTCCTAAAGAATAGGTAGTATTGCTTGCTAAAACTAGGGAATCTGAACGCCCACAGAACATAGTATCATTCCTATGCTGTCTTGAGACTGTACACACTGCGTAGCTGTGGATTACATTTACTTCTATATTCAAGAAGAAAACGTAATCCTCGGCAAGTCTCAGCTGCGCAATGTGATAACTGTAATACACCTACGCTGCATGGTACACCAATCCTAACATTCCTTTGTACCGGGATGTCGATGTATAGGGCCTAGGCCTAGCTATAGGGCTAGCGAGGAAAGGCAAGTTAAGAACGATACACGTACGTCACTGATAAGAAGATAGGTCATTTTAATGAGGATATCCTGGAAAAGTGCTGCTAACTTCCTTAGTGTTGAGACAACAAGAAAATTACATCACTGATTTGTAGCACACGCAAACATCTGGAAAAAAAGATGGCGAGCCACGCACCTATATACCCAAACACTAACAAAGCTGAATTAATCATTAAAAATTAAAAAGCATGTTCAACAGTGGTAATTTGGGTGGACCTGCACTGACTTGCTTTAATCCTACAGAAGCAAACTGAACTGAACCTGTTAATATGAAGATCTGCGGTGTATGAGATTTCTTAGCATCGTAATTTACTTGACCAGTCATGGACGGTTGTGCTGGAGCATCGGATGAGATGGTGTCTGACTGTGTCTAGTATTTCATCGCCATACTATTTATTAGGCCTAGATAAATAAGGAATTTTCTATTGTTTTCATCATGCTTGTAAATATGGAGAATGTACGACGCTGATCACTACAGATCTTGCCCAATGTACGTGTAAATAGGAAATACACTGTATAATTCAACACGCCTACACCAGCACAGGTTTACCAACTGGACCATATCGGTTGAAGAATTTTCTGTGAAGGTTAGGCCTACGCGCAATTTCTGATTGTGCAATCTCATGATTTAGATTCATGAAGGGTAGTTCTGTCCCTTTCTATGTTTAAAGAAAAACACAAATAAAGATGAATAATAACAACAAAAAGTGGCTTTTCCGTTTCTTGCAATTTCTGCGACTTTTAAATAACGATTGCATCCCTTCAGTAATACCAAGACATTTACTCTGGCAGACAAATAAAAGCTTGTGATAGTAGTTTTTTTTTTTTGGTAATGAAGTTTCGCTAAACAAGAGAAAAGCGTAGGTATTCCACGAGCACCGAGAGTACCCTTGATATGAACGGGGTCTCTGATTGGACGCAGTCAGTTTCCGAGTCTTATTGGTAAATAGTTGTTTCCCCTTTTTTTTCGACTCTTTATCACGTGAGCACATGGGAGATAGCCAACGGGAGCAAAATAAATTCCGGGTTATTAGACAACGTTAAATAAGAGGCCAATGCAGTGAGAGAGCGGCGCTAGGTGCCCGATTTCCCGTTTTGGGGTAATCCAGGATTTAAAAATAACTAGTGATACAGTCGCCTGCGATATTCTGTTGCTTCGCGTGGTAGTGCATTGAGATACTTTGTTCTTCCTTGTATAGCTGAGAGGGGCTGGAAGCTTTTCCTGTGGCTAAAATTAACCAACGTGTCCTTCGTTAAAAACGGGTGATCGTCTGATGGCTGATCAGAACAGTGTCTGGAAGTGTCGGAGATGAGTTACTCCCTTAAACACGACGAACTTAATTCTTCAGTGTTTGTTGTATTTAAATTGTGTTTTTTTTTTGTTGCTTTTTCTCTCTCTCGTGGAATAGTGTTGTGTATTCTTCATACTGTTGGTAGGTGAAAAGATTGCTTGGATTTGTGGTCTGATGGGCTTTCTTTCTCGATTTAATAGTTTATCAATTCAATACTAGTTTATTCGACATCATATTAATCGGTTCTTCTGAATTATTTCTTCTTAATTATAGTGTTAGTGGAGAGATTGCTATTGACCCGAAATCACGTTTGTTAATCTCGAATCGTGGAATATAGTGTTGTTTCTTCTTCACGCTGTTTGTAAGCTGAGAGAGAGTGTCAACTTTTATTCCGTGCAACTTTTATATTTATGCTCACTGTGAGTGCGCCTTGTATTCCGTAAACCAAGTTTAGATACTAGTTCGGCTTGTAAGTTTAAAAATTAGATTCTAGTTCAGCTTGCAAGTTAAATATCTAGATCAATTTGCGAGTTTTGATTCTAATTCAGCTTGCAAGTTCAAGTTCTATCTCAGTATATAATATGTATCACTTTCTCAGCGATACTTTTTTTTTCTAAGAACCAACTTAAAATAATAGCAGTTTTCTGGTTTTTTCTTTTTTTAGTTCCACAATATTTTTGTGTGAGGTGTTGTGTTGTGTGATGGCATGTGAGGAGAGCCCAATTGGCTTAGTGGTGTACGCAGTGTACTCATATGTCAGACAACAACATTGCAGTCTGTACAGGCTGTGGTTTAAATCCCGTTGGCGGACTGGAGTAAAATTGATAATAATAATAATAATAATAATAATAATAATAATAATAATAATAATAATAATAATAATAATAAATAAATAAATAAATAAAATTATTACTCTTCTCGCCATCCCGGGTCGCCCAGGATGGTGCTCGGTGGTATGGGCGTCAGACTATTCGCCCAAAGGTTTCAGGTGGGCGCCTCGGGCGGCTTGAGTTCAATCCTATATCGATGAGCGCCTTGAACAGCTCTTGAGCTGTAAAAAGCGCTATATAAGAGTGATTTATTAAAAAAATAATAACACTGTGATGTGGATCGAGTGACAGTCGTGTGAAAGAGTGTGCGCGTACTTTGCGTGCTTTTATTTCTTTATTATTAATTTGTCATTTCACATATTTATTTCTTCTTTATTGGTTGTTGTTTCGTTGTTTATAGGTTGTTATTTCGTTCACGTTTTGCAATAATTTCAATATCATATGATATAATCTACATATCAATTTTCTTACAAACGTATGATTTAATGCAACTTGTGTCTCTCTTTTTTGCAGATGGCAGTACGCTGTTGCCTTAGGAGCTGAAACCAAAGAACATCATCCTTTTATATAACCTGTGCCAGAACACTCAACTGGGAACTGGTCTGCCAACAGATGTTAACTTCTACAACGTGAAGATTAGTATGTGTTAAAACAAAAGCTACGACCTGAACAATCCTTTTGGTACGGAGAAAAAGAGTGAGAGGGAGCTACGGCGGATTTCAAGGCTTCATCAGCGTGTACTGTAAAGAAAGAGCAGTACAGTAAACTTTCCTATATTGTAAGTGAAGCTGCACCTTGATAGCTCTTCAAACAAACAGTCAGTGTTCTGTGCTGTCTGTGAATCGTCTGAAATCAATCCATAGTTTATTTCTTATTCATTTTGAAAGATTTCATTTGAAAGAGTTCCAACGACTTTGCCAATGACTATACCTCCGGAATCCATTTTTTACGGTTCGGTGTTGTTCAGATGAAGGAATTCAAGAATTCGGCTGAAACTGACTTCAGTGGTGTATAGTAAATAGCCATAGACAGTTGTTTTCCTGAATCGACGGTGATTCAGAAGCCAGGAGCGGCCTATTCACATTGTATATATCTCTATGTTCTTGCATTCTTCTTCCAATTGCCATATGCAAACAGTTTTCTTTTGCTCATTGTTTGAGGAAGATATAATACTGAACATAATCTTCTACGTTTTCTGCTGCTGGAATGAACTGTGTGCGTGTGTGTTTAGAGTGAGCAAGCGATAAGAAGAATATGCCAAGTGCACAGTGACAATTATTGTGGTCTTTCCGACCTACTTTTCCATTGCATATTTGGCTGTAGCGTCAAACAAGTGCCATCAGCGTGCATATTGACAAGATATTTACGCCTATTTTTTTCCCACCGGCAACATTTGTGAGGAGTCAGAAAGTGAAGTGGACAAAGCATCAAGTGCACAAGGACTATCTATCTTGGACTTTCCGGTCTACTCACCGTTGCATCATTTGTCATTAAGAAAATATTGCGAGGGTGACTGGACTGTCGTAGCTGGGCGAGACGGTACAGAAAAAAAAAAATGTCTACCAACTGCTTTTGAGCCCATCCCTGTTTGTGATATTTCATCGTGTTTGCCTGTTGTTTTAATGTGACTAATGCACAATAACGATGTGTAAACATGGATAAACTTGTTTTGACCTTCATCCAGGATTGCGTAACTTAATTAATAGTGTGGTTTTTTTAATTGCACAGGGAAAACTGTCAGTAACGTTATATAGTTTTATTTTCCCTTCTACTTAGCTTTCTTTTATTGGTTAGATTTTAATTGTATTTATTTTTCTGTTATTTATTCATCTTTTTTGTGCTTGTCATTGATATTTAGGTTCCTAATTTAAGGTACACTCATCTAAAGTGAATTAAGCAGAAACTTTAGAGATCATAAAGTTTGAACATCACAATTACTCCCTCTCACTCTATTATCTTCTTCCCTCGTATCTAGTAAGACTTAACTAATCTATCGGAAGATCGACTGATTGATTGTGGCTTGTGGCACCTCGTAAGGGTACCTAACTACTCTATCGAATCACTCGCCGTACCATTTAAAGGGCACTCAGCTAGCGCTAAGACTGAGAAGTCTAACCATGACGGGTGACGAAGAACGCGTTCTTCTCACGCGCTTATTGCGCGAATCCGTCCTCAAACTATGCCGTAAAACGATGGCATCACATCGTCGACTCTGCGTCGACGGCATCGTCCTTATTTCTCTTGATGGAAGGGTCGACGACGACGATGACGACATCAGCGACAGCGAGTGCTCATCCCCTATTGTGGTAAGGATCCACGAGCAGCTGCCGAAGAACCGAAAGCGACGCAAACTGGACGCCTCCTCTCTGCTGCAGCGCGTATCCATGTCCTGCAAGAGGGACGTCAGTGACGTTCCTACATTCTGTGACATGGTGTCAGAGACATCCCAAAGCTGCAAAACTATCGTGGCAAAGCAAGACGATGGAGTGAAGCCTATTGAGGCAAAAGAAACGGTCAAAGATAAGGAGGCGCTGCCTATGGACAGAAAGCGACAGTTGCTGAGAAGGGCTTTCCAAGCTGGCCTAGTGACAGCCACCGACGGCAAACACACAGCTTACGCGACGCCCCGACGCTCCAGCTCCACGTCCAGCAGCCTAGAACTGGCAGCGCCAAAAGCCTTGTCGTCTCACCACGTCCATCAGCAATATGGAGTGAAAGAAACGAAGAGTGGTTGCTCCCCTGTGCTTGACGGCCACTGGTCGGATCCCACCCCAGAGTTGTCCAGGACGAGGAAGCGAAAATCTTCTTTTCTTGCTGACCACAGCAGAAGTCTTAGCGAATTCCCCACCAATACTTCCTTAATATCGAGCGATGTTTTTGTAGACAATGCGAAAACATACCACTCAACAGTGTTAATATCTTCAGAGGATGAATACCAACCCAGATCATTGTCCTCTTCAGAAAACATCAGTTTGAGCTTTACTAGCAGCAAACACCGATCACTGAAGACCGCAAGCAGAGGAAAATCGACCAACGGTTTCCATCATCCAACATCGAGCCAACGGCAGCGACCCACAGTAAAGCGGAGGTCGCTGGGTCAGGCGATGCCTCCTACATCACTGTCAGCTTTGTTGCAACGTCAGAAATCTTGCCCATCCTCGTCGTCGCAAAGGTTGAAGTGCAGACAGTGCCCAGCAGAGCTGCCAAACGAGGTGTTCCTGGAACGCCACAACCAACAGCAGCACGGTTTGTTCATGTGCCACCAGTGTCTGGTTACCTGCACCGACATCACGCTCCTGTCCCGACATATCCGCGAGTTTCACCCTCTTATCGACAACGGCACCAGCTGTCTTCGTTCCACGAGTAGCTTGCCGTCGTTCCAACACAGAAGCATCAGTGTCGTCGAGGCCGTCGACTCTCCACAGACCCAACCCCAGGACTTGTCTATGAAATCGAAGAAGAATAGCTGCACCAATATTACGATTGCAGAGAAAACTGCGGACAAAGAGGAAGAAGAGGTAAACGGTCCCAAACAGTCGTGGTGCACCGAATGTCACGTGGGGTTTCCGGACGAGAGCACTCTTATCAAACACATCACCAGCACTCACGAGGTCGCTAGTAAACACTCACTCAGTCAAACACGGGCACTTTCACAGGAACGCCAAAATAACAAAAAGCTCCATACAGAAGCGTATTTTAAAGAGGGGGAAAAGCATGCAGAGTGCCTGCCAGTAGGCGGTAGGAGTCTTAGAGAAGAACACGGTGGTGACGCCGATAGGTCAGAGTCTGGAGAGAGGTCTGACGAGGAGGACGAGGTCATGCTGCAAGGTCTGCCCGCGCGTCACGACACGGTGTTGCGTCATGATGACGTCAACAGAAGCCTGTCGGACGTACGTTCTCTTTCGTCCGGACTTCGCTCCAGCTCTGGCCTTCCTCGCTGTCCACAAGAATGTTCTCCTCTTCGTTTTATTCCTCTACATCAGCCCTTGGTGATTGAAAAGTCCCTCCGCGGCGCTTCCTCCCCCGACTCCAAATCCCTGATGACTTTGGTCAAACCGAAAGATCTGGTCATCAATGCTACTCCCTCGCCAACGGCAGCCAGATTTAGTTCTCCAGAGATGGGCCAAGAAAGGGAGTGGACCGTTGTGGATGAGGTAGTCCTGCCCAGGCGGTCTAAATATGTGGACAATTTTCTGGAGGTGGAGCGCTTCAGTCTCTCACCGGGTAGCTCTGTGGAGACTCGCTCTCCTCCTGCCCACTGCCGTCCACGCCTGCCCACCTTACTGCTGGACGTGAAGGATGAGCCCAGTGACGACAGCGACTATGATCACGGATTCACCTACAGACACGGTTATGACCGCCGGACTTATCAGCACTACGTACCTCGCAGCTACCCTTTGCCGGCGCTCGACTACCTCGTCTCCCCTCGTCCACGAGAGGCGCAGGACGTGCCACCAGAGGGCAGGAGCCCAGATCTTCCTACGGATCTCAGTCTTCGTCGTTCCCGCAGCACGTCTCCGAGGCCGCTGGCGAAAGACGTCGTCAGAAGCACGAGCCACAGAAAGTCGCCGAGCTTCGAGAAAGTGATCACCCCTGACATACCCTTCCGCAACCAGCGGCCGCTGTCTTGCAGTCACAGCGATTGCGGAGATCCGCAGTTCTCCTCGTTCCAGGAGCTTGAAGAGCACAGTGCCAAGCTGCATCGCCGCTTTCTGTGCGAGTACTGCGGGAAGGGGTTCACGGCCAAACCCAACAGGGACCGGCACGTGCGATACCACACTGGCGTCAAACCCTACAAATGCAATCTCTGCCCTATGGCCTTCCACCGCGGCGACGACCTGAAGTATCACCGTACGACCAAACATTCTCGAGACTCGAGCGAACACTGAGGGACCCGACTGCATGAGAGATCACACGAAACAAAGTTTCGTTGTTGTGCAGTCCTCGCCAGTCAAACACTCTGCCTACATTCATGCAGTTCACTCATCCGTCAGTTCCTCTTTCAACTCCGCACAGCATCTACGCTTGGCCTGGTAAACTGCTTGCTGAGGTTTGAGACGGTAGCTCTATCCCTTTTAAAATATTTCGGCTGCTTTTGAATGGACCCCAAATACACGTGGGTGGATTTTTGTCCCACATCAACTGGACAAGTTGTAAAATGTTTTTTTTTTTTTTTTTTTTTTTTTTTTTTTTTTTTTTTTTGTTGTTGTTGTGGAGGATCAAAATCAGCCCAGACACATTAAAGCAGGGACAGATACCGTCATAAAGTGTGCACCGTGGTTAACGGCTTAGCAGGATGCTGTGTGGTTTGTGGGTCTTTCCCAAGCCTCGCCGCCTCGCAGAAATGTCGGGCGGATTTGTGCTGTGTTGTACCTTGTGCAGCAGCATATTAAGAAGCTGATGGTGAAAATGTCCCACGTCCCTACCCACCCACCCCCTTTTTTCCATCACTACTATTGTCCTATTTTGCCTTCGTATCGAAGCGTACGTTTGACTCGGCACTGAGGTATTCTTCATTTACATCGGTTTATTTCTATGACTTTTTTTTAAATGATGAAGTATTCCTCCATTTCTACCAGTCTATATGCGTCCTCTGCCCTCGATGACATTTCTGTTTGATTACATGTGGTATTCGTCCACTTTTTTCCTGGGTACTTCCCTTCTTTGTCATCAGAGACTATTTTTCTGTTGGTACTGAGATGTATGTATGTATACTTTCTAGCCGTATGCGTTACCTGTCATCAGTAAGATTTTGTTTCTAATAGTAGGAATATGGCATTCGTTTTAATCGGATTTGTGTGTTTTCAGATTCTGAAGGTGTTATCCTCGCCCTAATTTAAATGTCTTTCGTAGAATTTACTATTATTTTGGTTGTTCCAAATTGTGCTTCCGACCCCTTTCACCACCCTCTTCACCACCCCCTTCTCCCACTCCCCACCCCCCTCTTCACTACCCCCTTCTCCCACTCCCCACCCCCCTCTCCTCTCGCATTCATATGGTCATCCTCTAGATCTCTACCCCTATGATCGTTTTGGTTAATTTTGTACAGTTCCCTCTCCCGTGTAGAATTTCGCCAGCATTGTTAAGACCCATTCTGTCCCAACTTCCCTCCTGGATGCGAAACTCGGAACTTGAATCCTTTACACTTCCGAGTTTTGCAACAGGGAGAGTAAAAAATAGGGCGTGTGTTTATGTGTGTATGCGCGCGCGTGGGTGTGTGTGTGTGTACGTGTTCGTGGAACGCGAACGTGCCTGTTCAGGGGGTGGGGCTGGCAGAAGAACACTTGTAAAATTGTGTTCCACTTCCTGAATTTTAATTGGTTCGGGGCCTGGAAGTTAATTACCAAAGTGCAGAATCAAGTTTATCCGGTGTTGTGTATCAAAGATCTATCACGTCTTCGCCTGAAGCAGTTAAGAACTGTTTATCCTTCGTCGGCTTTGACTCTAAAACTGATATTTGAAATACAAATATTTGCAAAATTGCTTCTAGTGCTTTAAATCTTTGTGTATTTGTTTGTTTTTGTTTAAACCATGGGAGCTTTACATGTACCAATTCGCGTCAGGGTTGATTCGTAACAAAGTTCCAGTTTGGGCGACAAGTGGGTGGATGTTATGAAGGATGGGGGTGGGGAGGTGTATAGAACAATGCAAAATGTGTCCCTTGGACGAAGCGAAGGGTGTAGGCCAAACAGATTCTGGTCCCCATCATGACTGAACTTATCTCTCGCAGCCGCGCACACGGACGTTTTCCCCATATTTTAATCGCCCTTGCTTTGTAAAGTCCGGTATAAGACACAAGTTTTTGTTGAATGATACATTGGACAAGTTAATCTTACAATGTGATATCCAATTCATACCATCACGCTGCTGCATGCGTGCGTGTTTTATTTGCACAGTCAGAAGCATTATTTTACATGGAAGAGCAATACACATCCGGTTAAAACGTAGGCTAGGGTACTGAGATTAATTTCATGTATCTTAAATGAGCCGGAGACAAAAACAGAACAGTAACGTAGGAGTGCTTTTTGATAACGAAACGTATTGGAGGTATACGATAGCCGTATTACTGGAGGTACGCCTACGTCGTATAGTCGTCGAATTAATTTTACAGTAAGGTATTCCCCCACTCTCACAATTCACTCCATCTCTCCACCTCCCTGCTATAACCTAGCATCCCTGTTTGAAGTTGGCGATAGAGTATTTGATCATCTTCCTTTCATATACATTTAGTGTGGTCATGATTGGGCTCCTAGCAGGACGCTGGACCCTATTAAGTATTGATTATTTATCTTAAATACTGTCTTTCGATGGATTTTCCTTAGTGTGCGTGATGAATGTTTCCATTTCATGTCTACCTTTACGTCATGCGTACGTTTCGCTTATATTTCGCTTAAATTAAGCTTCCAATTATTTGTCTCTAGTTTCAATTTAACACGTACAATTTTTATTCCAATTTTTCATGTCTAGCGTTTTAATTACAGCTGCCGTATTCCTTTTTTTTATAGTTTGATCGCGTGATAGTTACTTATTTGCTGAATGATTTTAAGTGATTGGCTGTTTGAGTGCACTTCATTTCACTGTTGTTGTGTGATCTCTTCATCCCTATCTTCCTTTCCTATTGTATCTTCGTTTTGGTTTACACGTGCTGAAAACTGCTGTGTGGACTTCAGGCATTTTACGTATTTTCTTTACATGATGGACAAATTGTGATAATTTATACTCGATGATATTGTAAATATGATTGGATTTGTCCTTATCGTTATACCAGATATTTATGCAGATTTAGGAGAACTTTTGAGTGTTTTAGCTGTTGTTGTTGTATTTTGTTTACTTACTTTATTTAATGTGCACTTATTCAAAGGAGTTAGAAGACGCATCATGTATCGTATATTGTCATGTATGTACTATAAAGTTGTACTTTGCATGTTTGTTAATTTTCCCAAATAATTGTTGCAGTTATATGTTCTTGTTTCCTTGTTAATGTTATATTTTATTATACATTTGGCGAAACGGATCGTGCCTAACAATTTAGACTGAAGGCTTTTCAGTAAGAGTTGTTATTGATGTTGCATTGTTAAAAATAAAACTTGCCAACGCGGATGTGAATCCGTGGTATTCTTCTATGCCAAAGCGCCTTAAGTTGAACCAAATCTAGATTATTTGCATCGATATATAAGATTGTTTTAATTTAAAGTACTTTTAGCACTAAACGTGTCTTGGTGTTAAATCTTTCTGGAATTCGCGTTGGTCACATCCGGTGGTATTCTTCTATGCCAAAGCGCCTTAAGTTCAACCAAAATCTAGACTATTTGCATCGATGTAAAATATTGTTTTAATTTTAAAGTACTTTTAGCACTAAACCTAGCTTGGAGTTACATCTTTCTGGAATTCGCGTTGGAACTTTTAACATTTACAAGTTAACTTTGAGAGTTGGAATTTTTATGAGTTGGTCTACAGGAATGGCATTTCCTTGTCTCGAGGAACAATACTGCCAGGAAATGCATGACCAATGACTTAACAGCTAGGGAATTTCAACACTAAAATATTACACATTAATTTGTGTAAGTCTTGAGCCATATGGAGATGACGTGTTTTTTTCCCATGTCCACAATGCGTAGGAGAAGAATACAGGATGTTTTCACTCAGATATTTAGCTGTGTGCTTGTCCTAAGTTTTAAATAAATTGCAATTGTTAAATGCTTCAGTGCATATACAGCACAGTTAACGTGCATGACTGACTAATGAATTACATAATTTGTACCACGTTGCATCGTAGGCTGCGTAGTGCGTCACAGTTTACTTGTTTTCTTCTTGCACTATTGTTGTTTTTTTCCCATGATGTGTTTGTATTTGTTAGATGTTAAAAGTATTTACCAGTTTTTATGTTAGATTTTATTAACAGTATTTGTTAGATATTAACAGTATTTTGTTAACAATATTTCAGAAGTTTATTGTGTTATCTTTTGCTTATTTTTTCTCTCCACTGTTGTAGCATGCTATTTGCCACTTTAATATGGGAGTTGGTGGGGGTGAGGGGAGCGAAGGGGGTTCTTCTTCTGCAAATAGGATGATACTTGACATTGATGCTGCTCCTGTTACTGCTGATGATCCTGATCGTGATAAAAGTAATATTTATAATGTTAATGTTGTATCATGTTCAGTATTGCATTAAATGGTTTATTCTTAAAATATATGTTTATGGTTTATTGCGTGACGAGGTCTTCCAGATTACATGTTTTGTCTTCATGAAAGCGCGTTGAAGATTGTTCACTCATGATTTGGGGTGTTCACTCATGATTTGGGGCTTGGGTTGGTAGAGAAGGGATACGGGACGTAGGAAAAGATTGAGGAAGGATTGGGAGGAGGAGAACGTGGTTTCAAAACGTTGGCGATGACAAATTGCTGTATAGTAGTCTGTTTCATCATTTATTTCATTTAAGGTCCTGTACAAATCGTGATTTTAGACCAACAAAAGTAATAATTAAAATAATAGCACATTTAAAAACTACGTCAAATATAAATAATTATTAACAAGATAACAATCTGAGGAGAAAAAAAATAATCTAAAACTCCTATTCTATTATACATAATCAATAGCATTTATTCACTTTCTTTCTTACATTAACATGCACTAAGTATACACACTGAATTCACGCATTCCGAACCCATCAAATCAACCCCGCAGCCGCCAATCCCACAACCAGTCGCCGGTCCTGCACACTTAAAAATTTCGTCAAACGATCCAGCCATCTCTTCCGACCATACGAAAGTCAACTAGTTTACTGCATTCTCTCAGCTGAACCGCCGTCACTGCCAAACTTCCCCTATCTTTTCCTCCCCTTCCCCTCCCCTTTCCTTCCAACCTCTCTCGGATTCGCTAAATCTTTATCGCAACAAAATCCCCGGAAATATACTGCAATTTGTTTCAAAAACATCGGCATCAGCAGCCAACCACAAACCCTACGGGAATCTCAACAACTCCGGTAACCTAGCAAACACTACAATGCAAATCCCGGATGAGATATACATTTGATTGTTTCGGTTAATTGTCTTTTGTCATCGTCACTGTCATTGGTCAATGCCCATCATAAATTCTGCCGTGTTAAAAACATATCAATTATTTATAATAATGTTATCTCATGTGATCTTTGCTCTCTTTAGTCATTGTCTTTAGTTTCATTGCAGTGTCAATCACAGTAAAGTCTATTAATTACGTTCTTAATTAACTCTCTCTCTCTCGATCTCCCTTGCTCTCGCTATCTCTGTCACTCACTCACACACAGTTTACAGATAACACTAAGGATTAAGCAAATCTACTGTGATTCAACTATCACACAAATATTATTACAGAAGCTGTCCGATTTTACTGTATATCGAAGTAACTGATATCTTATAATAATCATATATATCTATAGTTTGAAGACTGGTAACATTTTGTAATTCAGCAGGTAGCAAACGTTGAACTTCTGTACATTTTGTAAGAATGTGTTCTATACTAATTTTTTTGTCCGCAAGTGCAAGTAATATTACTACTATTTAGTTTTACACGCATTAAAAATAATCTATGTGCAAGACTACTAACTTGTCTTGAGAATTCTGATAAAACAGGAAGTTTGTAAAAGTTTGTGCTTGAATATTGCTTTCGATTATGTTAAACATTTCATTTTTTGATATGCATAATGAAGTGTTTTCAGCTCGTAAATGTTTAGTACCACATTTAGCTGCTCTACCAGCCATGCAAATTGAATTGAAATTTAATTACCAGCCATGCCATTGTACATAATAAAACCACAATGTGGTGGAATCCAGCACAAGTTAATTTCAATGCCTCTTATTTGAAAACTGTGTATTAAGTATTTAATTTCAAAAATTATCTCCGATCTTTCTGTAAAATTGATTGATTTTAATGCTGATAGAACAGACTGAAAGTCAATACAAATTAATATTTTAATAAAATTCTTTGGCATATTTGTTAATTGAGTGCCATTGAAACTGCCACTGATTTTGCAGGGATGATGGAGTAACTTTGACCAATGAAATATGATTTTTAAATGTTTAAATAAGGAATTACAAATCAGGATCCAGCCATCCCATTTTCTATTACAGAGCCATCATTGTATACTTGTAGATTTTTATAGTAACTGTCAAACATATTTTCACGAATTATCATTGCTAATTCATTGAAGATCTTCGTCTGTCTTTCTCCTTTGTTCTTTTTCATTACTACTCTGTTCTATCAATCTACTATGCTATCTTCTTCTTCGCTAGACCAGTCTACCGTTTTTCTTGAAAACTCTTCAGGGACAAAACTCCATTTGTGTGTGAGGTCTGTTGGACCAGCTTGGGAATATTGGACGCTTTCTGCCAGGTGGTCACTGGGGCTTCCTATGATGTTTGGCAATGTAGGCAATTTATATGTATGTGTTTAGTTGATATTTTATAATGATGTTTGTATTATATTTTGTTTTTGTAAACGGGGGTTCGATAAATTAGAGTATAGCCTCAGCATCTTCTCTGCGTGGGATGCCTTTATTGTAAAGTGACCGGCTGGTGGAGTGCCTTCAGTGTTACCACTGGGGTTGTTTCGGCATATATTTTATGCGGATCAGGAGTGAGTCCTCTTTCAGCAAAGTTGTGGTCTTGATTTTGTCGTGCGCTGGACCCTGTAAGCAATGAATAACTTTCTTAAAACCAAGTTTAAATGTATTGATATTTGCTCTTTTCATTTCCTATAACGGAAATGGCGCAGGTATTAATATTTTGGACACGTGACTTGGACTTGTTATTTTTTAAAGCTCATTTAGGAAAAAAAATCTGATCTAATTGCTATTTCATTTATTTTACAAGTGTCTACAGTACTGTTTCTTATTATATATTTTGTACATGCGAATTTTCTGGTGTCATCTAGAGATACTATTACTGCAACTTTGTTTTCTTTTTAATGTTTCCACACACACACGCGCGCACACACACGTACACACGCAAACACACACACACGCGCACTCACACACACACGCACACACAAACCCCCACATACCATTTTTTGTTTCTTTTAAATGATGAGGATGGATGTTTTGTATTGCTTATGAAAGCCGACGAAAACTTGCCCACTGTATTCCCATCCTGCCCCCCTTTACCATTCCCTCCCTTCACGCAGCACATCTCTCCCTAACACATATTTGATAAAAAGACCTTTGGGCTAAGAGACTAATGCAAACTTGAACCTTGTTTATTCCTTTTTTTTGTATTGCGTGTCTTGTTCACTGACAGTTTCTCATTTATTCTTTCTCGTTCCTAATCTGTTCTATCAATCTATCTTTTTTGCTACACCAGTCACCTACCTTTTTTTCTTGAAAACTCTCCCAGAACTCCTCATTTGTGTATGGGGTCTGTTTGGCAAGTTTTGGGAACATTGGGCGCTTTCTGCCAAATGGTCACCAAGGCTTTTTTTATTGTATTATTTAGTAATGTTGGCATTTTATATGTCTGTGTGTTGTTAATATTTAATAATGATGTTTATATTCAATTTTGTTTTTGTAAACGGGGGTTCGATAAATTAGAGTATAGCCTCAGCGTCCCCTGCATGGGATGTCTTTATTGGAAAATGACCGGATGGTGGAGTTTCTTCAGTGTTGCCAGTAGGGTTGTTTTGGCAGAGGTTTTATACGGATCGGGGGTGAATCATATTTCATCCAAGTTGTGGTCATGATTCGGCTTTTTGCAATCCGCTTTAGCTTATAAACAATGACTAAGTAACTGACTTGGTCACTGACATTACGTTGCACTTTTGTATTGACATTATATTGTAGATCTTTTGCTTTAGAATGTATAAAACACAGGTTGTCATCGATATAAATATTCATAATGCATGTGATATAGATATTCATAATGTATGTTAATAAGTGCTAAGACGTAAATATTTATATATTTATATTGTATGTTGTAAAATGTGGGATGGGGGGTGGGGTGGGGGGTTATAGTGTGATTTTAAAATGTTAAGAGTATGATTGACGAAGTTTGGATAATAAAGATCTACTCGTATTTTTGTAACACAATATGAAGTTCTTCAAATTTGTTAGTTCTCCCTCTCTCTCATCTCTGTCTCTTTTCCTCCCTCCTTCTCTCTCTCTCTCTCTCTCTCTCTCTCTCTCTCTCTCTCTCTCTCTCTCTCTCTCTCTCTCTCTCTCTCTCTCTCCATCTCTCGAGTTCCCTCTCTGTCTCTCTGTCTCTCTCTGTCTCTCTGTGTCTCTGTGTCTCTGTCTCTCTCTCTGTCTCTCTCTCTCTCTCTCTCTCTCTCTCTCTCTCTCTCTCTCTCTCTCTCTCTCTCTCTCTCTGTGGTCATAGGTAAGTGTGCATCTGACAAGAAACCTATAGATCAGCAATTAAATTCTATTACATTAAGTGTTTCATGCAAATACAATACTATGTACGAAAGTTATAAAGCAAGTTTCAATAGGGAGATAAGTTTCCACCACCTTGTACAATGTTATTCAATGCTTCTCACTATTCATAGCGGTTCTGGGGTTTTCCTACATATGGATAATCTGTCTGAGAAACAGTGGAATAACTCTGTAAACGCCCACTGACACCGATGTACACCACTCTTACACTATTAGCCTGGGGAATATCAGAGAAGGGGTAAATAAAACTAATTTTTTTACAGAAATGATATCGAATAGATATGATAAAGTGATATTATTAGGTTAACATCTCCATCAATTTGTCAGACGTACGCATCTGCATATTAGAGAATTTTCAATTTCAAATTGGTAGACTTATGACGTGTCCTAACTGGCCAGCTATAGCTTGGTTGAAATTTTTTTACCATAACAACCGATGGGAGACAAGTTCTCTATGATTTTAATCGATCATTCGACGTACATTATTTGGTCAATTTGTGCGACTTCTAGGTTGAATTTAATCGCCGCTTAAAAATGGAAAAGTCAAGGAATATGTGACAGGTTTTGCTTTGGTATAGCAAAAATAAACACATGCAAACGATTCTGCGACTAACCGTGCCGCAGCAGAAGATCTGTTTGTTTAAAAAAAAAAAAAGAACAAGATGTCATTGGCGTCTGCACAAGCATGATGGGCATACAACGCAACAAACCAGTGTCTTCGCCAATCACTGCAACTGTCTCTGGCGCAGTATATTGCTGTGAGGGCAATCTACAGGTCTGCTTTGTCAAAAATAACAGTTACTGTTCAGTTGTTGGTTGTTTTTGTTATTTGGTTTTCAACGTGTACCAAGTGCAGAGATGAAACGTTGCTTGTTCTCTGCAGTTGTGAGAAAGTAATCTTTTGTCGATCGGAGAACTATGTTCAGTGTGAAATGGAGAGCACTCCCTTTATGCCTCTTTGTCCTTTCCACATGAGTCTTGTCTTTTGTTGTTGGCACAGACATGTAACAGTAAAAAATCCTAATGCCAAGTGGGTACCGGGAGCATACAAGCATAGCTGCCTGTAATGATCTGAAAGGAATTTCATCGCTTCCAAGATGTTTACGGCCTACGAATCACTCCATTTCTATATGCTGATCACTTAAAACAGTCAAGGAGTGCTGTGACTTCTTGCATGACATTGATCACCCATGATATTGATCACATGAGCGCAGACTGGCAGGGGGAACAGCTTTAGATCTGTTTGGCCAGCCATACTTGCGGCCTAAAATTAGTGCCGGCGTGGATGTAAAGATTGCTCTGGTCGCTATTTATAGTACAATACATAGATTTAACAATTGCCGATTCTAATCCTCATGCATTCCACCAGTGAACTAATCAATTACGCATGCTTTACAAAGAAGAAGACACCGAAACATGTATTCAAGCAAACAATGCAGTGTGTTTACAGACTGCCAAAGCATCTTCTGCTGCGGCACCGTAGTTGTCGAATTTCAAGTTCTTCAGACTTGTTAGAGCTCTCTCTCTCTCTCTCTCTCTCTCTCTCTCTCTCTCTCTCTCTCTCTCTCTCTCTCTCTCTCTCTCTCATAATGGTAATGGTGGTGATAGTGATAATGGTGATAATAATGATGCAATAATTATTATTATTGTTATTGTTATTCTTATGATAATAATAACAACAATGAAATAATTGTTATTATTATTATTATTATTATTATTATTATTATTATTATTATTATTATTATTATTATGTTCTTCTTCTTATTATTATTCTTTTTATTATTATAAGGCTGAGGGATATGTGGGAGGGGGATGGTTGCCTCAAATTGTTTAAAGATAATTATGATGAAGATGTTGGTGTGATTGTGTGTGCATGTGTGCGAGTGCATCTGTGTGTGTGAATTACATGCTTTCCAAGTTAAAGTTAAAGGTACTTTACAATGTTAATTTGTTAAGGGACAGATTGGAAGATTAGACTGTATCATTAGTCTAAAATCTGTATCCCTAATTGATAAAAAAAGTGTCAAGTTTCTCTCTGTCTGTCTGTCTCTCTCTCTTATTCCCTCTGTGTGGTCATAGTTAAGTGTGCATTTGACAAGAAATTCACAGATCTGCAATTAAATTCTCTTACAGTAAGGATTGCAATACATTTTGTTTCATGCAAATACAATACTATGTACAAAATGGAGGGAAATAGACAGACAGACAGACAGAGAGAAGTTTCAGCCACAATTAGTTTTATTTACCCCTTCTCGGTGTACTAACTTATGTAATATATATCCAACGTTAAGAGCGGTGAGCCCAGCCCTGAACGGGGGTACCGAGCTATACAAGCCTACTTTATTATTATTATTATTATTATTATTATTATTATTATTATTATTATTATTATTATTATTATTATTATTATTAGGCCTATTATTCCCCAGGCTAATAGTGTAAGAGTAGTGTACATCGGTGTCAGTGGGCGTGGCTTTACAGAATTATTCCACTGTTTCTCAGAAATTGTGTCCATATGTAGGAAAACACCAGAATCGCTATGAATAGTGAGAACCATTGAATAACATTGTGCAAGGTGATCAGAAACTTCAAAGTTATGAAACGTGGGTGGTGGAGTGGGACCCCCGTTGGGGTGCCGGGGGTTTCAGTATAAATAGTATCCCCACTTTCTGGACATTTAGTGCTTTAAATTCCCACTGTCGCTGTCTTTCTCATTTGCTCTTTCTCATTCCTGCTCTGTTCTATCAATCTGCTATACTATCGTCTTCTTCGCTAGCCCAGTCTCCTACCTTTTTTCTTGAAAACTCTTCCGGGATAAGACTCCTTATTTGTGTATGAGGTCTGTTGGATCAGCTTGGGGATATTGGACGCTTTCTGCCAGGTGGTCACTAGGGCTTCCTATGATGTTATTATTTAGCAATGTAGGCATTTTATATGTATGTGTTTTGTTGATAATTTATAATGATGTTTGTATTCTATTTCGTTTTTGTAAACGGGGGTTCGATAAGTTGGGGTGAAGCCTCAGTCGTCCCCTGCGTGGGATGTCTTTATTGTAAAGTGACTGGCTGGTGGAGAGCTTTCGGTTTTACCACTAGGGTTGTTTCAGCAGATCTTTTATGCGGATCGGGGGTTGTCCGGTCCTGATTTGGCTCGGAAGAGTCCGCTGGACCTAAAGCAATAATAATGTAATGTAATGTAATGGTGGAGTGGGATGCGACTGGTCACGCTAGGGAGAATTTCTCCCCTTGAGGCTGCTAGTGGAGTTTGTTCCCTTGTTAGTCTGGTCATGCTGGTTCCTGATTGGGGAAGATCCTTGGGCCAGTGCTTGAGTATTGAAAGTGTATACCTTGTGCGTTCACTTTGCTATAAAGAAATGACATATTATGTTCTCTCAGCCTAGCCTTAAATTCGCCTTCTGCTTCTAGGTGTGCACAGGGCTAAACTAAATGTCGGCTGGCATTCTATGAAGGATGTTAAACGGCAAAACGGGCTTTGCCTTTTATGATGTAGAGAAGGGAATGAAGATGGAAGGAATATGTGCTGTCTTTGGGTAGTGGAATTTCATCCAGTCACTAAATATATTAGCATGCACTGACAGCTATTACAAAAGGTAATGGATCAATTTCTATCAAAAACAGGAGTTAATTATTAGAGTGTGTGACCTCGGAGTTGACATTCCGTTTCTCTCTCTCCCCTCCCCTCCCCTCTCTTTCCCCTCACCTCCCCTCTTGTCACCCCACTCATCCCCGTTGCGTTTTTAATCGCACTGGGCAATCTCCGGAAAAGTGAACTTTGCTTGTGCATGTGGTATTAGCCTATACGCTGTCCCGAGTGCGGTTCTACAGAAAAGGGATACACGGTGAGACTGTAGTGTGGGTATACACTTGAACCCACAAAAGGCGTTTCTCACGGGTTAGAACCCCTTTAAGTCCTGAGGAAGCAATTAAGCATACTGTGAACATTGTTCAGTTTGCGGCGTTGCTACTCCTTGCCTTCTTTTGTCTCGTTAGTTCGGTCCTGATTTGGCTCGGAAGAGTCCGCTGGACCTAAAGCAATAATAAATCAATCAATCAGTCTCGTTAGTTATATAGATTAACGTCCCCGGACACATAAGCGTATAGGGGACGATATATGACGATTATCTCGTCTTCTGAAGGGATGATCTTATAGACCTCTTGTACTCCGTATGCAACTGTCATGATGTGAGCGCACGGTATCGGTAGTGAGTAATCTTTAAAGCACATATCATTCCCCAGTTGGGTTTTCTGTATAAATAGTATCCCCACTTTGTGGAAATTTAGTGCTTTAAATTACCACTGTTTCTGTCATTTTCATTTGTTCTTTCTCGTTCCTAGTTTGATCTACCAATCTAGTCAACTATCTTTTTTTTTTCTTGAAAACTCTTCCAAAACTCCTCATCTGTTAGGTCAGCTTGGGGATATTTGACGCTTTCTGCCAAATGGTCACCAGGTCTTTCTGTTATATTATTATTTAGCAATTTAGGCATTTTATTTGTATGTGTTTTGTTAATATTTTATAATGATGTTTATATAATATTTTGGTTTTGGAAACGCGGGGGTTCGATAAATTAGAGTATAGCCTCAGCGTCCCTTGATTGCAAAGTGACCGGCTGGTGGAGTGCCTTCAGTGTTACCATTAGGATTGTTTCAACGGATCTTTTATACAGATCAGGGTGAGTCCCCTTTCAACCAAGTGGTTGTCCTAATTCGGCTCTTTGCAGTCCGCTTTACTCTATAAACAATGACTAACTTCAACCACTACAATAATTTAGCTTTACAGTACTCCTCTTTTAACGTCACTACCGTTTAAGGTCACAACGCGGATAAGATCAATCAGGTTGTTGGTCCCGGCCAAACACCTTCTTTGTACCATTTAAAATTCTTCGCTTAGCGTCACCTCGCATAAGGGAAAACCTCCGATAACGTCAACCCCGTTTTGGTTCCCAAATGGAGGAGACTGCTGTCACAGATGACGTCATTTATGAGGTCACTTCCTGTTTTGAGATGATGTCATATATTCCTTATGATGTCATTTCCTGTTCACATAGCTGGGACGCTGTGCTGGTAAGTCTGTCATGTGCGTGCGCGTCAATGTGTTTGTGTGTGTGTGTGTGTGTGAGAGAGAGTGTGTGTATGTGTATGCATGCTTGCATCCGTTCGTTTGAGTGTTTGAGTGTGTGCTTATACATCATACACACGCACAAAAAATACATATAAAGTAATGAATGCATACATGCATACGCGCGCACCAATGTGCACACATGTACACACACACACACACACACACACACACACTCACACGACACAAAAATTTAGCACCTCGTATAAGATCAAGCTTTTTACTGGTAGTTAATCTTATCAGATGACTGTTTAGGGTGCCCCTCGGATAAGATCAAACAAAAATTTGGACCCGTGGGGGGGTCACCTTAAGAGAGGAGTACTGTATTATGAGCGAAATCTGGACGGGTCAAATTCCGACCCTAATGTAGGTGTGTGGTGTAAAGGGTAGGCTTTGTATTAGAAAACAATAATTATTTATTAGTAGGTCTCTTCTTCGGATAAGCATATAACCGAAAGCCTAGTACGTGCACGCATGAATTCCATTGCATGGACTTCAATGATCCTAGAAAGGTATGAAGCCAGTTACACCAATCCACCCATCATGCACTATTGGTTGGTCCTACCTTCTCCCTTTTCTCCCACTCCTCTGCAGTGGGTGGTGTTGCTGCGGCGGTGGTCGCGCTTTCGCCGAGAAGGCAGCCAGGATCCTATCCTATCCCGTAACTCGAATGTCGTTTGGGCACCACAAATGATCGTTTAACCAGCGTGCTTTATCTTTCTCTATCCTCAGCAACACTCATGGCCTCACTCAGTGTCAAGCCAGTCCATTCTCGAATGTTTTCTTCCCACCTCTTTTTCTATCTTCCTCTTTGTATGCGTCCTTGCATCGCGCCTTGCAGGATGGTCTTTGCAAGGCCTGATGCTCTGATGACGTGGCCATACGATCGGAGTTTCCGTTTCTTCACCACTGTGAGCATGTCATCGTGTCCGATGGCTTGCGTGATGGTCGTCGTTGTTGATGTGCTGGGTATAGGAAATGCCCAGAAGTCGTCTGTAGCACCTCATCTCCATGCTTTGTGTTCTTTGTTGTAGGACTGCTGTGAGGGTCCATGTTTCGCAAGCGTACAGGAAGATGGAGATGACAAGGGAGCGCAGCAGCCTTACCTTGGAATGTAGACTGATGGTCCTGTCTTTCCAAATGGACTTCAACCTTGTCAGGGCAGCAGTTGATTGTGCGATCCTGGAGAGGACTTCATGTCGGGACGTATTGTCTGATACAATGGCTCCTAAATATATTTGAAGCTATGCACCGTATTGAGGGATTGGCCTTGTACTTTAATGTCCATGTTGATGTCATTGGTGTTGTTTGTCATCATTTTGGTCTTCTCTGCACTTATTTACGCCGATGATTGATGCCCTCACCATTATTTGTAGCAAGATCTGGCAGAGTGGGAAGTGGACTATACCATAGACCCAGTCGCTTGTCATCACTCTTCCCAAAAGGGGTAACTTTCAGGAATGTAAAAATTACCGCATCATCAGCCTCATCAGCCTCATCAGCCACCCCAGCAAGGTCCTCCTGAAAATAATACTCAACAGGTTGAAACCCCAAGCTGAACAAATCATAGCTGAAGAACAAGCAAGATTCAGGGCAGGGTGAAGTACCACTGAACAGATTTTTAACCTCAGAATAATCGGTGAGAAATACCTACAGCAGCAACAACATCTATATCATGTGTTTGTAGACTTCAACTTTGTCCTTTTATTAAACAAACAAATGATAAAACAGCAAATATCAAATTAGGCTCCTAGCCCAGAAAGCCTTTGACCGAGCCTGGCGTTCAGCTTTGTGGGCAATGTTTATTGAAGTCATCAAAAGCCTGTATGACAAGGGCACCTGTGCAGTCCTCCACAACAGCGCCATCGGGGACTGGTTCAGAACAACAATCGGCGTGCGTCAAGGATGCCGACTCTCTAGGCGGTCAGGATACAAATCCTCAATCCAATCTTTTGTAGGCGTACGTCTCAGCAAATCACTGATAACAGTGTAGACATTATACAGTAGCAATTTCGTGAGAAGGAAATATCTACTTAAGACGAACGCATTCCGCAATCTGTAGTGTGCTGTCCGGGATTTTCCGATTGCAGTCTGACAATAGTACAGTATTATCGAGGAGTGCATGGGTTCTGACCTAACAGTGCTTACAAAGTAGCCTACCGGTTTTGGAGGCAGAGTTGTAAATTCTCGTCCCCATTTGTTTTTAAAAATATTTTTATTATCTTACTTAGGTTTATTTGAGTAAGACCTACAAGTTATACTTGGAAGTACCAATGGGGTATATACGGTGCGGAGAGAGTCGAATAATAATAATATTACAAAATTCTAATGATAATGATTTTAAAAAAGAATTAACAATGATGATTTAAAAAAAGAATTGATGATGATAATTTAAAAAAGTAATAATAATAATAATAATAATAATAATAATAATAATAATAATAATAATAATAATAATAATAGTAATAATAATAGTAATAATAATAATAATAATAATAATAATAATAATAATAATAATAATAATAATAATAATAATAATAATAATAGGGACGTATTGTGCTCTTCATGAGGGAAGTTTCCTGATTACATTATGTGATACTATTAGACTAGTACTAATTAAGCTTATGATACAGCCGATTTTTGTTGTCCATTAAACGGCAAAACAGGACAGCCGTTAGTTTGTCCTTCTCTCTCTTTCTTTCACTCTCTCTCTCTTTTTAACTCTCTTTTAACTCTCTCTCTCTCTCTCTCTCTCTCTCTCTCTCTCACTCACTCTCTTTATTTTTATTTGTTTAAAGTTTTAATTATTGTTTCGAAAAGAGTGTCCTGGAACAGTTAAATGAACACCTTATAATTTCCACCAGCCTTCTCTGCCCATTTTAGCCTGCTTACCACCCTGATCATTCCACTGAAACTGCTCCACCTTTATATTTTAAATGACCTCTTGCTTGCCACTGACTCTGGGACACTTTCCATTTTTACTCCTCGGTCTCTCTGCTGCCTTGATGCCATCGATCACACTATTCTTCTCCAAAGCCTTGAAAATACTTTTGGAATTTCCGGCTCTTCACTCAACTGGTTCACTTCGCATCTTTCTAACAGGTTTTAGACAGTCTCCGTGAACAATGCTGACATGTCAGACAGGTCTTGCCATCGGATGAATCCTTTGGATGAAATCAGCCGTCCGTGCACAAAAACTTGTATGGGCCTATCGACAAAGACGGTCAAATTCCTCTTTAGTAGACAATCCGACGCCCTCCTGGTCGAGTACTCCACCAGATAGGCCCCAGATCGCAGGTTCTTCACATCCTTATAACACAGGCGGCGGAAGCTGCTCAGGATTGGGGGGGGGGGGGGGGGGGGGGCACACACTATTCACTGACATCAGGGCCAAACCTGGGAAAAGTCGAGGGTGGGGGCGGGGGTTACAGATTCAGCGAAGGCGCGAAGCGCCGAGCCTTCTAGGGGGGTCCGGGGGCATGCTCCCCCGGAATTTTTTTTTTTCAAGGATGCAAAATGGTGCAATCTGGTGCAATCTGAACCTTGAAAAAGCCATCTGTGATGGTCTGGGACTTTGAGCTTTTTGAACAATTGAACTGACAAACTCTGGGGTACAAAAATTATCCTTTGCCCCTCCCTTAAAAAACCCACACACACACATTTATTTATCAGCAGAGATGTTTTGTGTACTATTATTATTCACTACTTTTTGTTGATCGTTAACGGTATAAAGCTTTACCTTGTAGTTTATGAACATCACCGCCCTGCTTTCACTTAATTCAGTCTTGCTGCACTAGGTTCCTCGGCATTAGTACCATTTGTGAATTGTATCTTCTGGCAAAACAGTTCAATGCCTCTTTGAAGTCAATATCAACATCCCTGTGCACTTTCAGTAAAGCAAGTCCATTTAGTCTCTGTTGCCCCATAGTAGAGCGCAGGTAGTTTTTCAGGTTGCGGAACTGACTGTTTGAGCGCTCACACTCGGCAGTAGTGACAGGTAGGGTGCAAAGGTTCTAAAGCATGATGAAAAGGTTGGGAGAAAAAAAAATCCCTGACACAATGTATCAGTGCTTCTGATGCCGTGGATGGGATGATAGCTGTCGCATTCTCAGCAGCACTTCGCCATTTGCAAACCCACCGTTGGTATTCCGCATCAAGGGTAGCGTTGTCTGGTAGGTCAGACTCCCACAACATTGCCAGCATCACCCCTTCTGGAACCTGCATGAAACCATCCTGGTTGTCTATTAAAGTGTTTTGGCACTAGACGTAGACCATCAACTGCTAGACCAGCTTTTTTGAACCTCGAGTCCAATTCGGTTGACAGGTGTTCCAAGAAAGGAATGGCAATGCTAATCTTGAAATATTCTTCTGGAGTGGCCGCAGGATGGTTGTCACGGAGAGTCTATCGGGATGCTTGACGAGGAACAATAACACCAGTTGTCAAAGCATTTGCCATTTTGCTGACTTCTTCACTTGTAGTCGAGAAAATTGCTGATATTGAAAACGGTAGACTGTAAAAACTGACAGCAAATTAAAGTTTTCAAAACGCGACTGTGACGTGCACGATGGCGAAAACTGTCGGTCACGTTGATCTACTCTAAGGATAACGATTATGACGCGTCGACAGGAAATGATGACGAAGGGACGAACTTCTCTTACTGATCAGAGGGTGATGATGATTATGATGATGATAAACACTTGTATTGCTTGATTCCATTTGAAGGAAAAAAAAATCCTTTAATGCCCTGGCTAAAAAAAAACAAAAACAAAAAAAACTACTCATTATTGGAGGGGGCAATATATAAGGCTGCCCCCTCCAACATTTTTCTAGGGGGGGGGGGGGGGGGCATGGACCCCCTGACCCCCCTGCTTCCGCCGCCTGTGTATAACCCAAAGATGTATGCATTGTGAAATCGAAACTACTTCACATTTTTGCTTCTATTGGCTTTTAAAAACTGGACAGATGATTACTAGGTCTACAGTCCCTTTGGCATGTTGCTAATTCAAGCCTATGCATTGTTGGCCATTCCTTACCCATCCTGAAGGCAAAGAGAAATAATCTAATGCAATGGGATAGACATGAAGAGTGATATAAGATTACGTCCTCAGAGAGTAAAAGACCTGTGTTAGTCCTGGTCAATAGGCTAACTGGATACTAGAACTACGCTAAGCTTTTCAACATCCAAATGAATACAGAATTTGATGTCATTGAACGCATACATACAAATATGCAAGGGACAGAACCCTAATAACCTGAAGTTTTACCGCAATCGTGTTCGTATTCAAAACATGAGGACTCCGGTCAATACAAAACATTAATTAAAGGGTGTATGCCGTAATTACTTTGAAGATTTGAGGAGGGTAACGAGTGGGGTGTAGAGGAGAAAGGAGACGCGTGTATGTGTGTTTCCCGAGTGGGGTTTCCACAATATATTCGAAATATTCAGATAAAAATATTAATTGTTGGATATCAATTGCAAAATCATTAATGTTTTTTTGAAGAAAAAAAACAACAACAACAACCAATCATTGCAGATTATTTCGAGATCTCGTAGATTGCTTCTATGAAGCATAAATTAAGAACATGGAATATTATATGTATAAATTCAGAACATTGAATATAATATATATGAGATATAATGATCCTGATTCGGCTTTTTACAGCCTGCTTTATCCTATAAACCATGATTAACTAACAAAATATGAGACATAATTAAGATTATTTTACAAGGATTGGTTAGTAGTTATATTGGACGTCATTTGTATAAGTTATAATTATTTTACAATTTTGATTGTTTCATTGTTCAGCTTTGTGTACTTTGTTTAATCCCTTTCTCCCTTTGTTATGACCATTCCTTATTTGTTTAATATTTTCCCCTGCTCCCACCAAGTCTAAAATCACTTAGGTGAACAGACGTTAAATTAAAGAAACAAACAAACAAAAAGTTAGTGTAATAAAAAATCTGGCTGATTCTCAGTTAACCCACTTTATTTCTCTCATTACCAGATCCAGATTAAACGTTTTTATATACAGCGCTTATCAGTACTTAAGTATGGTTAAGGCTTTGAGTACGTTGGGATGCCGGGGGTTTCAGTATAAATAGTATCCCCACTTTCTGGAAATGTAGTGCTTTAAATTCCCACTGTCGCTGTCTTTCTCATTTGTTCTTTCTCATTCCTGCTCTGTTTATCAATCTGCTATACTATCTTTTCCTTCGCTAGACCAGTAACCTACCATTTTTCTTGAAAACTCTTCCGGGACAAGACTCCTTATTTGTGTTTGAGGTCTGTTGGATCAGCTTGGGAATATTTGACGCTTTCTGCCAGGTGGTCACTAGGGCTTCCTATGATGTTATTATTTAGCAATGTAGGCATTTTATATGTATGTGATTTGTTGATAATTTATAATGATGTTTGTATTCTATTTTGTTTTTGTAAACGGGGGTTCGATAAATTAGAGTATAGCCTCAGCGTCCCCTGCGTGGGATATCTTTATTGTAAAGTGACTGGCTTGTGGAGAGCTTTCAGTTTTACCACTAGGGTTGTTTCAGCAGATCTTTTATGCGGATCAGGGGTTGTCCGGTCCTGATTTGGCTCGGAAGAGTCCGCTGGACCTACAGCAATAATAATGTAATGTATGTAATGTAAAGCGATGTCTTAGTCACGTATGAAGTTATGTTGAGTGATTTCGCTTGTCTGTCTTTAAAGAACAAAACAGTTCGACCGGAGCGCAGGGCACACGTACTTGTGCACACAAGTATATAGAACACCAAGACTGAGTTTTACTAAGAATGTAAGAATCGGAAAGTTATTTTTTGACGGAAAGAACGCAAACTTCTTCTAGAAATGTAAGAATCTAATACAAAATTGGCTCTTTCCGTCTCAAAAGTTGACCTAGTTCGTCTCCTATAGGCGACGAAATAGGTCGAACTTTCTTGCAAAATTTTCCGAAAATTGACTGGATTTTCTCCGTCCCGGATAGAGCACTCGCTTGTACTTAAAACACTCTCATGCACTACAACTGCACTCCCATGCACTAAAAGAGCACTCCTGTGTACTTAGAAAAAAGTGGGTCGCTGGAAAACACTGGGTGGCTAATAGACACACCCATTTCCTGCATAAAAAGCAAGGTTAGTCACCCATTTCAAGGCTTATTTCTCCGCACACGCGCGCCCACACACACCCCCCCACACACACACCCATACACACACCCACACACACGCACCCACATACACACACACACTCACCCTCTATCTTTCAACCTCTCTCTCCCTCGCTCTCACCTCTCTCTCTCTCTCTCTCTCTCTCTCTCTTTCTTTCTTTCTCTCTCTATCTCTCCCTAACTCTTTTTTCTACCCCTCCTAACTCCTTCACTTTACCTCTCACTTCTAATCTTCTGGTTATTCCTTTCTTTTACATCCCCATATTTATCACCTCAACTCCATCTTTCAAACATTACTACTCCCCTCCCCCCTCTCTCTTCTTCTTCTTCTTCTTCTTCTTCTTCTTCTTCTTCTTCTTCTTCTTCTTCTTCTTCTTCTTCTTCTTCTTCTTCTTCTTCTTCTTCTTCTTCTTTCTCTCTGTCTCTATCTCTCTCTATTGCCTGCCCGGAAATTGTTATGATTATTAGCTTTTGTTTTGTGGTGTAAATTTTATAAATTTTATTAATTAGTTACTGTGTGTACATATAGTTAAATTTACAAAGAGCGATATAAAGCTGACACTGTGTACATGGCGTGAAAGATGAATTGAATGCAGTTGTATGTGCATATTATGTGCTTGTTTTGTTATTTTTATAGTGATAACTGTGTTGTCATATCCTGCTTTTAGCGTTTGGTGTAAATAGGCGAAATTCTCCTGCACTTTAAATGAAATACCTTGAATAAAAATATTTGTTTAAACCAACAACAACAACAGTGTTTTTATAAGACTTGCCCATTTTGTTTTTCAACTTTTTATGGCATGGCAAAAAAGATAAAATTAAAAGAGATATAAAAAGAAAGAGATTACTCTTATATAGCGCACTTATAAGCTCAGAGAGCTTCTCAAAGCGCTGGCCACTACTATCCATATATAATTATACAGTCTTATGAAAATGGTGGTTTGAAGATGTTAAATGTTTTTTTTAAACCTTCTTTAAAGATTACATGGCATAAACGAATCTTGCAAAGTGACGGTAAATTAACTACATTATTATCTACTGATTGTCCATTTGTGAGAGAAATGACAACTAAAGGTAGCGAATTTGTAAACGTGTTAATTAGTAACTCCAAAAATCCTTTTGGATGGGATATATTTAAACATTTTAAGAACTTTTTCTGGTTGATGTAAAATTACACAGTGATTAAAAACAATATGTGTACGTGCACATTTAGATCTACAACCATGAAGCTATCCTACCCCAATAAAACGAAGTGTTCCAATAACTTCGGGAAAATCAGGGAAAAAATAATGTATTAGAGGTATAATTTTCCTGATTCTCCCCAACGACCAAGCAGTTACGGGAACACCTTTTACGAAAGGTATGACAACATTAGTTTTGGGATCCATGGTTTCGATTGCGTTGCGTTGAATTGCTTTTCTGGTAAATGCACTGTCCAAACGCGGAAAATTCTATGTGTGAAACTGGGTAGTTTTATTTGTATGACACACTTGAAACAATGCCACCTCTTCAACCTTCCTGACCTAAGTCAAACACATTTTCAGGGAACTCCGAGAATAGTATTCCTTGGAAACAAGCTTGCTGTGCAATCCTACAATAGTTATACATATGAAATATAATGAGACCTCTCTCTCTCTCTCTCTCTCTCTCTCTCTCTCTCTCTCTCTCTCTCTCTCTCTCTCTCTCTCTCTCTCTCTCTCTCTCTCTCTCTCTCTCTCTCTGAAGCGGCTCTTGAGCTGGTAAAAAAAAGAAAGAAGCTATTTTTAATAGGAATTTACTGTTAAACACCCTATAAACGTCACTTTATAGTCAAGCTATGGAACGATATCCAATGGAAGAGAAAAAAAAAGTGTCAGTCTAATATTTAAATTTGAGTGTATCAAAGAGATCCACAATAAGTGGTAAGGTAGTATTCCAACCATGACTATTTCCCGGAAACTATTCTGGCCGTCTTTCCTGCTACAACACTGAAAGGGTAGTCTGTCGCTACTAGATCACACCCTAGGCCTATATATATCTCTATATACCTATACTCTTTTGTACTTGACGGTGTAGTATTATGCTATTTCAAGTTGTTGTTTGGGAAGCGCGTGGTAAGGTGTTAAGGGGGTGGAGAATGGTGGTTATATTGGAGGAGATAGGAAGGAGTGAGGGTGGTGGTGGTGGTGTAGAGGTGGAACCAGGGGCCCGGCATTGGAAAGACGAGAAAAGAGGTCGGGCATGTTTTATGCATCATTGCACATATGCATGTATGTGGGCTTAAATGTCTTACACTCGTTACCGCCAAGACAGTGGACTGGAAGGCAAGGGAGATAAAACACCCCCATCTTACCCCGCCACCCCCATTCAAAGGTTCTCTATAGTCTACATGTATTTCGCGAAAACCTTCTTTAAGGGTTAAAGGCCAACTGATTGCTTTTAAATGCATCTCATTTAAACAAGCTTTCATCCGTTAGTAAACCTTTCATTAAAAATCGTCGTAAATGAATCACTTGAGCGATTTATTGGTTCACATCCGTCTGGAAACAAAATACACCACTTTCTCCTTCCAAAAATAAAGAAATAAATGTATTTAAGCACAAAACGAAGAATACAAAGCATGGAGATGAGGTGCTACAGAAGACTTCTGGGCATTTCCTATACCCAACACATCACCAACGACGAAGTCCGACAGACCATCACACAAGCCATTGGACAACACGATGACCTGCTAACAGTGGTGAAGAAACGGAAACTCCGATGGTATGGCCACGTCACCAGATCATCAGGCCTTGCAAAGACTATTCTGCAAGGCACAGTGCAAGGAGGTAGAAGAAGAGGGAGTCCGAAAAAGAGGTGGGAGGACAACATTCGAGAATGGACTGGTTTGACACTGAGCGAAGCCATCAGGGCTGCTGAGGACAGAGAAAGATGGAGTATGCTGGTTAAACGATCATCTGTGGTGCCCCTACGACCTTCGGGTTACGGGACAGGATAGGATAGGATAGAAGCACAAAATTGTGTTCGTAAGAAAAGAAACGGCACAATATCATCAAATGTCGCATAGCACGTTTAGCTGCAGATGCTGAAGTAAACAATCGAACAATCTTTTATTTTGCGTTCCCCGGACTCCTCAATTTTCATTCTCCGCTCTCTTCTATCTGTGGGTGTTCGTGTGTGACTATATGCAGCCGAAGCAAAACATAACAAACCTAATACACACACACACGCTCGATCACACACTCACACACACACGTGCGCACGCACACCCACACGCACGTACACACGCACACCCACACGCACGTACACACGCACACCAACAAATACACACGAACACGCACACACACACACAACCACTTGAGTGTCATTCTTTCTGTTTCCACTACAGACTATGACGAATGCAAAGATCAACACGGCTGTCCAGGGGACTGTATCAATACCAACGGCAGTTATTTGTGCAACTGTACCATCCGTGGTTATCGCCCTTCTACTGTTCCAACCATCTGTGAGGGTAAGTGTGTGTGGGTGCGTATGTGCATGTGTACGTGTGTACACGCGCGCGCGCGACTGTGTCTATCTGTCTGTATATATGGACGTATATATGGAGGGATGTATGTTTCATCATCATCATCATCATCATTATTATTATTATTATTATTATTATTATTATTATTATTATTATTATTATTATTATTATTATTATTATTATTATTATTATTATTATTATGGCTATTGACGCCTAATCTAAACAAAGCCCTGGGCGTTTACAAAGTCAAAAATTTACAACTAATCAAAAAGAAAACATACAAAACAAGAAAAGAAGATAATTTTTTCACTGATAACCACCTTCTGCAAAACACACACACAGACACACACACGCACGCACACACAATCACTTCTATAATAAAGAAAACAAAAAATCAATTAAATTAGTCACTGCGAGAAGCTAAGCACACCAAACATACTCAAAGACAATCAAAATTAAAGACTATGATGGAAATAAATAAGTTTTGAGATGTTTTTTGAAGGTTAAAGACTATGATGGAAATAAATAAGTTTTGAGATGTTTTTTGAAGGTTGGCAGGGAGGGTGAATGACGGATGAAGTCATCACCGTCGTCGTCGTCCTCCTCCTCCTCCTCCTCCTCCTCCTCTTCCTCCTCCTCCTCATCATCATCATCATCATCATCATCATCTCTACTAAAATCGCTATTATCACCATTAGGTTATAAATCGAATGCCTTATTATGGTCTAGCATAGTATGATCAGGCATTATCCCCAAAAGTCCAAAAGTTGTCCATTAGACCTTGTTTTGCAATGTTTTGCACTAACGTCTGGAAGATTATTTTTATTGAGTTTTGATGACTATTGCGTCTGCTTAGCTTGAGAGTTTCACTGTGTGCTTGCACGCTTCATAGAGCATGGTCGCAGATCGTAAAGGTCCAGACCAAGGGAAGTAATTACTGATACTGACAAGCTGAGTCATGAACAGGAGTTTGTTCCCTTACTTTGAAAAGTGAACACTTTTAAAATGACTAATTCACAGCATTACAATGACGATCTACACCGTTGTGTGGTTGTGTGTGCGACTGTGTACCAACTTCAGGACACTTTCAATGGATTTGCTGTTTTTTGATTGTCTGAATACATTCTGAATTGTGTATTGACAGATGTGGATGAGTGTGCGGTCAGGAACGGCGGCTGTCAAGACTTGTGCCTCAACTCTCGCGGGTCTTACAAATGTCGTTGTGAGCAACGGGGACGACGTTTGGCGTTGGATAGGCACACCTGTGAAGGTGAGCTCTGAATGTTAACCCCATGCAATCAACATTATTTTCATCACAAAATAATATGCGCCATACACGTCATCATCATTATCATCACAGCAATAGCAAAAATAACAACGTGTATCTCCTTCAATAGGAACATCAGAGGTGCAGCAGCAAACATTTTCAGCCGTCTATTCCATTATCATCACCACAGTTTCTTACATCATCATCATCATCATCATCATCATCATCATCATCATCATCATCATTAGTAGCAGTATCAGCAACATTGTTGTCGTCGACGTTCTTCAATACGTATTCGATCTTTATGTGAAAGTCTGTTGTTCAGCCTTCCTGCCGGTCGGTCGGTCGGTTTGTCAGTTTTCCATCTTAGTTTAGCTTTGACAGTTGGGTTATATAAATATTCAAATCGGAGTGGGAGGGGAGGGTGTTTGGGTCTGGAAATTTAGATGAATGCCTGTGTTTCTTTATTGTGGTGCTCAGACATCGACGAATGTGAGAGATACAAGAGCAAGGCGTGTCGTCATGGGAGGTGTTTCAACACTGACGGTTCCTACACCTGTACCTGTGACCAGGGTTTCCTGGCCGCACGCAATAACAGTCTCTGCTCAGGTACGCTGCCGTGTGATGAGTCGATGACAAAACAAAGCAAGTCAACGACATTAGCTTTTGAGACAATCCGCTTTTTTTTTCTTTTGATGACCTTTCTCTGGTTGTGTTTTGATGACCGTTTTCTGTTTTATTTTGTTTTGATGATTTGCTTGTCTAGGTCTTGCAACCCCAAGGCAGAATTATTAATCCTCTAAGTATTATTTTCAGATATCGACGAATGTGAGGAGAGTAATGGCGGCTGTGAACAGCTGTGTGTCAACGTTCAAGGTTCCTACCACTGTAGCTGTAACCAAGGATACATCCTTGACAGTAACAAGGTCACGTGTGTGGGTTAGTTCTTTTTGTTTAATTGCTACTTTTTTTTGTTTCTGTTTGTCTGTCTGTCTATCTTTTATTTAGTTGTGTAAAATTAAAATTGTGAACTGGGTAAATTATATTAGTTGGTATTAAAAACGGTCATCAATGATAGTTTAATTTCAGACGAAGACGAGTGCATTGCGGACAGCGATGTGTGCGCGGACACCTGTGTCAATACCCCTGGTAGCTTCACCTGTTTTTGTAGCCAGGTGGGCCACGTGCTGGCCCCAGATAACAGGTCCTGCGCAGGTAACTTATTTTTACTTACGTTTCTGTGAGGTTTTGTACTGCCAACAACTGTGTTTGTTTTTTTGCCCAGTTCCGGCATCCAGAGAACACATTAGTGCTTATAGTGTTCTTATATAGCGCTTTTCTAACTTAAGAGTTGCTCAGGGCTCCGACAAACACAGGATCTCAGTAATTCAAGCACCCGAGGCAACCACTTACTGCCCACCGTGGGGGTGCCGGGCGTTTCAGTATAAACAGTATCCCCACTTTCTGGAAATTTAGTGCTTTAAATTCCCACTGTCGCTGTCTTTCTCATTTGTTCTTTCTCATTCCTACTGTGTTCTATCAATCTACTATACTGTCTTCTTCTTCGCTAGACCAGTCACCTACCTTTTATATTGAAAACTCTTCCGAGACAAAACTCCTAATTTGTGTGTGAGGTCTGTTGGATCAGCTTGGGAATATTAGACCATTTCTGCCAAATGGTCACTGGGTCTTCTTGTGATGTTATTATTTGGCAATGAAGGCATTTTATATGTATGTGTTTTGTTGATAATTCATAATGATTGTATTCTATTTTGTTTTTGTAAACGGGGGTTCGATAAATTAGAATATAGCCTCGGCGTCCCCTGCATGGGATGTCTTTATTGTAAAGTGACCGGCTGGTGGAGTGCCTTAGTGTTACCACTAAGGTTGTTTCGGCAGATCTGTTATGCGGATCGGGGCTGAGTCCTCTTTCAGCCAAGCTGTGGTCTTGATTTTGTGGTCCTGATTCGGCTCTTTGCAGTTGGCTGGACCCTGTAAGCAATGAATATAACTACTACCCACGTACTGCCTTAGGCGCATCCTCTGACTCCTCATGCAACTGAGCACAATCCCTAGTGCTAACCTTGCTGGCTGTACTTGTATAGCTGGCATTCGCCCGTCTACAATATAGAGAGCATTACATTACCCTTGCTTTGTTCTACTGTATGGTTCTTCATTTCAGCCTGTACCGAGGAACAGTATTACGACAGTGAAATGGGACTATGTCTGCCTTGTCCCCAAAATTCACGGGCCGCCCCTGCAGTTAAGATGGCGCTTTCGCTGTCCGACTGTAAATGTGCCCCAGGATTCAACGGCATGACTCCGGAATTAAAAGAATGTCTAGGTAAATAAGTGTACAATTTTCGTTCTTGTCGTTTTGACATTAGTAGTATGTTAGTGGGCAAGATGCGAAGCGTGCACCTGCACCTAAAAAGTGGGTCACGTGACAGGGGGATGACGTCATAGGTGCACATGTACTCTTAGGTCATGATGCCCCACAACGTGAGGGTCTTTGTGACCTGTCAAAAGTGATGGATGACGTATGGCCCGGGGGGATATAATTTTATTGATGGTGCGATTGCAAGTGCGCATCTCGGTGAATGGATATATGACTCAGTGGTCTGTGCGTGAGATCAAGCACCCCAAAGACAGCAAGTGCGCATCTTGATGAATATAGAATGACTCATTGGTCTGGGCGTGAGATCAAACATCCAAAGACAGCAAGTGCGCGTCTCAGTCAAAGACAGCAAGTGTGCATCTTGATGAATAGAGAATGACTTAGTGGTATGAGCGTGAGATCAAACATCTAAAGGCAGCAAGTGCGCGTCTTTTTTGTATTTATCAATTTTTTATTTTTTTTTATTTTTTATTTAGACCAAGCACCCCAAAGACAGCAAGTGCGCATCTTTTTGTGGTTGTATACCTAGATACAATGCGCAGTAAAATATGTCTCGAAGGCATATTTGAGTCTTGAAATGTTGTATTGGTGTTAAAGAGCGCAAGAGACAGTCTTATTTATATTAGCATGTAATTAAAATGAAAGATGCGCGGTAAGTAGCCTGAGGGGGGCAATTTGGATGGCCCGGGCCAAAATGTCGTATTGGTGTTAAAGACAGCAAGAGACAGTCTTATTTATATTAGCGTGTAATTAAATGAAAGATGAGCGGTAAATAACCTGAGAGGGCAATTTGGAGGGACTGAACCTAAATGTCGTATTGGTGTTAAAAGAGAGAGATTTGATGTTAAAATGAGGCAGCCATAAACGACAGTAGATGTCCCAGACAATCTTAAATTTTAGTGTGTATATATGACCTAAAGGCATCGAAACTGGGTCTATATATACGGTGATTGTAATGGAGACTTCACTTGACTTGATGAAATTGATAAACAAACATGAGGCTCCTGATAACACTGCACTGCTGGGTGGAAGGGGAAGACGAGCCGCACATCAATATAGTAAATGCGCACGAGTCAACGGCGGAAGCATTTTTATGTCATTTTCTAGACATGTAAGTAAAATACTTTTATAATATAAGCCTAATAAAATTAACTTAAAAATTTTTTTTCTTGTATTATTATTATTTGTTTAATTTTTTATTTTATTTTTTTCTTTTTAATTAGAAAACTTGACAGTATAGATTATTGATATAGATAATGTTTAATTATTAATATTTTTCTCTTTTTTTATTTTTTTATTTTTTTATTTTTATGTTTTTTGGTTTGACTATGTTGATATATTATAATCATTTATTTTGATTTATGTTATATATAGCTATCGAGAATATTGGCTAATAATGATCGAGGAGGTGGAAGAAATTGCGGATTTGTGGACATCAGACGATGAAGAGGGCGAGCCACCCACACCACCACCACCAGCACCAAACCACGGTGCATAACGATGCTACAAGTAGGTAAAAAAAAAATTTTTTAAATAAAAAGACCAACAACAACGAAAAAAAAAAAAAAAAAGAAAAGAAAAAAAGTAAAAAAAACGACAACACCAGAAAATAAGATATAAAATAGTTTATTAATGAACAACATCTTTTTAAAATTAAAAATTATAATACCAATGCATTATTATTTTTGTGTTTCAGATGCCGTGCGCTCACATACCCACATTATGCATACAAAATAAAAAGTAAGTAAATGAATATTTTATACCAATTTTAACTATATACACATGGATAATACATTTTATTTTGACAATATATATATATATATATATATATACATTGTTATACAATTTTATAATAAAAATGTTTTTGTTTTGTTTTTTTGTTACAGGCAAAACCATAAACCGCCTTTTGTACTATGTAATGTATACTTTTATCACTCTCGCTCTTTTTTTTTCTCTCGCTGTCTGTCTCGCTGGCTCTATCTTATCCTCAAGCTCTCTCTCTCTCTCTCTCTCTCTCTCTCTCTCGCTGCCTTGTGCTCTCGCTCACAGCATCTGTGATGACCCTGCTATTTTTGAGCCTATCCTGTTTCTTCTCGCCCCTCTCTCTCCAACTCTCTTGCTCTCTCTAGCTCTTTTTTTTTTTCCCAGCTAGTTTTAAGCAAATGTGTAATGATAATTGGGGTGAAAACATCGACCAACTCTTGTTTTAAACATGTAGACAAAATCTTATGTGTAAAATTTATTATAGATTCTTGTTGTGTATACATACAACACGAATGCTGATGCTGTGAGGGATGGTTAATTCTGCATCCATGACATTTAGACAAAGCATATTCATCCACTTTTTGACATATTTTATCAAAAAAAGTTTTGACAGCATCACTATCCATATTGATAATGAAAGAAAATGTATTAAACCAACCGCACACACTTAAATATATACACAATATATACAATATACACAATATAAAAATGTCACTTTTTTCACATAAATCGAAAAATGTCACTTTTTTAAAAGTTGCAACAGCTTTTCACATAAATTGAAAAATGTCACTTTTGTTTAGTTGTATTCAGACAACTTTTGGAACGGATATTGGCTATCCAACGGCAATCTCTTGGATGTAGAGGGTGAATACATAGGCTTTTGAAGAGCAGAGTTCATTCGCTGATGCTGTTGATTATTAAGCACAGTGGTAGTTTTTGTTGTTTCCTTGTCATGAATTATATTTAAGAGTTCAGAGGTGTGAATCAACAATTCGTCGAAAGCAGCAGGCGTCAAAGTGATTCCCCGTCTAGTTGGATAAAGAGGTAAGTCTGAAGTTTTTTCTTCTTTTTCGTCTTGTTTTAAAGAGGATTCGGTTTTGAGTCCGGGCACAAAGGCACGTATATGAATAAACACCTGTTCATTAAACGTAGTAACACAAGCAAAGAGACTATTTCCCAAAGGAAATAATTTTTCACCACTAACAGATCTTTGAATAGCTGAAGACATGGTAGCAAAGTGAGTAATCAGTGGCTTTTTATACTGGAGGGTATGTGAGAGAGCCGTTTATATACAATGCTAGAGTCACTTCGCGGAGTCTACGAAAAACAAGTCTAAACATGTTTAAATTTGTTGTCCATGATATTTCATCAAGAAACATTGCATCAGCCAACATATCTCATACAAGTCTAAACACGTTTTTATCAGCAAACATTACATCAGCCAGCTGGTCAGCATACAAGCAAGTCTAAACACGTTTTATCGGCAAACATTTTATCAGCCATTTGAACAGCATATAAACAAGTCTAAACATGCATTTATTTTAGACATCAACATTGCATCAGCCTGCATATCGTATACAAATTTAAACATGATTTAAAAAAAAAATAATAATATATACAAAAAAATCAAGTTATTTTTGCAGCGGGTGCGATAGAAGGGTTAGGTAAAATATAGCCTAGACAAGAGCCCAATAATGCAATCCATAAATTGGTGTCTTTATGACCCACAGTGAGATTATATATAGAAGTGATGACGACCATAAAAATGATCACCATTTGACATCCAAATACAATCTCACCCCTAGGTACTTCACGGCCAAACACATGCCACCATCGTGAATTACGATGAGTGACGCGCATTGTTATGTTAGCTTCTTCTTCTTCTTGAGACATAATTGTAAAAATATCCGATATGGATAGCATACAACAATCAAATGAATACAGCACAAAATCAAACGCATGCTTTATATAATACAATTAAAACGCAAACGGAAGCCGGGGAAAATAGTTTTGTACAATACTATATACAAGGGCATCATTGAAAGGAGTACAAAGATGATGAATAATATCTTCAAACAAAAAGCCTCTACATCGTAACATCAAATATACCACACAAAATTGTCCACAAACGAGCGTATCATCTTGTAAAACAATATCATTATATGTAAATGTACTAGCATAAGTCTTTAAAAATTGTTGACATTCAGGAAAAGGGCTCAAACCATAAGAATCAAAATATTCTGCTGTATTGTGTTTGGGGTCTATATACATTGATACCCAATGAGAACCAGGAAGTACAGACGGATCTAAATTAACCACAAAAGCACTAGGTTTAGTCCATAAACACTTTTGGGTAGCAATTTGATCACGGGCATACACTCCTTTAAAGATTTCACGTGTAAATACATCAAACGTCAATAGTTGATTAATCTGTAGTGTATCCATTATGTAGAAAAATCTACCATAACATTACGATGCTTATCAATCTCTAGCAAGTTATGAAATTCGGCATGGGCAACTATATTAATAGTGTCTGTCAGCGCTTGAGCAAACTGAATTTCCAATCTCATTGTACCGTGTTTTATGAGTTGGCTGTGTGTAGAGTCAGCAGCCTGATCAGGGGTCAGATCAAATACAAACAGCGTGTAACCGCGACCAAATTCATCATAAGTAATATCATTCGCTTCATCTTGCCAGGCTTTACCCAAACCTTGAAACATAGAGAGATAAGAGCGAGCATAGCGCCGTCCTTCAAAATCAGGCTTTAGTGGCTTAGACGGTATACTCCGGCCACCCACATGTAAGCATATATAATTTACACTAAAGTGTTGAAAGTTAAAGGGGTTTAGCGCATATCGACCATGAAAAGCGCCATTACTGATGAGCCCTATGACAATGCGGGTGGGTAATTGCCCCAAAAACAGATTTTCTTTATTGACTTGCATGTTTCCCTGGGGTATGGCAAATATTTTGGTAACACCTCTTTTTAGAGGATATTTGGCATTTTCGTTTTGGAGCGTTTGAAGATGTGCCATCTGAATGTTTGGATTAATTTTAACTTTCCTAACAAAAAAGCTCACGTCTTGTAAATTAATTTTAAACCCAGCCCCGGCCCCGGCATGAAGACAAAATTCATCCGAGTTTCGTATTAGACGTAGTTTTAAGCTAACACCATTCATAAGTAGTTTTTCTTGTTGACACATGTCTAGATGTAATCGTCCAATTAACTCTGTGGCGCGACTGGCGGCGATCGTTGTAGCACGTCTCTGTAGACCGCTGTTGTGATTTGCCGCCGCATCCATATGTCCTGCACTATCTTTATCCCATAGGGATAAATGAAGATGAGTTTGTTTAGCATCACGACCATGAGACAAGAGTGTTTCTAAATAAGCTCTATAGGCGTAGGTGTTGCTGGATGATGTCACCTGTTGATCATTGAGCGATAGATCAATTTGACTCCATAAAGAGTGTAGCAATAAATTTTCCGGGCCCACAGCGGCATCACCAGCAATATTAGTGCCATCCGCATTAAGCACACGAAGTTTAACATAAAGATAAGAGTTACTGAGATCAATGTAGTCTGAATCACCACCAGACACATAAAATTCGATGGGGCCGGCATCAGTGATCGTTGAAAGCGGTCTGTGTTCTATATCTTGAGATTCTATAATGGCTGTTTGAGTCGGCGGTAGTTGAAATAAATCCAGTTCTGATTTTAAACAAGGACACGAGTTTTGATGAATGAGTTCGCTCATGATCGATAATTAATCAAATATATCTCTTCGTCTTTTTTTTCTCAAATGTGTATTGAGAGGTCGATGTATCGGTTGTCGTCGCTTGTGAGGCACTCCTGGAGGTGGTGAAGATGTAGAAGAAGTAGAAGGTGAATTTATAAAATCGTGAGCTACACGCTGTACATGTTCCAATCCTCTATTTTTTAAAGAGGTAGAGATTTTCTGTCCGCCCACAACATCTCCTAAGACATCTGCGCCAAAACTAACCAGTCGTTTAGGAACCTCTCTCTTTAATACCCGTCCAAGGGTAGGTAAAACAGTGGTTCGCATGAGACTACTAAATAGACTTCCGAGGCCATGACCTCGTTGATGTCGTGACCCCGCAAAGTAAGGTAATCCTACACCTCCGCCTGCTTGCGATGTATAATAATCGAGATATATCTTTGGAGAATGATCCGCATAGGGGTGCCTCATTTTTTTTTTTTGTGTGTGGATCAAACTAGAGATCGTCGTCGCAACTGAAGTGTTAAGATGACCTCTCCACGATCAAATGGGATCAATTCTCCCGCGCCGTTTCTTATATTTACAATAATATTATCAAAACTATTAAATTTAATGGGAACAAAATGAACATCATGATAAGTCTGAAAGACAATGTCAGAGCTAGATCCGGTCAAAGGTACCATTCTTAATAGTGGAGCCCTCGCGTCTCCCACAATACGATCCTCGGCAATATTGATATATACATATAAACACGTTAGATTGCGGTTAACGTCCGCTACATGTTCTCCATACGCATGTCTTCCTCCATGATATTTGAAATGTTTAAATCCTAACATGTCAGCCAGAGGTTCGTCCATCTTCACCTCAACATCAGTATCCATAGTCATCATGACTTTGTTAATGTCTTTATGATAATAAAACAACTCTCCCCATGCACCATTTTTGTCATATATAACAGGCAGTGGGCGTGAAGGCTTAAAGAGTGGTCGGATTCGACTGTTGATCCAATCCACTATTTGCTGTAGGCTATCATAATGTCCCGACGTCACCGTAATGTGTTGAGTAGTATCTATCTGGCCAGCTTTTTTACGCGTTATTCGTAAATTCATATTGTTTGCGTTTACATTGATCCAAGACCGTGGATAAATAATTTCACACAAACCCACTTCATATGGACCTTGAAGATCCAAAGGAGGGTCTAATTTTGTAGTAAATGAAGATAAGGTATTGTCAGGATAATGCGTCATAGACGCGTTGCTAGGGAGAGTTATATAAAAACTGCTCATCTTCCTCTTGTGGGTATTTATCTTATGAGCCTTTGTATCGTGTGATTTAGCTTTTATACTGACCGATGTTAGATGCATCAATCCAGCTATTAAAAGCATCTGAATATCCCAACCATTTGACAAGCACTTGGCGACCTCTACGACGTAATATTTTCTCAATTTTATAGATACCGCTGTCGATCACTTTTTGTAGTTCTAATTCATAAAAAGTTCCTTGAATGAGCTGTCCATTATCGTCTCGTATTTTATATACATAAGGGAATGTTTTTAAATGTCTTTGAGCGATAGTAAACAATTCTTGTGACCATTTAGGTAAATATCCTTTATGAAACGTACGTCTAGATTCCGCAATGCGAACTCGATCACCTACAGAAAACTTGGGTAAAGAAGATCTGACAGGCTTACTGTCCAAAACTTTGGCATACAAAGCTTCATAAACACGATGAATGTTATCTGATGTCACGAGGCGCGGCTGGGTTTTAATAGATCGATGATAGGTTGAGTTATAACTATCTAATAACTCTTGTAACACATCTACATAACGACGTGTATTGTGATGCGTAAAATATCGATACATTTTTCCTTTTAATGTACGATTAAATCGTTCCACCACGGCTGCTTTAATGTCCTCATTTTCTGAAGTAAAATGATGAATTTTGTTTTTCTTTAAAAACATTTGAAATGGTTTATTTTTAAATTCTGTTCCTTTATCAGTTTGTAAGTGACGTGGAGACTTTGGGCTTTGTCGTAAAATGTCAGCAAAAGCCTCGATTAAAGCAGCGCTCGTTTTATTTTTGAGTGCGCGAGCATAAGCTACTTTAGAAAACACATCAATGACTGTTAAAATATAGCGATGACCCGAGTTGACGTTTTTAAAGCGAGATAAGTCACACAAGTCTGCTTGCCACTGATCATAGGGTCCAGAGACGACGATGGATCGTCGAAGAAACTTTTGTCGGGTAGGATGATGCAGAGTGTACGTATCTTGCTGTTGAAGCCATTGCTTTAATCGGGGTTTGTGTTGAGGCAAAGTCGAGGCATGACGTAAATAGGCGCTGGCTCCGCTATAAGCCCCTGGGTAGGCTGGATGAAAATATTCTTTTTTCCATATAGATTCTATGGACTTTTGGGCTGCATGTTGTCGTTTTCGAGCCATGATTCCCAAGCCAAAGCTTTTTTGAGTGTTTTTTTGGCTTGTTTCTTTTTCTTTTTGGTTGAACTTTTGGAGGTATCATTGTCATCAAATATAGATGATGGAGAGGGTGGTGGTGTAGCCCTGATGTCGTCAGCAAACACTTGATGATACCGTTGAATATTTCCTAAATATTGACGAGGGATGTTGGTTTGTTTTAAACCTTGGGCAAAAACACGCCAGCCCGCAGGGGGTGGTAGCAACTGTCTCGCTTTGGTCGAATGTAAAACATCATGAACTAGATCTACGATGTTTGTGTTAGGAATGATGTTGTCCTGCCACACCAGATTGCCCTGACTGGTATATGTCATCACATCATTGTCTTTTAAATGCTGCATCAATTTACGCCCTTTGCTACGAAGACTAGCGGGAAGGCTATGAACCACTTCTTCGGTCATATCAGCTAGTGTTGCTGGTGTTGGGAGTGATGCAGCTGCTGACGCTGTTGCTGTATCTATGGATGTAGATGGTTGAGACTGATAGTGATACTGATCTTGATAAGAAAGATATCGTTGCAATAGTTGTTGATACGCTCGCAGTTTTTGTTCCGTATTGAGCGAAGAGGATTGTAATATAATAGTCATTTGTTGATCCAAATCACTCAGCTGATTTACAAGAGGGGGTGTAGGAGGCTCCGGTCGCAACGGTGTTGATGAAGGTATCATGTTTTCACTCGCTGGAACGAGTTTCATTTTGATGGCGTGTTGCATTTTTTTATTATTGTGGTTGTGGAAATAACCCACCTAGCAGTTGTGTAGCTAGTGGTAGCAGCAGTTGTAGAAATCCTCCTTTTTGTATTAATTTTTGTCGTTTGACTGTGTTTGATTTAGGCGCTATCAAACGGCGAAGCTTGTGCTTGTGACGAGCCCATCGTTGTTTCTGACCACGCGATAGTTTAACATGTCCTTTAAGTACATTATGTACCATCTCACACAAACAGTTAATAACACGAGGTTGTTTCAACAGTTGTTGGCGCTGATGTTTTTTTTTTAGCACGTAATAAAGGAATCAAAGGTTGAAGTCGAGTCTGAGCACGATGTGTCTTCGCCATGGTAGTCTTTTTTCATCTGAATGTCTCATAACAGATAACACCTGTTTTATATATTGTTTTTGGGAATATAGACGATCGGATGTGGATCAAAAACATGAGTGCGCACACGATAGGTTTCAGGAGTTTGTTGTTTAAAATCTAAAAAGAGGTATCCATAAGCCTCTCGGGTTGCATCTTGATAGGCCTCACGTAAAAAATGATGTCGTTTAGGAAACGTTTGCATAGCCAAGTGTAAAATTTGATCCGCAGATCGTGGATTTTTACCCAACCACAAATAATGTGCATTTAACGAAATCGTCCGATGATGTTTGCTGGTATGAAATATATTTTGCACCATATAAGCCATACTTATATTTCCGTGATGACATTTTTTAATAAAAAATTCAGCCACACGCTGTTCCATCACAGGATTATCCATATGATCATCGACCACCAATAAGGTTGCAATAGTCGAATCAAAGTCCACTCCATCTAAACTTTCTACAAAATCAATAGATACGGGACTTGTCTCTCGTAGCTGTCCAAATAAGTCTTGATATTGATGATAGACATACACCACTTTTTCAATAGGCGGTTGAATGTGAGTTTTACAATGTTGAATCAATTGTGCAATAAAAAATGTTTTACCACAGCCAGAAGGACCCGCGAGAAGGATCGAGAACGGATGTTGTAAAAAACGCACATCCATGATAAGTCACTCTTATCAATGTCAAACAAAAACCAAAAAAAAGTTAGAGGTCCAGCGCTACGGTAGAGACACCGTCTGACAATACCTTTCTTTTAGTGTAGAGATAGGATAAACCTCTTTTGGGTTGGATATAAGTTCGCATCACATTTTGTGCGTCAAGACGAAAACCTCGATTAACCACATGATGTGGCGTTTGTGCCGTTAGTACGGTTTCAAAGTTGGCTATGGTTAATGGATTGCACCTTTTTTGTACGCCTTTGCAAGACACCTTAGTGGTTGTATGAGTGCTACATGCGTAGCTTTTGGGTGCCAAAGAGATAATTTTATCAGCTTTGGCTTCCAGCTTCCATAAACCTGGTTCACGCGTTTGGTGTTTATGTGCTGCAGCACAGCATGGGGGTGGTGCTGATGGTGGTGGTGGTGCTGATGGTCCCGGCAGAGATGATGTTGATAGTGGAGGCGATGGTGTCGATAGTGATGGTGGTAGACTGTCGTTGTTTTTATGCGTTTGGCAATATTGAGTAGGCAACCATTCGTCCCGATGTTTGTTGAAGTGATCCCTCCGATCGGGACGAATGACGTCTTCTAAAGTGTCCCCACTCAATGCCAAATACAACGAGTCAGTGTCGCAGGTGATCAGTTGATAATCACACCGCTCAATGTAAAAGTCGATAAAGTGGTAATAGAATTGTAGAAGCTTGAGTTTGGCGTACCCGTACACAAATAATCCGATGTGTAGAGGTAGATTTTGGTCGATGCTGGTCAATCGGCACTCTACCTCGTAATAATCATTTTGCACGGGTACGCATCTTTTAAATCGTGGATCGTGGATCGCTTTGGTGGCGCCCTTGGCATCCGTGATGAACGCCTTAGTGTGACGATCACGCCTCATCAAGGTCCGGCCATAGGAGCTGTTGCCCTAGATCAAACAAAACAAAAAAAAAACCAAAAAATGAGTCCCCTCAAAATAAAAAAATATGCGCGCACACACACACGCGTGCACGTGTGTAGACATTTCTAGCAATGCACGGACATGGTCTCTTGGTTGCATGGGTTGCGTGTTTTTGTTTTCAATGCATTTTATTGTATTTTGCCGTGCACTTTTAAAAATTTGCTCGTGCAGTGTATTAAAAATGGGCGTGCATAGTATTAAAAACGAGCATGTTTAGTCGTTCACACATGCGCGCACACGTGCATGCGTATGATATTATCGTTGCACGGACATGGTATCTTGGTTGCATGGGTTGCGTGTTTTTGTTTTCAATGCATTTTATTGTATTTTGCCGTGCACTTTTAAAAATTTGATCGTGCAGTATATTAAAAATAGGCATGTATAGTATTAAAAATGAGCATGTTTAGTCGTTCACACATGCGCGCACACGTGCATGCGTATGATATTATCGTTGCACGGACATGGTATCTTGGTTGCATGGGTTGCGTGTTTTTGTTTTCAATGCATTTTATTGTATTTTGCCGTGCACTTTTAAAAATTTGCTCGTGCAGTGTATTAAAAATGGGCGTGCAGTGTATTAAAAATGCTTACACATGATAAAAAAAAGACTCACCACGAGTTTGTAAGCTGCTGCAATGATGGCCTTGTCATCATCCAAGTCTGCTTCTCGTCGGGCGCTGGTCACCTTGTCTGTGAATTTTTGGAAGCAGGGCTGTTTGTTGTATTGAATCACCTGATGGATTTTGGTGACTCGTAGCCCTTGTTGCAAATACCACTGGAGTAGGGGGGTGATAAGCAATATTTTTTCTCCACGAAAACTAGAAATGAGGGAGCGTTGTGGTTGTTTCAAGAAGCCGTGCGCTTCCGCAAACGCCTTCATGTGAGGACCGATGTCATTTCGGCCGATGTTGGTGTTTTTGAAGATTGGTGGAAATTCTCCAAATCGAGGTTTGAGTTGATCTGGAACCTCAATATCAACTTCCACGAATCCAAACATGGCCCCAGTCCTCACATGCTCCAAGATCTCCGTTTCGGTCATGCCCCCACTATAGAAGGCGGGTCCAGACTCAACTCGAGGCGCCCAATGTGCCACTTCTTTCTTGTTTTTCTTTCTGTAATCTTGCCATTGGCACTCTCGCATGATGCGTAGATTGATGCCGATTTTTTGTAGATACGCATCTTTTTCTTGTGTGTCGTCGGCTCTCTTCTTTTTTAGGTCGGGGTCCAAATTTTGTGTTAGGCGGCAATCATGTCCATGCCAATAACAGCCGTGAAATTGAAATGCCGTGTTTGATTTCTGGTCCCAACCATCCACGGGAAGCTTTCTTCCTCCTAGCCTTTTTTCTACTCCCCTATTATATTGATGTTGGATGTCTCTCTTTTCTTTAGCTGCTATATATTCTAGCCATTCTAAACAAATCTTACTCTGTCGATTTTTCTTCCAATCTAAATAAAATCCATCTTCTGCCTTTCTTCTCAAATAAAACCCTACCGGCATAGGTTCTGACATACATTTTAGATATAGGCTATTGGCATCATACCCCTCAATGGTTTTGCAGAGTTTTGGAGAAACGATGTTGGGGTCCGCCGATCTGATGTAGGTGACATCTTTTTCATGGTATCTATGAAAAACAATGGCTGGACCACCACACACCGAATCCCGCATTGTATAATACATATCTTTATCCTGCTCATCACAAAGCGCAAAAAAATTGTGGCAACTTGAGTGCAAAAAGCGGTCTGTTAGCCCTGGTAGCGTCACGCCGTCATAGAACATGTCTAAACCCAAGTCTTGAAAAAAATGTGTCTGCTTTTCAATAGCTTCTAAAAATGGCACACAGTCCATGTTATTGTAATGTATGAGCCAGTCTCGTAATGTGCTCATCTTTTGGGCATCCCATTCCACTTGACAGCTTTGATACTCCTCTTCCGTGATTGTACTTTTGGTTAGATCGCTAAAAAAGGCCTCTCTGGGAGGTAGCTGTGGCTCATCCAATTTGTCCAGTGATGTGATATATTGATAAGGAAAAAATGATTTCTGTAGTGAGCACTTGTAGGCTGCTAAATATTGGCGATAAGAAAAACCAGGCGCCAAATAATTGGTGATGTCTAGAAATCTTAATTTAGCATTTGAAAGAACCAAAAACTGTTTCCCTTTTTTGATCATCCGATTTTTGGAGGTTGGTTTTGTTTTCTTCTTTTGTTTTTTCCACAAAGACGCCTTTTTTCTCTTTCTTCCGTCTGGTGTTATTTCTTCTTCTTCTTCTTCATCATCCTCTTCTTCTGTTTCCTCCTCATCCTCATCTTCATCCTCATCTTCAGCATCATCTTCTTTCTCCTTATTTAGGTTCACGCCAGGGTCGGGCTCAGTTTCACAAAAATATTTAGCCAAATACGGTTTCAAAACATTTAAGTCGTATTTCCCGCTCGAAAACCCAATCACAGGGATGCTTTCAATAAATGTGGATAATCGATCTTTAAGATCATTGAGTGGGTGAAATTCAACATGTTCATCAGTTTCGGCAATCGCTTCTAAACGCTTCTTGATTTTTTTAAAGACAGGTTTGGCTACCTCTTTTAGAATGGAATGTGAGGCTTTTTGGATGGTGTATAGTGCCTCTATGGTTTCACGCACCAACTCTTCCGGGTTTCCTGTGGTGATGAAACATTGTGGTTCTGTAAATCCGGGTACATTGCTACATATACTGATGGAAAGCGGTACATGCTGTTCTAAAAATGTTAATTGTGTAGGGTTATCCTGGATATTTGATGTATTGGGAAAATACGTCTCTATATCATATACAATTCTATAGGGATGAAACTGCAGTTGTAGTGGCAATTTTATGTTTTCATCATCTAATCTCTGTCTTAGTGTGGGTGGCAGTTTATAGATTCCTCCTGGAAATTTTTCACGGGTTTGAGCCCCTTTACATTTCACAAAATGATTACATAATCTATTGGATGCCCTAAAATGGCGATCGCATTTGCTGCAGCTATAAGTCTTTGCATATACATTCAAGTTTTTAATATATGAAAAATGATTTTGAAACTGGTTAATATATAGTGTCTCGGAGTATCTGGTTAATGAGCGTCGCACTAATTGTGCTGTAGGTAACTCGGATTCTTCGTCTTTTTGCAGACTAAAGATAGTCACATTGACTTCAAAATGTTTCTCAAATCGGTCTAGATCTTCTAGTTTTACACCTTCAAATGTTTTGGGATCACCCTGAGGTAGAAAACTTTTAAATAATGTCTTTGCACTTCGTTCACAATATTGTCGATGGGCTCCTCTTTTTAGCGCTAAGCAGCGAAATAAACACAAATTATCTTTGATAGGATAGCGAGGATCACAGTTCACAAGAGAAATAAGTCCTCGATTTTCTGCTAAAAATAATGGAAAATCGGCGGGTGGAGCTCCCAAAAGACGATGTTGACGTTTAAATACAAAAAATTCAATATTGGTGATCCACTCCAGAGTCCATTCTCTGCAAAAATAAAATAAAAAACTATCAGTACTTTTTTCTTTATCTCAAACAAACAAAGCAAACAAACAAACAAACAAACAAACAAACAAAAAAAATTTTCCTGTCATAAATATTTAATGGTTTACTTACGTGTTTTCTCTTTGTATGGTAGCGAGGTTCTGGTAGTCGATGTTGTCAAGGTCACTTAGGAACTGTTCCCAGTCTTCACGATTGTTTATAGAAATGGGATTTTCAAAGAGTGCGGCATTGTTCACACATGCATAGTGGTACTTTATTTCTCCTGATCGTTGATTTTTCAAAATCACTCCTAAGCTGGCATTAATTTTAAAACAAAATGTTTGGTTCTGGTAAATTGTATTATTTAATTGTTCATGGGTCAACAAACCGTTTTCAAAACCAAAATTATAACGTTCTAGCACAGGTCCACGGTAAATATAATTGTTTATATATCGGCTATTATTCACATAGCACTGAAGAATTGGGTCGTGATCTCCAATAAAATTTACTTCTTCTAAAAGACTGTTAATAACAGCGTCTGAACTATTATTTACAAGCACTTGATCCAAGTCGTTGTCTTCAAAATCATCCCTGTTAATAACGGCGTCTGAACTATTATTTACAAGCACTTGATCCAAGTCGCTATCTTCAAAATCATCCATTTTAAAAGGCTTGCCATTTCAAAATTCTTTTCACAAAATATGCCACCACAAAACTTGCCTTTACTTTTTCTTGGATACAACCGCTCTTTATATACCCTGTGCTTGTGTCGGCTTCTTCTTGAGCCGCCCCTTTCATTAATCCTCAATTTGCCTTCTAGATATATATAATACATCATTTTGACATTTATGCGAGGTACTAAAATTGTGTTGGCTGCTATCGGCTTTTTGATCCGTCCCTTTCGTTAATCCTAACTATGCCTTCGGGATATATATAATACTTTATTTTGATATTTATCAGTGGTACTAACATTTGGCTGGCTGCTATCGGCTTTTGATCCATCCTTTCGTTAATCCTAACTATGCCTTCGGGGTATATATAATACTTTATTTTGATATTTATCAGCGGTACTAACATTTGGCTGGCTGCTATCGGCTTTTGATCCATCCTTTCGTTAATCCTAACTATGCCTTCGGGGTATATATAATACTTTATTTTGATATTTATCAGCGGTACTAACATTTGGCTGGCTGCTATCGGCTTTTGATCCATCCTTTCGTTAATCCTAACTATGCCTTCGGGGTATATATAATACTTTATTTTGATATTTATCAGTGGTACTAACATTTGGCTGGCTGCTATCGGCTTTTGATCCATCCTTTCGTTAATCCTAACTATGCCTTCATGGTATATATAATACTTTATTTTGATATTTATCAGTGGTACTAAAATTTGTTGGGCCTGATAAAAATTAGATCTCACACCCATTAACCCATGCTTTTAACCATTCTCCCTATCTATATTCAAATGCTTACATCGGATATTGCTAAGCAGGTCTTTCCATACTTTTCCATAATTATCCATACACCATCGAGGCATATATCATTCATCATTTTGATATTTTACTGCTCAATGTGTCTAGGTATACAAACACAAAAAGATGCGCACTTGCTGTCTTTGGGGTGCTTGGTCTAAATAAAAAATAAAAAAAAATAAAAAATTGATAAATACAAAAAAGACGCGCACTTGCTGCCTTTAGATGTTTGATCTCACGCTCATACCACTAAGTCATTCTCTATTCATCAAGATGCACACTTGCTGTCTTTGACTGAGACGCGCACTTGCTGTCTTTGGATGTTTGATCTCACGCCCAGACCAATGAGTCATTCTATATTCATCAAGATGCGCACTTGCTGTCTTTGGGGTGCTTGATCTCACGCACAGACCACTGAGTCATATATCCATTCACCGAGATGCGCACTTGCAATCGCACCATCAATAAAATTATATCCCCCCGGGCCATACGTCATCCATCACTTTTGACAGGTCACAAAGACCCTCACGTTGTGGGGCATCATGACCTAAGAGTACATGTGCACCTATGACGTCATCCCCCTGTCACGTGACCCACTTTTTAGGTGCAGGTGCACGCTTCGCATCTTGCCCACTAACATACTACTGACATTTAAACACATTATTTTGTTATTAATCGCTTCATATTAACCTCCAGTTACAGTGAAAAATGTAAATGAGTCTTATTTCTACAATCTTTTGTGTGAAAGAAACTTTTATGACCTTTTTTTTCTTTTCTTTTTTTTGGGAGGGGGAGGGGTGGTGGTATGTGTGTGTAAGGGGGGGGAGGGGGTAATTTCACTATCTCTAGTGTACAACATAGCTTACGATCATCGTGAATCAGACTACTTTGAAATTTTTTTTTTTGCATTTGTGTTGCAATTTTACAGATGTGGATGAATGTGCCGAGGGACTTATGAAATGTTCCCACTCGTGCGTCAACATTCCCGGAACTGCATACTGCGCATGTCCAAATGGATATGAAGTCGACGCCACTGGACGCACGTGTACTGGTGAGTAAGACCGTGACTCTTCATTTAAAGCGATGTATTTCTGTTTTCTTCTAGTCTATAGTTTATTCTTTGTAAAACTGGGAGACAGGAAAGAGAGAGAGAGAGAGCGAGAGAGAGAGAGAGGAGGGGGTGGGGGTGTTGACAGACAGACAGACAGAGACAAACAGACAGACGCTGGAAGTAAGTTTTCTCGCTAAAGAAAAGGGTACTGCAATAATAATAATAATAATAATAATAATAATAATAATAATAATAATAATAATAATAATAGCATGTGGGAGCATAACAGCATGTCCCTGTTCCTTCGGATGAGAGTATAAACCGAGGCTTAGTCTGTGGTCGCACGAATTCCATCACACGGACTTTAAAAATCCTGACGCTCATGTCCTGCTTGGGTGAGAGCCATCTGCATCAGTACACCCAATCAACACTAGATCCCTCCTTTCCCATCTTCGGTCGTCGCCCAAGATTATGCTCAGTTGTTTGGGTGTCAGACGACACACCTAAGGCAGTAGGTGGGTACCTCGGGCGGCTGGAGATAGATCCTGCAGGTATTGGCCATCTGGAAAAGCGCTATATAAAAACTTAATAAATTAGGTTTTCTTAAACCACCACTACAATAATATAAGCATGTAGGACAAGGACCAATTGTGTTTTGCATGTAACTCGTTCCTACCTGACAGCCGCACTCTTTTTCTAATGGCATGTGCTATTTTTTCTAATTTAAACAGAAGCAAGTCCGTCATAGGTTATGGTGAGTTGCCAAGTTGTATTTGAAGGATCAAGTTGTTTTTTGCAGTGTTTTGTTGTTGTTGTTGTTGTTTTGTTGTGTAATATAGTTTATTGATTCTAGTTTTACTTACATTTATTTAGTACAGCTTGTGGTGAGTTGCATTTTTTTTATATTTGAAAGATCAAGTTGTTCTGTTTTGTTGTTGCTCTGGCGGTTTTGTTGTTTAATACAGTTTGTTGTTTCTCGTTTGCACATATATCTGTTACAGTGTTTGACCTGATTGTTTAACCTGATCTGATGATAATCAGTTAACTGAATGTTGTTGTTTTTGCAGTTAATGTACTGTTCTATGTAATTGCTAGTTTTCAGACCATTTACTACTCAATTGACTTATTAAATTAGTCTGCATGTTGATTAAACGATATGTGTTTTCTGGTTTTGGTTCTTCCGTTCATTAAAATTGGCGTGTAAACATCAACCTTCGCCATAGGCCTACGTCGTCTTCTTGGAATACATTATGAATACTCTGTAAAGAATCGACATGGACATTTAGGCCTACATTTTGGTACGCGTAAAGCTAATACTAATATCAGAGACTACACGGAGTTTGAAATAGATCGACATTCCACCCACCCACGCTTCCTCGCCCTCCTCCGCCCTCTACCCCTCCGCCCCGCGCACTCCCTCGCCCCCCCCCTTCTCCCCTTTACACCGACCCTTTTTTTCTTTTTTTTTCTTTTTAAAAGATTTTTGAAAAAAAAGTCCTGTCGGTTTCAGATCAAATCTCGGCGTGCGACGAAGGTTAATAGAACTTGTTTGCGTGTTTGATATTGTATTAAATCAATTACGTTGATTAATTCATTGCTTACACAAAGTAATAACTTGCACAACAAGACATTGACGAGTGCAAGCGGCAGGCGGCAGGCTGGGAGAAGAACAAGTGCAGCGCCGTGTGCGTCAACTTACCTGGCTCCTACAGGTGCAAATGCCAGCAGGACGGCTTCGTCCTCCATTCCGACGGACACACATGTGTTGGTAGGTAACCGTTGTGCAGAAAGAGCAGCACTGTCTGTCTGCTTGACTGCAGTTTACTCTTCCACTCCCCTCCCCCTCGCTTCCCTCCTCCCCCTGTGTAATGAATTATTTATTTTTAACCTAATTTCAAAATCTTGATGAAAGGCTTAGGTATTCGACTAAGATAGATGGATGGATATAGGCCTATATACAGACTGCCTGTAGGAATATCTAATTTCGTGACGTCAAATTTGGAATGTCATTTGTTTTTATAATTAATTATAGTGTCTAATATCCCAGATATGATGAGATGTTAAATAAACATTAAATTAAATAAATGAATAAATACAGTTTGAAGTCAGAATTATATTTATTAATTGCAGACGAAGACGAGTGCAAGACGTCAGCTCACAACTGTAGTCACGAGTGCGTCAACACGGTGGGGGGTCACAGGTGTACCTGCCCACCTGGATTCCAGCTCTCTAAGGACAGAGCTACCTGCACAGGTAAGACACCTTAATAATCTAGATTGCTTCACATACCTTCAGTTTCCACATCCCCCTCACTTCCTGAAGAAATCCTATGGTTAAAACGCCGAAGAAAATATTTTTTATCAAGGACTTCTTTACCACAAAACTTGTAAATTGCTTCATATCAGTTGCCAGTGGTTGCAAAAGCAAAAGGTTGACTGTGATGAAGTCAGACCTGATAGTTCTCCGCGAAATCGCGGAAATCCGCGAAAACGAAAACGGAAAAAAAAAAAAAAGATAGGAAATGCAAAACAATTTGCGGACACTTAAATTTTTTGTTGTTGTTTTTTGTTGTTTTGTATCGGAAGACGAAAGTTGCTTTACTCGCTTCCGGTTTTGCGGCGCCATATTTTGTTTTGGAATAGTGGTGCAGCGTTGACAGTTTCTGTGTATATATTTTCGCCGTTCAAGTTGTGGATTTGTGGACGTCATCAGACTCATTGGACTTCAAAATGTCTGTCACAAGGCGTGACATAGTCGCTCGTTCCGCGGAAACCTCTCTTAGATCACTATCAGGTCTGGAAATAAAATGGCTCGTAGACCGAACATAATACCTGGCCTTCGGAGAACACTTCTTCAGGGGGCTAACATGTTGATGACAGGCAAAATAATTGCAGAAGAAGAAGTTAGTTAGTTAGCTATTTATTGCTTACAGGATACAGCGGACTTCAAAGAGCCGAATGAGGACCACTAAATCAGGACCACAACTTGGTTGTAAGAGGACTCAACCCTGATCCATATAAAAGATCTGCTGAAACAATCCTAGTGGTAACACTGAAGTCACTTCACCAGCCGGTCACTTTACAATAAAAACATCCCACGCAGGGGACGCTGAGGCTTTACTCTAATTATTGAACCCCCATTTACAAAAAAAAACAAAACAGAATATAAATATTATTGTAAAATATCAACAAAACATATACATATACATTGCAAAATAATAATATCATAGGAAGCCCCAGTGACCATTTGGCAGAAAGCGTCCAATATTCCCAAGGTGACTCGACAGACCTCGTACACAAATGAGGAGTTTTGGAAGAGTTTTCAAGAAAAAATGTAGTTGGCTGGTCTAGCGAAGAAAATAGTATAGTAGATTGATATTACAGAGTATTAACGAGAAAGAACAAATGAGAAAGACAGCGATAGTGGGAATTTAAAGCTCTTAATTTCTAGAAGTGGGGATACTATTTATACAGAAACTCCCGGGATGATTGTGAGGAATAAGAAGGAACAACTGGTGACTTTTAGGGTTTTACCACAACCCGTCATAATTATTCTCTCGTCCAGCGTGATCTGTTCTGTGCTTTTGTTGCTATTTTCTTTTATTTTCTTTTATGTATCAGATATTAACGAGTGTGCGCTGGACCGAGTTCCTTGCCAGCAGATGTGCAACAACACCCAAGGAAGTTTCAAATGCAGCTGCTTCAACGCTGGTTTCCGCTTATCGCACGATAACAGGTCCTGCGTAGGCAAGTGTTTACAACAGCTTTTAACATTGTTTTACACTTTTACACGGATTTGTTGTTTTTTTTCATTTTTCAATTTTGAGATTTTATTTACACATGTATTAACCTCCGGCGTACGTGGCAGTCAAATTTGAGCCCAGATGTGTGTTGTTTAATTCTAAATAATTAAATTGGCATAGACTGCTTTAAAACTCCGCATAGTATTTATTCTTCTCTCCAAATAGTTTTACATTGACCAAATTTCAACGCTGGGTATTTGTGAACATAGCAATATTACACAATGTGGTTTGCCTTGCCTAGCCTTGATTCTTGTATTCCGGAGGGGATCTATCATCCTCGACAACGCAGAGGTAAAGATAGAGGCCTACCTTTGCGCTAGGGATCCTCCATAGCGAAGAGGTCGGTATCTCTACCTCTGCGTTATCGAGGATCCACAAAAACCACTCCTTTCTTACATTACCTTAAATTGTGCGATGCACCTATGGTTACAAAGTCATGTCATGGAGTAATTTAAAAAAAATAACGATGCAATTATTAATTATTATTTAAAGGTTGCAGTTGTTAGTGTCTTATTTAGCTCTACGTTCTTAGTATAATTTTATGCGGTCTTCTTTGACATTTTAACCTTTTTACTAAAGTTCTATTCGGGTGTTTGCACAGACATCAACGAGTGTATGGAGGGAGACAACCCGTGTCCAGACATCTGTATCAACACAGTGGGCTCTTACATGTGTGACTGCAACAGGCAAGGATACAGACTGGCTGAGGACTCCTCTGGATGCGTGGGTATGTCAGATTTGATGGAAAACTACTTACAGCGATTACAAGTGAAATGTGTGCGCTATTTCTCTTTCTTTTTTTGAATTTTTACGATGTAGTGAGTGATTATTGGAGGCCGAAGCTTCCATGTCTTCTTGTAAGTTTTCACAAGGTGGCTGAAAAGAAACTTCATATTTAAAATTGATTATAACGTTTTAAATAGGACTACATTTGATGGAAACAAAATGCATTGTGATCCTTACAGCAATAGAATGTAATTACTGATCTTTGGTTGTATCTATCAGTATCGAAAGCAGCCCAGAAGGGTCCGTCGCCTGCAGATACTGCGTGATCGAGCTCAGTTGACATACGACATATAAGACGTACAAAGACAAGACACCAAGTTTGCTCTCTGCCATTGTGAGTGAAATCAGGGCTAAGCAATTACATTCTACCACGGTAGAAAGCACAATACATTTTTTGTTTGATGCACAAGCAGGATTATTTCCCGAAGTCAACAGCAATTAATAATAGGGAGTTATTTCTCAACCACCAATCTAGAACCCTACAGTCCGGTTTAGTTAGACTCGGCCGTGCAAAAATTGATTTCCGGGGAGATGTATGTTTCTTTCATTCTTTGATAACTTGTTTGTTTTACCTTTGTAGACATTAACGAGTGCGATGACCCAACAATACACAAGTGTGAACAGGTGTGTGTCAACCTACCTGGCCAGTTCAGGTGTGACTGCAAGCCTGGTTATCGACGTGTTGGTAACAAACATTGCCAAGGTGAGTCTGCTGCTATGTCCTTTTCACAACTGAAACAAAAAAATATTTTAATTCACTGTTAGTTGTTGTTCTCTGTTTTATCGCAAAGTAAAAATCGAAATTGTGTTTCCTTTTCTTTCATCTTTCTTCTTTGTTGTTTTGTTTTGTATTGTATCTTAGAAACAATACAAAGATAATACAAACTTGTTTGTCCGTGGAAAACCAGAAAACCAGAACTGTGCTATTAGCACGCCGACCATTTATGCAACAACATCGGTTAAGACTGAAAAATAACAATAAAATGTAATATATGTTTACAAGTGTAACAGGCAACATAAATGTATCAAGTGTAAAATGTAATATATGTTTACAAGTGACAATCATGTATATCTCGGAGGTGCTTATATGCTTTTTTTGGTCCACAGCCTGTCCCCAGGGCATGTACCGTCCAGAGGAGAGTCCTCACTGCTTGTGGTGTCCAGCACTGTCCACTACTGAAGGAACTGCCAAGGGCTCGCTGCTGGACTGTCACTGCCAGCACGGCTATACTGGCAACCCAGCGTCAGGCCAGGCGTGCAAAGGTAAAACTAGGGGTGGGGAGGTCGGGGAGGGAGAAAGGGGGGTGAGAGGTGGGGAAGGGGAAGAGCATAATTATTAGTTTTGTTGGCACAGTGTCCGGCGAAGGTTGGCAAAGGTGAGGTCGGCGAAGGTTGGCAAAGGTGAGGTGGAGGGAGGTTAGGGAGTGACAGTGTTGTGGTGAGGGTTGGGCCAGGGGAGGATGGTGGTAGTGGGAGAGAATGGGTGTTTATATGAGTGCTTATTGGTTTTGTTGGTGCGGAAAACATAAACAAGATTGTAGGCAGTAACAAGTATCAAAATCAGATCACAAAGCAAAACCTTTGTCTAATATCACAGATGTGAATAGACGTTAAATTAAATAAATAAATAAAATAAAAATAAAGCAAAACCTGTTTCAAGAATTCTGAAATGCGCGACCTTGACCCTTGATCAAACATAAATGCTACAAAAGGCCAAGTAGTAGTTAAAGTACAGGGTGGGCCATAAAAAGTGTCCACATTTTATTGTGCAATAACTGAGATAAAAATTAATATTTTACAACATGTTTTATTCCACGTAGACAACAATGTTAAACGTTTTGTTCAAACTAATCTTAGCAAAATCTGTGCATTTTCAGAGTCACAGAATCAATAGTTCATGATGTGCTCAATCCATGCTCCGCGTTGTGGAATAACAGCTGCCAGCCGAACGTTGAAGTTTTCACCAGACTTGAACCCTGCTGATTATTTTCTTTGGGGTTATTTGAAAGAACGAGTGTATACAGACAATCCAAGAACAAGTGAAGAACTAAAGGCAAGCATCAGGAGAGAAATCAGAAGCATTCCTGCAGAGATGCTGACGAGAGTTGTGGACAACTTCAACGTTCGGCTGGCAGCTGTTATTCCACAACGCGGAGCATGGATTGAGCACATCATGAACTATTGATTCTGTGACTCTGAAAATGCACAGATGATGATTGATGATGATGATGATGAAGATGCTGATGATGATGATGGATGATGATGATTGAAGGATGATGGGTAATGGAGGATTGAGGATGGATTGAGGATGATTATTGATGATGATGGATTGATGATGGTGGATTGGTGATGGTGGATTGATGATGGTGGATTGATGATGGGTAATGGAGGATTGAGGATGGATTGATGATGATTATTGATGATGATGGATTGATGATGGCGGATTGATGATCCTTCGGATGAGAGTATAAACCGAGGTCTAGTCTGTGTCGCATACATTCCATCATAACGGACTTTAAAGATCCTGACGCTCATGTCCTAGACGGGTGAGTGCCGGTGACAAGAACACACCCAGCATGCACCTAGGTCCTTCTCCCCCATCCCTGGCTGCCCAGGATTGTGCTCAGTTGTCCGGGCGTCAGACCATGCGCCCAAAGGCTGCGGGTGGGCGTCTCGGGCGGCTTGAGTTAGATCCTGTATCGGCCAGCGCCTTGAGCAGCTCTTGAGCTGGAAAAGCGCTATATAAGAACGATTAAATAAATAAATAAATAAAATAAATGATGGTGGATTGATGATGATGGATTGATATTGATGGATGGTGATTGATGATGATGATTGATGATGATAATGACGACTACGACGTCGATGACGATTGTTTTCAGACGTTGATGAGTGTCGTTTAGCCAACTTCGGCTGTCAGCATCACTGTATGAATACGGTGGGCAGCGCGTTTTGCTCGTGCGAGGCTGGCTACCGGTTATCCGAGGTCAACAGGAAAAGCTGTGATGGTCAGTAATGTTACGCCTGATTTGTATCGGGAGGGGTAGCTCAGGTGGTCAGTGATGATGATGATGTCCACTTGTAAAGCGCCAGACTCCATGCTTTCCCAGCTTGCTCGGTGCGCTCAAAATAAAGTAATAATAATAACAAACATAATTAGGTGCCACAGAGAAACTGGATTATTGCTTAAACAAAAAGGTCATCAGCTGTTTTTTGAAAGTGTTATTGGAGCTGCATCTCCTCAAGTGCAAAAGTAATCTATTCCACAAAAGTGGGGCAGCACATTTTAAATGATCTTTCACTGAGAGTTTTCTTCCTACGTCTCTCGACGCTAGGCACCCGCAGCAAGGACTTGTTGGCAGACCCCAAGAGGGAATGTGCTGTTGACAAGCTCACGTAAATAACGTGGTGCACTCCCTTCTATGCAGCAGTAGACAAATGACAAGAGTTTATGCTCGGAGAGCTTGTGAACAGGCAACCCATGGGGATCCCTTAGAACGGGTGTGATGTGGTCATGCTTCTTGGTCTTGGTGATAATACGGGCTGCAGTGTTCTGGACCTTCTGCCGTCTCTGAAGCTGAAACTGAGGAATGCCCCAAAGGCAGCTATTGCGTAAGTCCAATCTGGATTGAATCTATGTTACAGCCACTGCATTAGCTGTCTCTCTATTGAGCTGTGATCTAAGCAGACCTAAATTCTGAGATGGCAGTTGCAGGTCCTAACCACGGAATTGATGTGAGAAGTCATTGCAAATGTTTTGTTAAAGTGAGCCCAAGATTCCAAACTGTGTTTGATAAAGCTAATTTAGAGGCCCAAACTTGGATGGATTCAATGGCAACTTTGCGACGACTGGCATCAGAGCCACTGAGAATGACTTTGGTTTTCTCATAATTCATTTTCAGTCTGTTCTGATTCATCCATGACTTTATATCCTGGCAGCATCCCTATATGGACTGTATAGCAGCTGCAGCGGACTAAGTGTCAGGAAGAAAGCTCTTGTAGACCTCTGTATCACCAGCAAAGAGCTTACGACACGAGCAGTAGTTCTCAAAAAGCTTGCTTAGTGGACGTGTATACATGGAGAACAGGATTGGGTCCAAGGTGGATCCTTGAGGAACACCACAAGTCAGATGAGAGGCCTGAGAGAAAGAACAGCCAACTTGAACTCACTGGGTTCTATCACTGAGATAAGAGTGGAACCACTGTAGATCAGTCCCAGAGACACCAAATTCAAGCTGAAGTTGAGTGAGCAAAAGGCCGTGATCGATGACATCAAATGCGGCACTCAGACCCTAAAGAACAAGCAGAACCCAGTCACCAACATCAGCACTACGCAGTGCATCATTCAGGAGACGGAGTAGAGCAGTCTCACAACTATGGCCAGACCGATACGCTGGCTGGAACTTGTCTATCAAGTCGTGTTTATTCAAGTGGTCAACCAACTGAACACAGACAGCTCTCTCCACCAGTTTGGAGATGTATGGAAGATTGGAGATAGGCCGGAAGTTCTTATATTCATTGGGATCCAAACCTTTCTTCTTCAATAGCGGTTTCATCAATGCATTCTTCAGGGGACGTGGCACTGTGCCAGACAGCAGACTACTGTTGACAATCAGAGTCAGAACAGGAAGAAAAATGTCCAGACACATTAACACCAGCTTTGTAACAATTGGTATCGACTGCAGATGAAGTGGATCTAGAAGTTAAAATGAACTTCGATAACTTTCCTTAGATGATGGGCACAAAAATGAGTCATACAAACTAATCACATGTGGCGGTTCATAAAAAAAATTCATGTCTGATAGCTTCAATCTTGTCCACAAAGAAAGAACTTAATACATCAGCAGCCTGAAAGTTACATAGAGATGGCAAAACAGGAAGAGTAGAATTCTTGCCTAGAAGACAATGGTAGAACGCTTTCCTCTGGCGTCCAGAAGAACTGGGTTCGCTTCTCGTTGGTTTGGCTCTATATTTTGCATCAACCTTGATTTATATTTAATCATGCAGGAGTATTTTAAAAAAATCGTGCAGATATCAAGGTCATCTTTAGGCCAGTGTTGCATTTCAACATTCAACACAACTTTTGCTTCAGTGCATTTTTATAACGTGTAAGTGTTCAAGGTCATTTGGAATTCAAGGTCATCTCAAATGTAAATTTAAGGTCTAAAGACATTGCACGTA
>CM072518.1:39729338-39844338 GCA_036898135.1 Oncomelania hupensis
ATACATTGCGAAACGCGTTTAGAAAATGGTGAAGCGCAATGACCTTGACCTTTGGGAAAGTACAAATAATCTAACAGGCTTAGCAGAACCTAAAAAATCCACAGATAAAAATTATGAAATTCGGTTCACGTATTGCTGAGATAAGACAAAAAAATTGTGTTTTGAACAAAAAAAGTTAAATTGGAAGCGACGGACTGACCGAGTGACGGATAATCAGACTGCTACTAAATGATGGCCCATGGTTTGAAGTACCTGTATACCAACGCGCGGCTAAATGGCTTCAGCTGTTTTTGAGATATTAAGCAACATGCGTTTAAAAATAAAATGACTCCAATGACCTTGACCGTTGAGGTAGAGCAAATATGATAGGTAATGATCCTATGAAGTTGGATCGAAATCCGTTAAGTGGTTCTTGCGATATGGCTTCCATTGGGCCGATGGACAGACCGACGGCTAGACCGACATTTGGCACGCACCCATGACTCTCCATTCCATACCTTACAATAACGAGTTGGTTAGTACCATTGATATTAAATGATTCTCAAATAGTTGGTTTGTTTTTTAAATTTTCGCCTCGACTATTTCAGCGCTTCAAAAATTGCCATATTTAGGAACAGTCGAACAAAACTACCCAGTCTAAATATTAATAATATGTTGTTGTTTTATGTCGTTATTATATGTGTTCAGATGTGAACGAATGCGGACTGGGACTGCTGAGGTGCGATCATGACTGTATCAACACAGTGGGCGGAGCTTATTGCACTTGTCCCTATGGCTACCGGCTGCACGACGATCGTACCACATGTATAGGTAGATGATGAGGACGATGACGACGATAATGATGATGATGACTGATGATTGATGATGGTGATGATGACTGATGACGATGATGACGACTGATGACGATGATGACGACATAATAATAATGACTACAACGGCGACATAGCCACTGTAGTTCCTTTTGGCTGATGACCCGTTGATTAGTTAGCTAGCTGATTGAGCTATCGGTTGATTTAAAATGTTTGCGTGAAATTAATTAACTGATTGATTAATTAGTTCATTCATTCATTCCTTTTGATGGTTGCCACTTATTGCAGACATCGACGAGTGTGCAAAAAGTAACGGAGGGTGTGAAGATGTGTGTGTGAACAGTGTGGGCTCCTATCAATGCAAATGCACCAACGATGGCTTCGTCATGAGCAACGACAAGAAACAGTGTCTCGGTGAGCTTTGAAGTAGATTTGGAATTATGGATTGTCACGTCCCCCGAGCGGGTTCAGTGACGTCAGCTCATAAAGCGAGTGAAAAGAATAAACTCAAACAAAATAAACTAACACAAAATGCCAGAGTACAAACACACACTCTTTTATTCAACAATCAACAAGCAAACACAGGACAAATGGGAACTAACCTTCCCTCAACCCCTAAACAGACCCCCGTCCCAATACTAACTAACAATTACCTCCCCTTGCAACAAACCCCAAATAGAACTAAATAACAACAGTTTCTTTACAAAGTGTATACAGAAAATCAAAATCAACAAATCAATTCAAAATGCAAGTCTTCAAATAACAAGCGATGGCGTTGAATCATGAACTATTAGCTAGACAAAGCTGTGGCACAGAAGTAATGTCTCAATGTTCTTGTTAAGTAGCTCAGAGAGCTAACAGTCTCTTTCACAAAGTGGATGATTCTTCTAACTAAATGGATATGTTTTTAGGTGCGTGTAATGTGAGTCTGTGTGTGCATGAATTAGGCATGAAAACCTGCAGCAGTGTAAGAAATCACCACAACACTACTGTGTCGTAGAGGCAAAGGTACATCCCAGGCTGGTTAGGACCCAGTCAGCGGCAACAACATCAACATCAGTACAGCACGACAGGCACATCAAAGGCAACAGCGTGGGAATAATGCGTAGAAATAAACACGTAGATGTAATAATCATCATCATCTCATCAGCCCACACCTGTTGACATATACATAGTCTTAACAATATGCCCACCAAATAATAAACACTAAATAATATAACATAACACGCCGTCCTCCGTCCGCCATCTTGACCTGCATAGTTATGAATATCATAATAATAATATAAGATACTATACACAGATTTCAATAATATAAATCACCCTTTGATGCTAAATAATTCGCATCTTCTTTACACACCAATGTTTATATAAATATACATAATTATCGCAACCACACTACCATCTCACAGTCCTGATTCATTCCACCCCCCTTCATCACCACCGTCACCCCCAACAATTATAGCACATCACGATTACCTCCCTTCATCCACACTGTAAACATGCTTCCTTCATAATCATCACTTCATCCCTCTTCAGCATACTACATTCTATCGCTCTTTCCATACATACACCCTCACTCTCTCTCTCCCTCTCCATATTCCCCATCGTCGCCTTTGACCCACTTCCATAACAACAACAGCAACGACATTTTCCCCATCACATATACAATAAGAAAATCATAGAAAAATCATATAAAATCAACAAAATTCATTACACATCCTAAAATACATCCCCTTCCCCACACTCATTACCACTCATACACGTACGCAGTGCTCGGAGCGCGCCACTAGAGAATTGAACGACAGGGTTTGCTTACCTTACAGGCCTCGGCTCGTGACGCCCTTTCCCCCAACACCACAACACGACACAACACTGTCACAACATTGGCACAACACAATGGATTAGTCTTTTGAGAGTCTCTTTCTCTTGCTCTTGCACGTTATTTCACTGTCCAAATAACATTTATTCTGAGGATGAGGACACCTTAGCTCTGCTACAGACACTAAGTCTTGGTGGGTGTTCAATCGAGAACCACACGCACCTTAAGTATGGAACTCTACACTCACTGGCGAATGGCAGTTACCATCTTCCTTCGAATTCTACACATCCTTATCCCGACGAGGGCATAAGACCTTGGGTGGCTATAAAACAATACACACACCCTTCCAACAGTACCCTACACTACGATGACCTCTGTCACAGGGCTGCTGTCTCGTTAGAATTCCTTCCTCACGCAATAGCATCTCAAACCACTCTGCCCTTCAAAATCTGCGCCGGCCACAAGCAAAACAGTCGAGCTCTCGTCAGTATGCACGTTCTTTATTACGCGTACCCCTATTCGAAATTGGCCGACTCCCTGTCTTCTATGAATCGCACGGACTTTACGAAACTGCACTTTCATACGCAAAAGTAAATCGGTCACGCTATTCTATGTACAGCAGATATACAGAGAAGTGTAACTTCGTAAAAAGTGTATCTCTCCCTACCATCTGAAAACTCGTGTCGTCACACAACCCCCCCCCCAGTTCTTAACACCTTGAAGAACCTTAACTACGACGCGAATTTCTCACTACCCCCTATGCTACCTACTGAGCGTTTCTGCTGAGGAAATCTGCTGGAACGTTGTCCTTCCCAGAAATGTGCTCCACAGACATTGAGAAAGGTTGCAGCTGAAGTGCCCATCTCATCAGTCGGCTGTTGGTGTTCTTCACTTGCTGTAGGTACTGCAGTGGTATATGGTCAGTCTGCACTACGAAAGTACGTCCGTACAGATATTGACTGAATTTCTGCACACCCCACACCAACGCTAGACACTCCCTCTCAATGGTCGAATAGTTCCTCTCGGGTTTCGACAGTTTCTTGCTTGCACACGCAATAGGCTGTAATCCCTGTCCCCTGTCTTGGCTCAAAATGGCCCCTACTCCATCCTCCGACGCATCTGTCTGTAGCACAAACGGTAGGGTGAAGTCCGGCAGACAGCACACAGGGTCAGAGCACAGCTTCTCCTTCAGTGTGCAAAATGCAGCTTCGCATGCTTCGGTCCATTGTACCGCCCCTGGCTTGCCTCCCTTGGTCATAGGCACTTGCCAGTAACCTTTGGTCAAGTCAATCTTGGTGAGATACTTGGCCCCTGACAGTTTGGAAAACAAGTAGTCGATGTTCGGCAATGGTTCCGCATCGAATACGACGTGCTTGTTTAACTTCCGGAAATCAACGCAGAAACGCATCGTGCCCTCCTTCTTCTTTACTAATACGATGGGCGAGCTGTATGGCGAACTGGCCCTCTCAATGACGCCCATCGCTAGCATCGCTTCCACTTCCTTCTCAGGCATGCTACTTTTCCTGGAATTCCAGGAATTCCTGGAAATCGATCTTTGGCTTTCCTGGTGATTGAAAAATTTCCTGGAGTATTAAAAAAATCTGTGTTGAAAAAAAAAAGCTAGCATTCTTATCACGGTAGGCGATATCAGCGGGATTCGTCTGCTAGACCGCCGTGACAGTCAATTTAACGATCATATCAAAGCGGCGTTGTGATTGGCTAGCTAAATTTATCTCGCCAATCAGATTGCTTCTCTCTTACGTGATTCGCTCTGTGTTATAGCCAGTTGTTTCTGTTTGACTTTTGACTGTCTTCACCACGATTCTTAGTTTTTGTAAGTTTGATAACGTATGGAAGCGTTTTTGTGATGTTAAATACTACTAATAGTAGCATAGTATCAAAATGTTTCGAACCGACATTGTAATAAGAAACACAGTAGGAGACTGGGACAAAGGTCTCAAAAACAAGTGGGGCTGGGACTGGCTGCAGAGAACACTGGATTATGAAGTAAAAGTTGTCGGAAAAGAAAAAGAAAAAAAGTACGTCGAGAAATTTGGCGACCACATCGAACAGCTTAAAGTTCCGGGCAATTTGATTGATTTTTCGTCTCTCAAAAAGTGCTCAGAATGTGCCAGATTGCACAGATTTTAACTTTAAAAAAAACAAATTTCCGGGGGGGGCATGCCCCCGGACCCCCCTAGGGGGCTCGCCTGCTTTGCAGGCTCGCTCTCGGGGCTCTGCTAATCCTTCCAAAATTTTCCTGGAAAACAAAATTTTCAGAGTAGCATGCCTGCTTCTTGATGGTCTCGTGATGCGAATGGGGAAGTGGGTACTGCCGCGTCCTCACTGGAATGTCGCTGTCCACACGTATTTCGCACACGTCCAGTGTAGTGCGTAACGGCAAGTCGGTTAGGACATCCTCAAACTGCCACACCAGCTCCTGCAATTCTTCCCGTATTTCTGGGCAGTTGTCGTCCATCTTCACGTCGCGGGGTGTCTCTGATGCTGTCAAGGTGATTACGGGAATATCCCCAAACACCGGCATAGTTTCCTCCTCCTCTACCCCCTCGTCGTCTACGACGATCGTAGCCACCGTCGCTCTGGTATGAAATTTCTTCAGGAGATTGGCGTGGTATAGTTTACTTTTCCCACGCATCCTGATCCGGTAGTCGCACTCTCCCACACGTTCGATCACCTCGTACGGTCCTCGCCATGCTAGCTGCAACTTGTTGTGTTTTTCTGGTAACAGCAACAACACTTGATCCCCCGCGTTGAACAAACGCCGTTTCGCCTTCTTATCGAAGTGCCGCTTCTGCTTGGCTGACGCGGTCCTGAGGTTTCCTTGTGCCAACTTACATGTTTCCTCGATGCGGTTACGCAAATCCACCACGTACTGGCTACTCAATTTCACCTCCTCCTCTTGTATTTCCTTGGTCCAGAGGTCTCGCAATACAGCCATCGGTCCCCGCACGGTCTTTCCATATAGGAGCTCGAAGGGAGAGAACCCTGTAGACTCCTGTGCTACTTCACGGTATGCAAATAGTAGCGCTGGAATGTAGCGGTCCCACGCTGTAGGTTGTTCTGTGGCTAACTTCTTGAGCATGGACACTAGTGTCCCGTTGAATCGCTCAACCAGACCGTTGCACTGTGGATGATACGGCGTGGTGGCTTTCCCATGGATTGACAGTAGTCTGTTCATCTCCCGCATGACTTCAGACATGAATTGCGTCCCCTGATCTGTCAAAATTTCCCTAGGAACGCCCACCCTCGACCAAATCTCCCACAGCGCTTCTGCCACCCTCTCTGCCTCTATGCCCTTGAGCGGTACAGCCTCGGGATAGCGTGTGGCATAGTCTACTACCACTAGGATGTACATGTTACCCCGATCTGACTTGGGTTTGATGGGTCCCACAATGTCTACCGCCACCCTCTGAAATGGCTCGTCCACCAGCGGAAGTTGCTGTAGTGGTACCTTCCTCACCCGTCCCCTCGGTACTACCTTCTGACACTCTGGACAACTGGCGCAATACCTCCGTACTTCGGCACACATTCCCGGCCAATAGAATGTCCCCCAGATCCGCTCCCTGGTACGTTTCCCTCCCAAATGCCCAGCCATGGGTGGATCGTGAGCCAACTGAAGGATCCCCCCCCTCAACTGTTTCGGGACTACCAGTTGCGTGACCTGGCTACCTCTCTTCGTGTGTACCCGGTACAACACCCCCTTCTTCTTGCGAAACTCAGCTGACGCCCTACCTGACGCTATCGCCCCACCACTCTGTGCCAACGTTCTCGCCTTCGCGAGCGTCTCGTCGGTCTCTTGCATCCTGATCAACTCTGGGGTGCTAACAGAGATCTGGGATGGTTCGACCACTGCTAAGGGTACCTCCCTCTTCTTCTCGGCCTTCACCTGCGCCCGAGTCTGCACTGCTGCAGCCATTGCGCACTCACCTCCGAACAAGGAAACAGGACTCTTTTCCCCGCTATCAAACGTTACCCAGTTACCCAGGATGATATCGGGCCCGTCCTCGAAAACCACCAACTCTACTCTCCCCCTGACCAGCGCACAATCCAACTCCACCCAAGCTGTAGGTAGCAGACCCACGTTCGATCGATTCGCCAAGCAAATCTCGACAGTCCGACCCGTCAAATCAGCTGGTTTGACTAACCTGCTCGCGACTGCCCCTATCTCCGCCCCCGTATCTCTCAATACCCGAACGTCCTGCCCGTTCGCCCTACCTTGGCCCCATGGATCATAAGGTTTGATTGCACACACGCTAGCCCGAGGTGCGGTCTCCGTGGAAATAGTCCGTCCCACTGTAACCTGGCCTACTGTCTGAGGTTTGACCTTGCAGTCCCTGACCACATGCTTCTCCGACCCACATCGGTAGCAACGGCGTACCCCACTACCCCCCTTCCGTCCTCCCTACCTTCTGACCCTGACTTCCCCTGTTGCTAGGCTGCTGAGGAGCCTCCGGTCGTCTGGGAAAACTGCGTCTCTGACTGGGTAGTACGGGTGCCGGTGCTGATGCTGCCCGCTTGGCATCTACCACGCGCTGCGCCAACTCTGCTGCGGCATGGCTAGTCTCAGGTAGATTCTCCCTCACGTAGATCTCTAACTCGGTAGTCATGATGGAGAAAAGTTGCTCACCAATGAAAGTGTCTAGTACCTGCCCTACGTCGGTGATGTCTTTGCCGGCGAGCGAAAACCACTTCTTCACTAACGACCCTAGCCTTACTACTAGCTGAGGAAACGTTTCTGCAGCTTCCTTCTTGGCCTCTCGAAACTGCCTACGATAGTAGTCGGCGTCCTTCCTGAAGCGTTTCAACAGCGCATTCCTCACAATGTCGAAATCCTGGGCTTGCTCAGGCGTTAGACGAAGGTACGTATCTCGGGCTTCCCCTTGTAACAAAGGCGCTAGCCTAACCGCCCATACCTCCCTCCTCCAACCCTGAATCTCTGCCACCCGTTCGAACATCTGGAGGTAGGCCTCCACATCCTCCCTCTCCTCCAAGGGTTTCAACTTGACTGAGTACGCTGCCCCTCTATCTCTAGCCCTATTCTCCCTCTGATCAGCTCGGTCTTCATCTCTGGCTCTACGTTCCTCCTCTAGCCTCATCTCAAACATCCTCCTTTCCTCTTCCTTAGCCTCTCTCTCTTCTCGCTTCTCAACTTCTATCCTCTGTTCCAACCGACGTTGGTCTGCCTCCCTCTGACGCTGTTCTGCTTGTCTAGCTTCTCTTTCCGCGTCCAGTCTGGCCTCTAATCTAGCCTCCAACCGCCGTCGATCTTCTTCTCTTTCTCTCTTCTCTTCCTCCCGTTCCCTCCGTTCTTCTTCCCTTCTCTCTTCCTCCCGTTCCCTTCTCAACTCACTAACTACATAGTGTGCCAACGCTCCATCTCGGAAACCCAGGCTTTCCCCAACCTGCCTAAGCCTCTCACTATCACTGAGCGCGACCTCGACTTTGCTCTGTGCACCGGGCGACCTAGCATACATCTTAGGCATAGTGGTCTGAGTACTCACTGCGTAAGGTTCCTCCAACAACCCTGTCACTGAGCCGTCATCACGGAAGTCCTGCTCCTCCTGCTCGGCCTCCTCCTTACGAGTCCTAGCGTCGCGGCGCATCGCGGCTCGAGCCTCCCGCGTAGCCATGTCGGAAAAGAAAGGAAGAACAGATGTTAGTATACACAAAACAAATAACACCTAACTGATACAAACACCTAACAGAATGAATACGCAACACAACAGTCACAGGAGCCGAGGAATCGTTCACCGTCGTACCCCTGAAGGCGAGCAAGTGAACCCTGCAATCCAATTCCCCGTTAATGCTGCACTCCGAGTGTGTTCCCTAGTGCAATACACCCACACTCCCGCCAACCGCCCGCTGCGTACCCTTTCACACAACAACTCAAACACACAACATACACCTCTGGCAATACCCTAACAAAATAAATGAGTTTATCCCACTTCTGACACCAAAAATGTCACGTCCCCCCGAGCGGGTTCAGTGACGTCAGCTCATAAAGCGAGTGAAAAGAATAAACTCAAACAAAATAAACTAACACAAAATGCCAGAGTACAAACACACACTCTTTTATTCAACAATCAACAAGCAAACACAGGACAAATGGGAACTAACCTTCCCTCAACCCCTAAACAGACCCCCGTCCCAATACTAACTAACAATTACCTCCCCTTGCAACAAACCCCAAATAGAACTAAATAACAACAGTTTCTTTACAAAGTGTATACAGAAAATCAAAATCAACAAATCAATTCAAAATGCAAGTCTTCAAATAACAAGCGATGGCGTTGAATCATGAACTATTAGCTAGACAAAGCTGTGGCACAGAAGTAATGTCTCAATGTTCTTGTTAAGTAGCTCAGAGAGCTAACAGTCTCTTTCACAAAGTGGATGATTCTTCTAACTAAATGGATATGTTTTTAGGTGCGTGTAATGTGAGTCTGTGTGTGCATGAATTAGGCATGAAAACCTGCAGCAGTGTAAGAAATCACCACAACACTACTGTGTCGTAGAGGCAAAGGTACATCCCAGGCTGGTTAGGACCCAGTCAGCGGCAACAACATCAACATCAGTACAGCACGACAGGCACATCAAAGGCAACAGCGTGGGAATAATGCGTAGAAATAAACACGTAGATGTAATAATCATCATCATCTCATCAGCCCACACCTGTTGACATATACATAGTCTTAACAATATGCCCACCAAATAATAAACACTAAATAATATAACATAACACGCCGTCCTCCGTCCGCCATCTTGACCTGCATAGTTATGAATATCATAATAATAATATAAGATACTATACACAGATTTCAATAATATAAATCACCCTTTGATGCTAAATAATTCGCATCTTCTTTACACACCAATGTTTATATAAATATACATAATTATCGCAACCACACTACCATCTCACAGTCCTGATTCATTCCACCCCCCTTCATCACCACCGTCACCCCCAACAATTATAGCACATCACGATTACCTCCCTTCATCCACACTGTAAACATGCTTCCTTCATAATCATCACTTCATCCCTCTTCAGCATACTACATTCTATCGCTCTTTCCATACATACACCCTCACTCTCTCTCTCCCTCTCCATATTCCCCATCGTCGCCTTTGACCCACTTCCATAACAACAACAGCAACGACATTTTCCCCATCACATATACAATAAGAAAATCATAGAAAAATCATATAAAATCAACAAAATTCATTACACATCCTAAAATACATCCCCTTCCCCACACTCATTACCACTCATACACGTACGCAGTGCTCGGAGCGCGCCACTAGAGAATTGAACGACAGGGTTTGCTTACCTTACAGGCCTCGGCTCGTGACGCCCTTTCCCCCAACACCACAACACGACACAACACTGTCACAACATTGGCACAACACAATGGATTAGTCTTTTGAGAGTCTCTTTCTCTTGCTCTTGCACGTTATTTCACTGTCCAAATAACATTTATTCTGAGGATGAGGACACCTTAGCTCTGCTACAGACACTAAGTCTTGGTGGGTGTTCAATCGAGAACCACACGCACCTTAAGTATGGAACTCTACACTCACTGGCGAATGGCAGTTACCATCTTCCTTCGAATTCTACACATCCTTATCCCGACGAGGGCATAAGACCTTGGGTGGCTATAAAAACAATACACACACCCTTCCAACAGTACCCTACACTACGATGACCTCTGTCACAGGGCTGCTGTCTCGTTAGAATTCCTTCCTCACGCAATAGCATCTCAAACCACTCTGCCCTTCAAAATCTGCGCCGGCCACAAGCAAAACAGTCGAGCTCTCGTCAGTATGCACGTTCTTTATTACGCGTACCCCTATTCGAAATTGGCCGACTCCCTGTCTTCTATGAATCGCACGGACTTTACGAAACTGCACTTTCATACGCAAAAGTAAATCGGTCACGCTATTCTATGTACAGCAGATATACAGAGAAGTGTAACTTCGTAAAAAGTGTATCTCTCCCGACCATCTGAAAACTCGTGTCGTCACATGGATAATTCTGGTCTCAAATGCGGGTGGAAGGGTAGTGGTGATGGTGAAGTGGGGAATGGGAGAAGAAGTGAAGTTGAAGTGAAGTCTAAGTGAAAGGGGTAGTTTTATTAGATTTTTTTCCATTACATGTACATGTATTACTTTCGGAAGAACAGCTCAAAACATATGTAAAACATACTATCTCGATAGAACGAAGACTACACTTGTTCACTCTAGCAGATAAATTGCTGTTGACTTATATAGAGATTGTATACAAACCTATTTCATCAGGTGTGTTTTATCTCATTTGGTCTGTCGCCTTCCGCCTCGTCTTCTTGTAGCTTTCAGTGTTTATTTTTCCAGACACTGACACCTTCAGCAAAGTGACTGACGTGACTGGATCTTCTATTAGTGACCACTGTTGCTTTTGCTTGTTGCAGATATAAACGAATGCCTGAACCAAAGCTTGTGCCAGGATCGTTGTGAAAACACACACGGCTCCTACCGCTGTCACTGCCTCGTTCCCGGCACCGTCCTTGGCCCTGACGGTCATTCGTGTCAAGGTCAGTAGACGTACTAATATTAATGATCACTACTAATAACAAGGCCAATTGCGTCAAGGCCTGTGTCGAGGTCACTACTGATGTCAAATCTGACTGGTAGCAAGATGAAGACTATTTAACCTGTGTCAAGATCAGTACGACAATACAATACAATATAATACAATACAACACAACGCAACGCAATAAACTGTATCTCAAATTGAGCTTTGTCAATGGCAGTGAGCAAGTACAATGGCAGTTAGTTATTTAGTGAGTGAGTGAGTGAGTGAGTGAGTTAGTTAACTAGTCATTGCTTACAGGGTCCAGCGGGTGCAAAGGACCGATTCAGGACCAAAAAATCAAGACCACAGCTTGGCTGAAAGAGGACTCGCCCATGATCCACATAAAAGATCTGCCGAAGCGATCCTGGTGGTAACACTGAAGGCACTCCACCAGCCGATCTGTACAATAAAGGCATCCCACGCAGGGGACGCTGAGGCTATACTCGAATTTATCGAAACCCCGTTTACAAAAAAAAAGAAAAAAGAAAACCAACATCATCTTAAAATATCAACAAAACACATACATATAAAATGCCTACATTGCTAAATAATAACATCATAGGAAGCCCTAATGACCATTTGGCAGAAAGCGTCCAATATTCCCAAGCTGATACAACAGACCTCACACACAAATGAGGAGTTTGTCCCGGAAGAGTTTTAAAGAAAAAAGGTAGGTGACTGGTCTAGCGAAGAAGATAGTATAGTAGATTGACAGAGCAGTGGCAATGAGAAAGAACAAATGAGAAAGACAGCGACAGTGGGAATTTAAACACTAACTTTCCAGAAAGTGGGGATACTATTTATACAGAAACCCCCGGCATCCCCACGGGGGTAGTAATGTGTTGGGTCAGAGTCAATGCTGTTGGATGTACTAGGGTATGTATCGCGACTGCCGCTAATCCGAGTAAACAAAATAAAGATATCTAATTTTTTGCTTCAGATCTTATAGAGTATAACATTTGTGGATTGTGTTTCCATGGCGGAGGGAGTAGGGGGGGGGGAGCGCCTCACAACATATCTGCTAATGCTAAAATGAATGAGGTGGTGAACAAAGGTTCAATGGAGTAATATCAGGCAGCGCGTTGTGTCTTAAAGACTCGTCAAAAGCCCGCAATTTTACCGTGTGCGTTGTTGCTAATGCTGTTGTTTTTCCTCTGCAGACTTTGACGAATGTAAGCACGGCAACCACACTTGCCAGCAGGTGTGTCTGAACACGAACGGCAGTTATATCTGTGATTGTCACCCTGGCTTCTTCAAGAATCCCGAGCCTGCCTGTGTTGGTTGGTGATTTTCCTTCTGTTCCTAACTATACAGCATACTGGGCGGACAGTTGGCTCGGTGGTGTGCGCAACTGCAGGACAATTGAAGCGTTATTTGCTAGGCGATGACAGTTGTGTCTTTGAGATATTACTTTTTAATTTTTTAAGTAGCAGTTATACAGAAGGTTCCTAAGAGCCGTACATTACTTTCTTTTAAGTGATATCCTTGTAATAGAGCGCAGATTGTCCTGCGTTTCATCCTTGAATAGAATAATTAGTACAACTTATGTTAATTTGATGAATAAAAAATTGATGCCACAACAACTTGAATAGAATGTCTGTGCTTTGTGAACACGTGTGCAGAATGTCCCAAAGGAACATACCGCAGTGACTCCATGCCCAGTGATGAAAGCTGTCTGTCGTGTCCGCAAAATATGACCACGCTGACCTCAGGGGCTACGTCTAGGTTAGCGTGCATCTGCGGCGACGGTTACACCATCTACCCACTACTTGGAACCAACTGCAGGGGTGAGGATGATTGATTGACTGATTGATGATGATGATGATGATGATGATGATGATGGTGATCATGGTGATGATGATGATGATGATGATTAGGCGATGTTGGTGGTTATGTTTTGATGATAAGGCAAGAATTTCAGTTTTACAGTGCTAGGATGACATGAGATGATGATGATGATGATGATGATGATGATGATGATGATGATAATGGTGAAAGTGGTGGAGTTTGGGGTGATAGTAATGTGTGAAGAATGAATGGATGGTTGGATGATGACGAGGATGAGAATATGGTACCGTAGTGTAAAGACGATGAGAAGAGAAAAATTTCACAATGGATGATGATGATGATGATGATGATGATGATGATGATGATGATGATGATGATGATGATGATGATGATGATGATGATTAAAAGGTAAAGGTAGTCCCATAGCCTGTGGCCGTAGGGGAGCGTGATGATGGAGATCACACTTATCTTGGGCCAGCGTAATGAGGGTGATGCCCATCTCTCTCCCTCGCTGCTTTTACCTTCCCCACCCTTAAGAGAGTAGGTACTCGTTCACAGTTGAGTCAAATGGGGGCGTTGTTATTTGTCGCTTCACGTGTTTGCGGTCACCCATCCAAGTGCTAACCGCACTGGACGATGCTTAACTTGCGACACAGTAGCGAGTGCTGATGATGACTAATAGGTCTATTAAATAGGCCTAGTCCTTGCTGTAGAACAAACTTGGCGACTGGGCTATACTCTGCCTTGTGCAAAAGATGCAGACAGTAAAGCTTTGGGCTTGGGGAGGAAAACTGACTCCAGATAGCCTGAAAGATGTACAGGGATAAAATTTATTCCATTTGTCAAGCCTGGAGAGTATAATTATCATCTAGATCGATGCCTGAAGTGGATCAAGGCATGCGGACGACAGGCCGAATAACTGCGCGTTATTTATTTATTTATTTATTTATTTATTTATTTATTTATTTATTTATTTATTTATCTATTGTTTTGTTTTGTAACTGAGCGTGAAAACCGTCAAATACTGGACGTACATTTGCAGCAAGGTCGATGTTAATCTTTAGCGAGGCTTTTACGGAAGCATGATAGTAAATGGAAATGACACTTGATGTGGTTAAAAATATTTTTTAAAGCATTTCATTCATATTCGATTCTTCCTTGGTGCACACACTCTATTAAGAGTAACACAGCTCACTTCAAATTGCTCTTTCAGTTGTGAGTTTATTTTGGATTTCATCCAACCTCATTCATTTGATTTAATCAAAATAAAATCCGAATAAAGTACACGATTCAGGTCTGAACTGTGAGCGTGATAATCGGCAGTCTGTGGAAACGCGGGATAGCTCAATTGGTAGAGCGGCGAACTCGTGTTACAAAGGTTGCGGGTTCGATTCCCGGTGATTCGGACATACATTGGCTGTGAGCACTAGCCATCTTACGGTTGCTAATAGTCTGATAGTTTCAGTGTTTAGTTTTCTCTTCTTCTCCATCCCTGGTTGCCAAGGATGGTGCTCAGTCGTCTGAGCGTCAGACTGAGTGCCTTAGTCAGCAAGCGGGCGCCTAGGGCGGCTTGAGTTAGATCTTGTTATCGTCCTGCGCCTTGAGCTGAAAAGCGCTATATAAGGATGATAAATAAAAAATAATAATAATAAAATACATCGGAACCCTACAAAAACGATCGCCGATAAGCATTTTATTTTCAAGACGGGAAGTTCCTATCCTATCCTATCCCGTAACTTGAAGGTCGTTGGGGCACCACAGATGATCGTTTAACCAGCGTACTCCATCTTTCTATATCCTCAGCAGCCCTCTTGGCTTCGCTCAGTGTCAAGCCAGTCCATTCTCGAATGTTGTCCTCCCTCCTCTTTTTCTGTCACCCTCTTCTTCTGCCGCCTTGCAGGATGGTCTTTGTAATGCCCGATGCTCTAGTGACGTGGCCATACCATCGGAGTTTCGTTTTTTCACCACTGTGAGCATGTTATCGTGTTGTCCAATAGCTCGTGTGATAGTCTGTCGGACTTTGTCGCTGGTGATGTGCTGGGTATTGGAAGTGCCCAGAAGATGAAGAAGACAGGAAGTTAGTTCATAGACAAAAAGAATCTGATTAACCGGTTTCGTTGTTTAGCAGTCAATCCGAGACGATTGTCGTCGGGGGCTAATGGATTTGCCTCAAAGAGGGTTCCCAAGAAGTTAATGAAATTTCGTACGTTCACGTACAAGCCTACTATGCCTTCGCTTACCAGTTCAAACTGCTCGCTCTCACAGACAGGGGAAGTAACTCGCTTGTTTATGATTTAAACCATGTCAGAACAATACATATTCAGTCAATGTGTGCATTGCGTTTGCCTACAGATGTGGACGAGTGCTCTGTAAAGAACGGAGGATGCGAAGGAAGTTGTAGAAACACTGTGGGCAGTTTCCAGTGCCTGTGTTCTCCCGGCTATGGTCTTGCCAGCGACGGAAGAAGCTGTATCCGTAAGTACTGTCAAGCCTCTGACTCTACCACCTTAGCTAGCTTGAAAATGCTGTACGCAGCTTTTGCATTGTGTGTATGGTGTAAGGTGTGTGAATGGTCGACTTAAAGGAACCCACTTTGATCACGTCACTTCGAAGGATCCACTTAACATTCACAGTGAATGTTGGCCCACTAAAAATTAAATTGGCTTGCCTCAAAAAAAAAAAAAAAAAAACCACCAACTATTTAGAAAGCATATTTATTTTTTTTAAATACAAAATTCCATAGTTTTTGCGCCTATTCATAACAACCACTACCTAACACTCTAGCGCTAACCCCGCTGTGGAGGTGCCGGGGGTTTCAGTATAAATAGTATCGCCACTTTCTGGAAATTGAGTGCTTTAAATTCCCACTGTCACTGTCTTTGTTATTTGTTCTTTCTCATTGCCACTGCTCTGTCAATCTAGACTATACTATCTTCTTCACTAGACCAGTCACCTACCTTTTCTCTTGAAAACTCTTCTGGGAAAAAACTCCTCTTTTGTGTGAGGTCTGTTGTATCATCTTGGGAATAGTGGACTCTCTCTGCCAAATGGTCACTGGGGCTTCCTATGATGTTATTATTTGGCAATTTAGGCATACTGTATATATATGTTTTGTTGATTTTTTTAATGATGTTTGTATTCTATTTTGTTTTTGTAAACGGGGTTTCAATAAATTAGAGTATAGCCTCAGCGTCCCCTGTGTGGGATGCCTTTATTGTAAAGTGACCGGCTGGTGGAGTGCCTTCAGTTATACCACTGGGGTTGTTTCGGCAGTTCTTTTATGCGGATCAGGGGTGAGTCATCTTTCAGCGAATTTGCGGTCTTGAGTTTGTGGTCCTGATTCGGCTCTTTGCAGTCCGCTGGACCCTGTAAGCAATGAATAACTAACTAACTCAAAAAAAATATAGTAGATCGTAGAGAGTATTCATATTGGTGTACCGTTAAATAGGGGAAATAACTCCCTTTCTGAACAGAAATAAGAAATTCAAACTTTACGTTGGTTTGAGCAACGGAAGCCTACTTTATGATTGTTTAATGTAATAACAATGCGATTTTTCGGCTAAACCCCTTTCCTCCAAAAAATAAACGAATTTTTTGTATTGGGTCCTTTTATGGTTTGTCTTAATTGGAAGGTTCGTGAAAGGTTCGATGTTAAAAAACTTTTTTGTGGATGTTCTCAGATCCGCGAACCCAGGTTCCTGAACCTATTTATTGTCTGAAAGGTTCAGCATCCTAGGTTCGGGATCTGAGAACCTCGAAAAAAAAGGTTTTTGAACCTCCCTGAACTTTCCAATTAAGACAGGCCATTAAGCTAGTTTACCCGCTCCCTAGCGCGGTGTGCACTGGTTTATTCTATAGTCAAAACGTAATGGCATAAGGAATCCTCATAAAGCGCTCTGTAGTGCATTATCCAAGGAGAGCTCGAACTGGGCTGAATCAAAGACTTTTAGCACCAATATTATTATCTTTGGTTGAACAGATGAAAGCGTCCGTGCATGCATAGCATGCACGGGAAGTTCTTTCAGTGACAAACCCTGCACAATGCACTAATGACATGCGTGGACAAAGGTGTTGTTCATACGTGCTTTCCGATGGAAACGATTCTGTTCTGCTTGCCTTTACTACTATAGTACTATTGCCATTAGTTGTAAAATAACGCAGAAATGTTTATTGTAAAATTATAACCGTAGCGTGTGTGGTTACTGAGTGAAATGACAAGGCGAACGTGGTTTTGATTTGTATGAGAATCTATAGAATTAGTAAATAAAGAGAATGCTTAATATAAAGAAAACACTAAACCATACTGGTTAGCAGTAGAGCGCAGCAATCGATCGTGCCTTTCGTGGTTGACAATGTATTGTGGGGTAGGGGAAGGAGTAGAGGGCTAGGGGGACTGGTAGGGAGACACACAATATGAAATGATAACAACACTTAAGTGTGCATGCGTGCGTGCTTGTTATTTGTCCATTTTTGCGTTTGCAGCTGCTGTGGGAGAAGATTGGTTGGGCGGGTGAAGGGGAGAAGGAGGTGGTGGTGGTGGCGGTGGTTGGGAGTGTTAGACTTCATGCGATCACTATTGATGTTTGCGTTTTTGTACACGATTTACTAAGTATACATTATAATGCATTTATTTTGATAAAGCATAACTAATAAACATTTTTTTCCTAGGATAATAAAGTTGTATTGTGTTACATTGGTTTTTGCACTGTTGTGTCCACCAGGACGGAGGTGATAAGTATGTTACTGATGGACAACTTACAAAGATCCTCACAAGAGACAACATAGTCATAGGAACCTGAAATGTGAGAACTCTAACCGCGGAGGGAAAATTAGAACTGGCCCATGAGCTGGACCACTATCGATGGAACATTTTAGGTATCAGCGAACTGCGCTGGAAAGGCCTAGGTGAAACAACGAAAACAAAGGCCACAAGCTTTATCTCAGCGGGAGAGATAATAGGCATGAACACGGCGTTGGATTTGTGGTCCACAAAGACATTCTATCCTCTGTCATGGGTTGCCGCCCTGTCTCCAGATGACGACAGCGAAGTCGAGGGTTTCCATTAACATCTGCAGGCTTTCCTTGACCAAGTGCCGAAGAAAGACATAGTCATAGTGCAAGGCGACTGGAATGCACAGGTTGGCCAAAATGCGTACCACAACTGGAAAGATGCATGTGGACCCCCATTGTAACAACGAAACAAAGGAAAGGGGTCTGAGGCTCTTGAGGTTTGCAAGATACAACAATCTCTGATACTGGCAAACACGCTTGGTCCCCACAAAAAATCCAGACGATGGACTGGCACAGTCCGAACGGGGAGCATCACAGCCAAGTTGCCTACATCAAGGTCAAGAAATGCTTCAGATCAAGCGTCAACTTTGGCAGGACACGCACTTTTCCAGGGTCAGACATCGGAAGTGACCACGATCTCGTGCTGATGTCTTTCCGGCTCCACTTGAAGAGAGTAAACAAAGCTAAGTGCACCAGACTGATATTCGACCAGGACAAACTGCAAGACCCGGAGGTGGCAAAAATATTCCAAGTCACAATTGGAGGGAAATTTGCACCACTGCCCATTTTGGGAGCTGGTGAAGTAGATGTAAATACCATGGCCACCACCATTAACTCAGCTGCGACAGATCACTGAGATCTTTGGCAAGCACCGTCCAAAAAATAAACCGTGGATCACACCTGAACTTTTGGACCTGTATGACAAACGAAGAGGGATGAAAAAGAAAAAGAACACCTCACAGGGAGCTGATGCCTACCGAAAAATCAACAATGACATCCGAAAAGGCATCAAGACACTTTATTACCCAATGAATTCAAAATACATAGGATTTTGTTTCAAATGCGCGCAGCAAAGGAGAACTGGATAGAAAATCAATGCCAGGACATGGAGAACAGCTTGAAAGAGAAGGCCTACCAGACTGTGAAGCTGCTGACACGTGTTGAATAGCCCAAAGTTTCCACGTCAACCGGCAAGTCTGGAATATAGATGGACAGAGTACTGCTCTGACCTTTACAACCACACACCAAACGGAGACCCATCAGTTATAGCATGTCCCAAGAACAGAGAAGACGAAATCCTCCCTATTCTTCGAGACGAAGTTGAGACAGCAGTGCTATCGCTGAAGAAGGAAAATCAGCGGCAGTGGACAACATACCCGCAGAATTGCTTCAAGCAGGAGGAGAAGCGATGATTGATGATCTACAACACAAACGGCATCAACATGGACACCACAGTCCAAGGTCAATCCCTCAACACAGTGCATAGAGTTAAATATTCAGACAGAAAGTACTCTCCAGGATCGCACAAACAACTGCTGCCCTGACAATGTTAAAGCCCATTTGGAAAGACAGGACCATCAGTCTACATTCCAAGTTAAGGCTCTGCGCTCCTTTGTCATCTCCATCTTCCCATACGCTTGCGAAACATGGACACTCACAGCAAATCTACTATGAAGGATACAAAGCATGGAGATGGGGTGCTTCAGAAGACTTCTGGGCTTTTCCTATACCCAGAACATCACCAACAACTAAGTCCTACAGACCATCACACAAGCCAGTGGACAACATGATGATATGCTCACCAGTGGTGAAGAAACGAAAACTCCGATGATATGGCCACGTCACCAGATCATCAGGCCTTGCAAAAACTATCCTGCAAGGCACGGTGCAAGGAGGCAGAAGAAGAGGGTGACATAAAAAGAGGTGGGAGGACAATATTCGAGAATGGACTAGTTTGACACTGAACGACGCTATGTGGGTTGCTGAGGACAGAGAAAGATGGAGTACGCTGGTTAAACGATCTTCTGTGGTGCCCCAACGACTTTTGAGTTACGGGATAGGATAGAATAGGAAGATTAAAATGTTGAGTAACAACACCAATGGCATCATCACGGACATCAAAGTCCAAGGCTAATCCCTCAACACAGTGCATAGCTTCAAATATCTAAGAGCCATTGTATCAGACAATGGATCCCGACATGAAGTCCTCTCCGGGACCGCGTAAACAACTGCTGCCCTGACAAGATTGAAGCTCATTTGGAAAGACAGGACCATCGGTCTACACTCCAAGGTAAGGCTGCTGCGCTCCCTTGTTATCTCCATCCTCATATACGCTTGCGAAACATAGACCCTCAAAGCAGACCTACAACAAAGAATACAAAGCATGGAGATGAGGTGCTACAGAAGATTTCTGGGCATTTCCTGTTCCCAGTACATCACCAAAGACGAGGTCAGACAGACCATCACACAAGAAACGGAAACTCCGTTGGTATGGCCACGTCACTAGAGCATCAGGCTTACAAAGACCGTCCTTCAAGGCACGGTGCAGGGAGGCAGAAGAAGAGGGAGACAGAAAAAGAGGTGGAAGGACAACATTCGAGAATGGACTGGCTTGACACTGAGCGAAGCCCTGAGGGTTGCCGAGGACAGAGAAAGGTGGAGTACGCTGGTTAAACGGTCATCTGTGGTGCCCCAACGACTTTCGAGTTACGGGATACGATATGATAGAATAGGTACTGTTCTATATTGGTTGTGCTGTATTGTAATGTATTGGTTGTTTGGTATTGTGCTGTATTTGGTATTGTTTGTTGTAGTTTTACTCTATTGGTTGTATAATGTATATTGTATTGTATATTGTTTTGTTTTGTATTTGTAACACTCTAATCTTACTGCAGGTGGCAGCTGCCCCAGCCTAGCACCGCCTCGCAATGGACGTCTGATTCCTGCTCAATGCCAGGAAAAGAACCCGCGGCAGCCTGAACCGGCTTGGATCAGTCCCGGAACGGTGTGCGGCCACAAGTGTCGACGTGGCTTCAGGCTCAGTGGTCAAGCGTTCCGTACGTGCCTGGACAACGGCACTTGGAGCGGTAGCCCTGTTTCTTGCACGCGTAAGTGTGTGATAGCCAACATTGAGTTGTTGGTCACCTTTGGAGCTTTGTCCTTTTATTTCACATAACATGATTTAAATATACAAAATGACAAGAGGTTCATAGCCCTAGAACTACACACCGCATAGCTGAGACTAGCCCAGGCTTACGTTGGCCTCTCCACTAGTAATCCAAGTAAGCCTCATAACATAAGTCTCTGGAAGTCTCAACTTCTCCGTGTGCTAGAACTACACACCAGGTCCTGGTTTGGCTCGGAAGAGTCCTCTGGACCTAAAGCAATTATCATGTAATGTAATGTAGAACTACACACCACACAAGGGTAGATAGACGTAACAAAATAAAACAGGATTATAACAAACAATGTATTGCCATTTTAACACCGCAGGGTTGACAAACACACATCGTGCTTGCATTAACAGTATTGTAGCATTCCTGGTAGTAGGTTGGAAATACATCATTAGACCTTTTTACTTGCTGACGGTTAAAACCTCTTTCTCATTTGTAACTGTTTGTAACTGCTTAAGCTATTTTATTACTCGTATACTTTCTAATACCTGTTTATATTATTTTTATTTATTTATTTATTTATTTAATCGTTCTACTCAAGGTGCTAGCCATTACAGGATCCTATGCATGCGACTGCGACTGTAGTATTCACGCTAAATAAAATAAAATAAATAAGTAAATAATAATAATAATAATAATAATAATAATAATAATAATAATAATAATAATAATGATGATGATGATGATGATGATGATGATGATGATGATGATGATGATGATGATGATGATGATGATGATTATAATTATTATTATTATTATTATTATTATTATTATTATTATTATTATTATTATTATTATTATTATTATTATTATTATTATTAATCGTACAATAATTGATTTATGTGTCAGGTAGAGTTTCTTAGTCTGAGACAATCATAAACAAAACTCCACAGTTTCTCCTATAGATGTCAGCTCCCGGTGTTTTGTGTTAAATAAGCCGTGTTAGCAACAGTGGCTGAATGTTCTTATTTTCACAAAGTGACAAGCGATTCGAATCGATTAATTAACACTCGATGCGAGAAAGCACGCTAAACACGCTTCCACGATCAGGCGTTAAGAGTCTTTAAAAGGGTGTGAAATGTGATGACCAACGAAGAAAGGTGCATCGGGTGAAAAAGAATATCGAAGGGAAATAGAACGATTATCTGTATGCGGACACCTTGCACTTAACAACGTTGAAAACCCTGTTCAACGTTGATCTTTGCCCGCACGTTGATTCATGTCATTCCGCTCCAACCTAACCCTAGGGGTGTTTCTTCGACTGGCGTGAGTAGTTTTTATGCTAATTTACTGTCCCCAGTTGTGTTCAGATCAAAAAGAGCCAACGCCATTCCATAGACTCATCAAAAGCTTCAAAAGCTTTCAGATATTTGCCAAGAGACTACCTTCCTGGGTTGTATAGTTTGAAGCTTGGATTTAAAAGTGAGACGCAATGAAGATGTTTTGCCCAGTCAATAGCTTTCTTTTGTTAAGACGCATGCTGTGTGTGCTTTTCCAAAGTTTTTATCTTTGTTCTCTTATTGTGGTCCTAGCACCGACATGTGAGCCGCTACAGCCGCCAAACAACGCCTACATGGCGCCAGACGCCTGTCGTCTGGGGCCCGTCCAGTTCCGCAAAAGATGCAACATCATCTGCCAGCAAGACTTCCGGTTGCACGGAAGGTCGGGAACAAAGTGTTTGGGCAATCAGCATTGGAGCTACGACGGTAGCAGAACCAGATGTGTACCGAAAGTGGACGCTGACAAAGCCGCAAGGGACTAACTTTACCACGAGTGTACAAACTTTTGATTTGGATTGATGGTTATTGAATGTTTTATTTGGTGTGTAGAAGCTTAACATAGTGCATTACTATAGTGCATTGATGGTTTTGGGATTCTTACTATCCCCCACGCCACTCTTTCCTGGCCTTTCCCACATTCCCCTCTCTACCCCAGCCTTGATCCCCACATATCTATAATCATCGCAAAATCCTTCATTAATAGTCCCGCTGAACGTTTTCTGAGACAGATAGAATTAGGACAGATGTTATATTTAGGATATAATTATGAACACGGACTATGATTAACTGTGTAGTATTATCAGACATTAGTTCGTTTGTGTAAGTTGGTGTTAATTTGTAAGTTTGACTGTTGTTTGTTTGTTTGTTTGTTTTTTTTAACAAAGTTTGCTCTTCTCCTAACCCTAATGATATATTATCCCCTACCCTCTCTTCGACCAGGCAAATTCACGCAAACCAACATCATATCTTCTCCAATCCCAATGCCTTGGTCCAAAATCACTTCGGTTGAAAGACGTTAAACTAAACAAGGCTGTGTCTCCACTGTTCCTATTTCCCCACCATACACGCATCTTCAGCCTGAAGCTCCAGTTCCATAATAATCGTACTATTGGCCAAACAGTAATCTTTGTGCTCTTTGGTGATATGTGACCGTTAGTTCTTGAAATTGAAATAAATTGTCGGGCTCACGCTATAATCCCCACTTCCGTAGGCTTACTCAGGCCCGAACTCGTTCTCCTACATTCACTGTACTGTTAATGAATAATGCGGTAATCGTCCTGCTTTTATCATAATTATGTTTATGTAAAGACTTTGTGTGTGAAATTAAAATGGGTGTAAACAACGGCATGTGTGTCTTGTGTGTGATTTCCAAAACAAATGATTCCGACTGTGACAAAGCATTCCCACAATATTATCTGGAAAGCTAATATATAAGCTTTATTTCCGCGGGAGAGAGGACAGGCACGAGCACGACGTTGGATTATTTGTCCACAAAAACATTCTAGCCACTGTCATGGATTGCCGCCCAGTCTCCAGTAGATTCATTACCATCCGTCTGAGAGCAGCCCCTTTCAACATCACCATCATCCAGGCCTATGCCCCAACATCAGACTATGACGACAGCGAAGTGGAGAATTTCTATGGAAACCTACAAGCTGTCCTTGACCAAGTGCCGAAGAAGGACATAGTCATAGTGCAAGGCAACTGGAATGCCAAGGTTGGCCAAAATGCGCACCACAACTGTGGAGACACATGTGGACCTCACTGCAACAACGAGACAAATTACAGGGGTCTGAGACTGTTGGAGTTTGCCAGATACAACAATCTGATACTGGCAAACACGCTTGGTCTTCAAAAAAAATCCAGACGATGGAAATGGCACAGTCCCGGCGGGGAGCATCACAACCAGATTGACTACATCATGGTAAAGACACGCTTCAGATCAAGCATCAACATTGGCAGGGCACGCCCTTCTCCAGGAGCAGCCATCGGAAGTGACCAAGATCTCGTGATGATGTCTTTCCGGCTCCACTTGAAGAGAGTAAACACAGCAAAGCTGAAGGGAAGTCAGCGGGAGTGGACAACATACCGGCGGAATTACTTCAAGCAGGAGGAGAAGCGATGATTGACGCCCTCACCATTATCTGGAACAAGATCTGGCAGAGTGGGGAATGGCCTACACCATAGACCCAGTCGCTTGTCATCACTCTTCCAAAAAAGGTAACCTTCCGGAGTGTGAAAATTACCGCACCATCACCCTCATCAACCACCCCGGCAAGGTCCTCCTGAAAATAATACTCAATAGGTTGAAACCCCAAGCTGAACAAATCATACCTGAAGAACAAGCAGGATTCAGGGCAGGACGAAGTACCATTGAACAGATTTTCAACCCCAGAATAATTTGCGAGAAATACCTACAGCGCCAACAACATCTATATCATGTGTTCGTAGACTTCAAGAAAGCGTTTGACCGAGTCTGGCATGCAGCTCTGTGGGCAACCACGAGAGTGTACAACATCAGCCCCAACATTATTGAATTCATCAAAAGCCTGTATGACAAGGCTACCAGTGCAATCCTCCACAAGAGCGTCATCGGGAACTAGTTCAGAACCAAAATCGGTGTGCGTCAAAGATGCCTACTCTCTCCAACACTCCTCAACATCTTCCTAGAGCGCATCATGTCAGATGCTCTTGCAGATCACGAAGGCACAGTCAGCATAGGGGGTAGAGCAATCTCCAACCTCCGTTTTTCCCTCTGGAGTGTAAACATTGCGACACGATATTTTCTTTGAAATGTAAAATATGTACGCATCTACGAAATTAATTATAAAAGTGATGTGCATGTATAATAACATATATGAGAACGAAGTAATTCATGTAATTATGAACTTATTTATTTATTATTTTATTATTATTATTATTATTATTATTATTATTATTATTATTATTATTATTATGGTGTGAGGTATGGAGGAATTGCCTAAAATTGTTTAAAGATAATGATGAAGATGTTGGTGTGATTGTGCGTGCATGTGTGCGAGTGCTAGTGTGTGTGTGAGTTATATGCTTTCCATGTTAAAGTTAAAGGTTCTCTACTATGTTAAATTGTTAAGGGACAGAGTGGAAGATTGGACTGTATCATTAGTCTAAAATCTTTATCCCTACTAAAAATGTTTCAAGTTTTGCGGATGACATTGATGGATTGGCTGAAGAGGAACAAGAATTTGAACAGTTGGTACAGAGGCTTGACACTACCTCCAGAGCCTATGGAATGGAAATAAGTGCAGAGAAGACCAAAATGATGACCACCAACACCAATGGCGTCAACACGGACATCAAAGTCAAAAGCCAATCCCTCAACACAGTGCATATCTTCAAATATTTAGGAGCCATTGTATTAGACAATTGGTCCCGACAGGAAGTCCTCTCCAGGATCGCAACCCCTTGGGGTCATGAGCAATCTTGCCACTGTAGATTGTTCTAACCTATAAAGGGTACAGTGAAAGCCCCAGTTGAAACCTGTCTTGCCTTTGTAGGCATGACAAATTAACTGCGGCAACAGTTCCCCCCGTTGGAGTGCCGGGGGTTTCAGTATAAATAGTATCCCCACTTTCTGGAAATTTAGTGCTTTAAATTCCCACTGTCGCTGTCTTCCTCATTTGCTCTTTCCCATTCCCGATCTGTCCTAACACTCTGCTATACTATCTTCTTCTTCGCTAGATCAATGACCTACCTTTTTTCTTGAAAACTCTTCCTGGACAAGACTCCTTGTTTGTGTATGAGGTCTGTTGGATCAGCTTGGGAGTGTTGGACGCTTTCTGCCGGGTGGTCACTAGGGCTTCCTATGAATGTACTATTTCGCACTATAGGCATTTTATATGTATGTTTTTTGTTGATGATTTATAATGTTGTTTGTATTCTATTTTGTTTTTGTAATCGGGGAGTTCGCGTAGTTGAGGTCAACCCTCAGCCGTCCCTCGTGTGGGATGTCTTTATTGTAAAGTGACTGGCCGGTGGAGGGCATTCAATTTTCCCACTGGGGTTGTTTCAACAGATCTTTTATGCGGATCGGGGGTTGTCCGGTCCTGATTTGGCTCGGAAGAGTCCGCTGGACCTAAAGCAACAATAAATCAATCAATCTCCAGGATCGCACAAACAACTGCTGCCCTGGCAAGGTTGAAGCCCATTTAAAATGACAAGACCATCGGTCTACGTTGCAAGGTAAGGCTGCTGCGCTCCCTTGTCATCTCCTTCTTCCTGTATGCTTGCAAAACATGGACCATCACAGCAGATCTACAACGAAGAATACAAAGCATGGAGATGAGGTGCTACAGAAGACTTCTGGGCATTTCCTATACCCAGCACATCACCAATGACGAAATCTGACAGACCATCACACAAGCCATTGGACAACACGATGATATGCCCACATTGGTGAAGAAACGGAAACTTCGATGGTATGGCCACGTCACCAGATCATCAGCTCTTGCAAAGACCATCCTGCAAGGCACGGTGCAAGGAAGCAGAAAAAGAGGGAGACCGAAAACGATGTGGGAGGACAACATTCGAGAATGGACTGGCTTGACACTGAGCGAAGCCATGAGGGTTGCTGAGGACAGAAAGATGGAGTACGCTGGTTAAACGATCATCTGTGATGCCCAACGACCTCCGAGTTACTGGATAGGATAGGAGAGGATCTGGAAAGACCCCCCTCTCCTCCCAAATAATAATAATTGTAAATAATAATAAAAAAAAATTTCAACAGATACAGCTTAACATTTATTTTTACCTTAATATATGGGGACGCAAATGATTCGATTTCGTGTACTCACTGTTGCTATGCACAGGTATACACACACGCACACACACCACACACATACATATTTACCCGCGTAAATGTATCGAGTTGTTTGCTAATGTGTTCGTCAAATCCAGTGTTGTGTATACTAAACTGACCTAAATCATGAACAATACAAAATCAATGTTGATGTTCTAACCGTCACAAGGAATCAATGTTGTTTTAGCGCGCCGGATATCGTTCATCTATCTTGTCTTCAGATCAGAGGTTTACAGTAAAGAGACTCGTGTCGTCCATCGCTTGATACTCTACTTAGCTTCGCGAAGCAACCACTGTATTCTTTAATAGCAGGCCTAATACCCAGCCTTAAGCAACCATGGCAAACCAATTTCGAAATTCATGTTGCTGGAGATGGAATCTAGAGAAGTGTGTAAAGCTTGATATTGAACGATACCTATAGAGGGATGAAAGGAGAACATGGTGGCTTGAATGGGCACGAACGGCATGGGGGCACGGTAGCCTAATGAGGAGAGCGACAGCAAAACAGTTGAAGCATCGAATGTTAAACGATAACATTGCAGGCAGTGGTTCCAAATGTCAAGGAGTGCCGATAAAATAACAATGATCCTGATGCACAAGCTAGCGTTTCCTACGCAATCGGTGGAGAGTTTAAACCGTGTGCACGTGCGCATTACATCGCACGGACTTTAAAGACCCTGACGCTCGTGTCCTGAACGGTCGAGTGCCCGTTAAATAAAGAAATAACTACTCCTTCGGATGAGAGTATAAGCCGAGGTCTAGTCTGTGCACGCACGTATTCCTCTTCTTCTTCTTCCATTTGCCGACCACGATCAATAATGACCACTAACGTCGCAATAGGGCGATATATTGTCACTGGGGGTAAGGAACGGTTTGATAAGGGGCAAGGCTGTTAGGAAAGAGAGGGGAGAGAGGGGGTAAAGGGGGGAGGTGCAGGGGATTGTGGAGGTGTGGGCTACAGCACCGCCAGCGCCCTTGTAATGAAGGCGCTGACTGACGGTGCCTGCACCACCTCAGCGGGCAGGAGGTTCCAGTCGCGGACGGTCCGGGGGAAGAAGGCTGACTGGCGGTGGTCTGTACGGCAGGGGATGCGGGTGTACTGTAGGCTGTGGCCACGCCGGGATCTTGATGGCAGTGGTTTCAGGTGGGAGCATCTGACTTGGATGGTTTTGTGGTGGATTTTGAAGAAAGTGGATAGTCGGGCTATTGTTCGGCGTTTTCCATGGCACGGACTAAAGATCCTGACGCTCATGTTTCAGACAGGTGAGTTCCAGTTACATAAATACAACCAACAAGCTCTAGGCCACCTTCTCCCGCATTCCCGGTCGCCCGGGATTGTGTGTGCTCAGTTGTCCCAAGCGTTAGATGATGTGTCTAAGGCTGCAAGTGGTTGCCTTGGACGGCCAGAGTTAGATCCTGTTTGGGTCGGCGTCTTGAGCGGTTCTTGAGCTGGAAAAGCGCTACGAGAACAATAGTTGTTGTTGTTGTATTAATTTGTATTCATCAGATTAACGTAAGTTGTACGGATGTAACATAAACATTTTACAAAATCTACCATGCGTACATGTACCTCGAAGATATTTTCCAAATGAATGAATTAAATGATCTAACTATATATATCTATTCCTTCGGAAGAGAATATAAAGCGAGGTCTAGTCTATGTGTCGCATACTTCCATCATAACGGACTTTAAAGATCCTGACGCTCATGTCTTAGACGAGTGAGTGCCGGTAACAAGAACACACCCAGCATGCACGTGGTCCTTCTCCCCCATCCCTGGCTGCGCAGGATTGTGCTCGGTTGTCCGGGCGTCAGACCATGCGCCCCAAAGGCTGCGGGTGGGCGTCTCGGGCGGTTTGAGTTAGATCCTGTATCGGCCAGCGCCTTGAGTCTTGTCAAGTACTCCGAGATATGTGCGCTATAAAAATCCTCAATAATAATAATAATAATAATAATAATAACAATAACAATAACATACACATACACTTTTGACAACATATATGATAGCATGATAATCATCACCCCCGTTGGGGTGCCGGGGGTTTCAGTATAAATAGTATCCCCACTTTCTGGAAATTTAGTGCTTTAAATTCCCACTGTCGCTGTCTTCCTCATTTACTCTTTCCCATTCCTGCTCTGTCCTATCACTCTGCTATACTATCTTCTTCTTTGCTAGATCAATGACCTACCTTTTTTCTTGAAAACTCTTCCTGGACAAGACTCCTTGTTTGTGTATGAGGTCTGTTGGATCAGCTTGGGAGTGTTGGACGCTTTCTGCCGGGTGGTCACTAGGGCTTCCTATGATGTTCGTATTTAGCAATATAGGCATTTTATATGTATATGTTTTGTTGATAATTTATAATGATGTTTGTATTCTATTTTGTTTTTGTAACCGGGGGTTCGAGTAGTTGGGGTAAAGCCTCAGCCGTCCCCTGCATGGGATGTCTTTATTGTAAAGTGACTAGCCGGTGGAGGGCATTCAATTTTCCCACTAGGGTTGTTTCAGCAGATTTTTTATGCGGATCGGAGGTTGTCCGGTCCTGATTTGGCTCGAAAGAGTCCGCTGGACCTAAAGCAACAATCAATCAATCAATCAATCAATCAATCAATGATAATCATCAGGATGTAGTCTACATTATAGTGTAACCAAAGAGCTTAATGATAGAAAGAGGGGGAACTTGGTACAGAACCGCGAGACGAAAGGTACGAGTTATGCTCGCGACGAAAGGTACGAGTTATGCTCCCTTGTCGACATGCTGAAATTGGCTCGTGGCAGAAAGTCAAAAGGCGACCGAGTGAAACAGGGCGGTGACTTTTGCACAGCCATCAATTGCCATAATGCCAGATACAAGAAAAGTTGTGTTGGCAAGTCCTTTTTCAAATTTCCAAGAGACAAAGAAAGGTAAATTGCAATTGAAAAACTTCTTTTTTGTGTGTTTATGTAGGCCTAAACTAAGACCGCTGCAGTGTTGTTAGTGTTAAAACAATCGGAGAGCTGCTTGAATGATTCATGTTATACCTATGTGCTAAATCCAAAACAGTTTGCTTGCTGACAGTTTACGTTCAACAGGTCGCTCACTGTTTACGTTATTGCTAGGTTGTTTGACTATATTTGTGCTTATATTTCAGATTAGAGTTTGTTCGTCAAACTGTTTAACAAGTTTGTAAGTTTCCTCGTGATCAAACTGTGCAAGATAACCCCTTACCTAGCACAAAAATGGTCCTTGATCTGTTGTAATCCCTTTTCGTTTGAGTGTAAACGGGAAAAAAATGTAATGTAGAAACTCAGTCTTGTTTCTGATCTGAGAGTTTTCTGGCATTAGATCTATTTGCATGGAATGTTGTAGTAGGTTGGCTTGATTGTTCTGTCTGATTCTTTAATTAAATGTTATTTTCCATGAAGTGACCAGGGCCGGATATTTTACTCTTGGAGGGTCTTCAAAAATTGTTTTAACCTTAGGGGTGAAAAAAACGTGTCCGCTCAGGAACCTTGATTAGAATGAGGAACGTTTTACTTAACAACAGTGTCAACTAAATTAGAGCTTTAAAAAAATAACAGATAACAGATATATTTTTTTTCGCTGACGGAGTGAGGTACACTTGAATGGCCATGTTCCCATTTACAAAACCACAAACCCCCCCCCCCCAGATCCGGCACACTGATACAAGACTAGTGATGTGGAATGTGACTGATTTTTAGACACCTGATATAAATTAAATTCACACTATTAGTGAAACATTTTGTTTTGTGATTAATTGGTTGAATGATAGAGCTCTCTCTTCCCCTCAACTCTCTCTCTCTCTCTCTCTCTCTCTCTCCTCTCTTTCTTTTTCACTCCTCTCTCTCTCTCTCTCTCTCTCTCTCTCTCTCATTTACCAGCTTGATTGTCTCATGAAAGAATGTAGTGATCAATTGAAACTGGAAGTTAATATCAACAAAACAAAGATTATGGTTTTTCGCAAAGTGGTTTGTTTCAAGATTTGAACTGGAAAACTGGTTAAAATGTGGTAGAAGTAGTAAATGAGTTTGCTATTTAGGCTTTGTATTTACAACCATGCTAAGTTATAAATTCGAGACAAATCCTCTGGTAGGGAAAGGGAGAAAGGCAGTTTTTACTTTGTGCCGTTTACTGAAACAGCTAAAATCATTATCCAAAGATGTTTTTTTTTCAAGTTATTTGATTGTAAGGTACAGCCTATTCTTCTGTACTCATCTGAAATATGGGATTTATGTCGTCTTGATAGTATTGAGAAAGTTCATTTATTAGCATGTAAAAAATTTCTTGGTGTTCCCACTCGCACTCCTAATAAGATGATTTATGGCGAATTAGGCCGTTTCCCCCGGTATGTCAACTCTGCTGTCCGTACTTTAAGATATTGGTTTAGATTAATGTAACTTGGATCTGATAGACTCCCAAACCAAGCATATCACATGTTGTATAACTTCGATAATTCTGGGAAGAATAATTGGGCATCAGGTGTACGTAAACTTTTGTCTGCTTGTGGATTTTATTTTGTTTGGTTACATTAGGGAGTGGGTAGCGTAGAAATATTTTTGACAGAATTTAAAACAAGACTACAGGACATATTTAAACAAGAATGGGTTGGAACTTTAAGGGATAAAGACCGCTACGAAATGTTTCGCACCTTTAAAACTGACTTTGCCCAAGAATCCTACATTGTAGACATTGATGTGTATTGCTTCCGTGTAGCATTGTCTTTACTTAGATTTGGAGTTCTGCCCATCAACAACAATGCCCACAGATACAATGAAGAACGTGTTAGCTAGAAATTGCATTGTTTGTAAAACATTGTCGAGAATGAATATCACTTTTTGTATATCTGCCCCATGTATAATGATCTAAGAACTCGTTTTTTTGTCTAATCGACCTGCATGTATAACAAACCTAAATTCAAAGAAAAGACCTTGTCCACGTACGATCCTTAAGTAAATTTGTATACCACGCATCTCAAGGCGTAAAATGTTGGTAGAATCGTTGAAGTAGTGTTTATATATATATATATATATATATATATTATATATATATATATTATATATATATATAATATATATATATATATATATTATATATATATATATATATTATGTATATATATATATGTATATATATATATATATACATATATATGTATATATATATATGTATATATATATGTATATATATATAGACTTTTACGTCCTTGTTTCTGGGTACCTTACTAAAAAAGTGTTAAAAAGTGACGGAAAGAGCGGAATTTCACTGGGAGTTACTAAGAATGTTACTCTACAACATTGCGCTCTTTCCGTCAAAAACCCATTTGCCTTCTTGGATTCTTAACTGTATGAAACCAAGTGAGGGACACTATCCGGGCGTCAATAAACGGTTCGAAAACATTCTCAAACGGTTCGTAAAAGACAGTTGACCTAGTAAGAAATACAGCTTGACCTAATTCGTAGCCTAGAGAGGACGAAGTTACTTTTTCTCGCATTTCGAAAGTTACCTTGGATCTGGGTACCTTGCCAGGTGCCCAGATCCAAAGCTAGGTGCCCAGATGACCGGGGGAAAAAAAGAAACCATATATATATATATATATATATATATATATATATATATATATATATATATATATATATATATATATATATATATATATATATATATATATCCAATTGTCCCTCTTCTGCATGATAATCGCCACACTTCCATTGAAGCAGTATTTACTTCTTTTTATTTTCTTCGTCTATATAGTGCACTACACCAAAGAAAGTACAGCTACGCAAAGAAGGTTCATCTCGGCGAGTGCCTATATAAAGTTACAAAACGTAGCCACTCGTAGCGCCCCCAGCGATTCTCGTGATAAATGATTCCAAGGGCGATAATTTGTTCTTAGCGCTATGTAAACAAACCGCTTCAGTAGATTATGTTCCGGACACTCGCTTGCTTAAATTAACAAGCGATTCTGCTTTTTTTTTTGAAAGTAAGTTAATAAGTGTCTGATTTTAATAATGTAAATACAGCTTGCCCACAAGTTGCTTGAATTATGCATTCAGCCGATTAAATTACCGTACCAATGCTGATGATTCAGTAGGCCTGTACTCGGCCTGTACTCATCCTAGATCCGTCAAAACTCAAACCCAAAAGTAAGCTTGAATACCGGTAATAGCTTTTCTGAACATTGCTTGATTTAGCATTTCCAGTTAATAACTGTGTTCCAATCTACTGTTTATCTCATTTACACTGCACTTCTGATTTTAATCGCTGCTAACCTACTGTTAGGCTCTCATCTTAAAATTATATTTACTGCTTTCGTTTCGATCAACTGTGTAAATAAGCCTATAAATTATTAGGCCTACTGTTTATCATCATCATTTTCATCATCATCATCATCATCATCATTATGGTTTAATATAGGCTATCTCTATAATAGAACTGTAGTTGCAAAAGGAAATTTGATAGGTTAAGATAGACTAAAGAAAAAGAACAGACATGTGTGTGTATGTGTATATGTATATATTGCACAATGTTAATATTCTTCTGCCAAATTTAACTCTGAAATTTACTCGCACAGGGATAGGCTTATATAATCATGCTTGTTGCTTGTCCCTGCTGCTTGTGATGTATATATTTTATATGTATTCTGAAGAAATAAATAATATATAAACCAACAGACATCAAGACTATAGAAGTAGAGAAATAAAGCAATGCAACAAGAAGAGTGAACAGTGAAGCTTTTAAAGAAAACACATTTAACGTTTAAAAGCATTATTTTTTTTGCATGAACCATTACATTGGAAATTGCACCTAGATAAGACCAAAAAGTGCAACAATAAAAATAGTCAAATAAGAAATATTTGTAGTCATTTATAATATTAGATCTGTACATTGCAGCAGGCTGCATCAATTATGTTACTTTATTGTTAAACCATCATGCATTTATAAAAGCTGAAAAAAAATAGCTTCAAACATTTGTGTTTCTTTTTCTGACATTTAATATGAATATTATAGCAACAAAAAGCAACAATGATGACTCTCTCTCTCTCTCTCTCTCTCTCTCTCTCTCTCTCTCTCTCTCTCTCTCTCTCATATAAAGGAAACTTCAGCAATTATCATTTTTTGTAAAGTACTGTCATCTCAATAAATGTATGTTTAAAATAATGAAAAGGGTAAGAATGTTAGGTTTTTATAATTAAATCTGTTGTTTACTTTTTGTTTAGCAAGATTAAGACATACCTACAAAGAAACAGAAGTTTTGCAAGACAAAACAAATACAATTAACCCTTTTCCTGTCTGCTTAAACCAAATGTAATGGAAAGGGAATACGGTCACACAGAAAATGGTATTTTACATTTGAAAGATTTAAAAAATCACATTTGGTATTTTTTCTGCATACATTTCACATGCAACAACAACAACAAAATCTGATAATACTAGACAATTAACTAGTAGCATTATACATTAAAAGGATAATAATAGTTTTTGCTCTTGGATTTTTATTCTTAGATGCATTTATGAAGAATTATTTGCTTAAAAATTACTTCTTTTTTTTTTTTATAGTTTTTCTTTACAAGACAACACATCCAGTCAATGAGTCATGCAATAATATTTCATTAGGCCTACTATTTTTTCTTTTTCTTTTTTTTTTAAATTACTCTTAAGCAGCAATTAAAACTACGCCTTCCCCTCCCCCCTCCCCTCATCTTCCATTTGTAAGAAATTGGGATATGATAAATTTCAGTATCAACAAAGAAAATACAGTTTACATCGAGTGGTAGATCTAGATCAACGTTGTTAGATTTGGTTATAATTATGTTTGATTCTTCCTTTGGAAAATTAAAAAACGAAAGTCCAGGGCACTTGTATCGTCCATTTGTGCAGTTAAAAGCGCTGCAGTGTTGCCCACCAGGACGGATTCTAGGTTTGTTTACTTGATTTGATACGCTTTCCTCCATTGCTAAGCGCTAAGGCCGAAGCGAGTTATCACTTATTCCGCTAGTTGGCGCTCGCAACTTCCGTTTCGCAGTAAGAGTCGAAATGAACCTTCTTTGCGTAGCTGTACTTTCTTTGACTACACCACATATTGAAGCCTTGCTTCCAAGGAAAAGTTTTTTTTTTGTTAAATTTGTGCAGGTGCATATATATGTATATATATATATATATATGTATATATATATGTATGTATTTGTATGTATGTGTGTGTGTATTTGTGTGTGTATGTGTGTGTGCGTATATGTTAATGTATGTAAGCTTATATATCTATTAATACATATTGTGTATTCGCAATGTTTCATTACAATATTTTCACACTTCGGTGGCCGACGCTCGGATTACGTGCGTGTGAGTGGGTGTGTGTCCGCGCATGTGGCGCGTGCGTGTGGGCATATGGGCCTATGGCCAAAATGCTAATAAATTGTCAAAGTCAAAGTCTCTCTCTCTCTCTCTCTCTCTCTCTCTCTCTCTCTCTCACGATTACGGATTTACACAGTTTCGGATAAATGAAACAGTCTGTCATGCATATTGTAATTTTAAAATATCTGTCGTTGATTAAAAAATAATAAATTCCAGGGCAGAAAACGAACCTATGACATACACACATAAGCAGCATAAAAGCACCTAATAAATGTCAATAAGTAAACATTAAAAAATATATATAAAAAAGACAGCAGTAGCGGAATGTTAATAATAATAATGGTTAAAAGTTTGGTTTTTGCAAACGTTGCCATAAAAATGTTCTTTTGCAATGGCATATGCTCAATAAGTTACCACGCACAGATCATTCATATAGCAGATGATGAAATATAGCCAGCCCGAGCAAAGGGAAATAATCCGTGAGAGCGTCTCGCATTTTTGTATATGACATAATGGAAGTTTCCCCATCTTTCCGTAATAAGCTCTTTGGTGTAACTAAGCCATGTCTTGGTAAAGAATGCAACACACGAGCTATTTCCTCAATCAAGATCAAAGCGTGCTGATCTAACCTAACCCTGATAAGGTCCCCTGACAAGGTCCCCTGACGCTTCAACGACGAGCGATGAAAATTTTAAATGGCTATTAAGTAGGATGGCGAACGGTGCTGGTGCTCAACGCTGTATATGATAGTGTATATATGTATAAAGGACGCTCATCTATTTGCGGACATCCATTACACGAGTCGATGTTAAAGAGTCCGTTCACTTTTGATCCTTTGATGATTGTCGATATATGTTAATCGCTATTAGAATTGTAGAAGGCAGAAAGGAAATCAACATTTAATTTGGACTTTAGATTGGATGTATATAATAGCGAGTAATCTCTTGTTTTCTATTTTCTTTGAACGTCATAAGAATATTTAGCGATAATAGCCACATTAATTCCTTGCGTCTCCCCCCCCCCCTCCTCCCGTAATTGAATTATTAAGAAAACACGGGGAACACTCTTGGCGACCTGGATAATCTCATTAGTGATTGTATGCCAGACGTAAATCGAACCAACAACAATCTTCCCAGGAAACTAGCGCCCTACGTCAACTGCTGTACAGGCACCAGACCGTTCTGTTACAAAGCCACAAAGAAAATCTTGCTTGCCTTTAAAAGACCTTGGTTGGATTATTACTGCCTGCTGCGGCTCGTTCTTCCGTAGCTACTGACGCACACTATATGGTTTCCTAAGATGTTTTGTTTATGTTTTGTCACAACGAGTTTTACTTAGAAAACTGCATTGTTGTCATATTAAAATGTAATTTCATGGACACAACCAACCGCTAAGACTTGAATTTAGACATTTTGTTTACTGTTAAGTAAACAAACAATTGCGCCTACCCTACACACTTTCCATGCGGAACTAATTTTAGGATCAACAATTAAGCTAATAATAGGACATAAACAAATGAATTTATAGATTTATATTAAAACCGTAGTTTTGAGTAATTTTTTTTTTTTTTTGGGGGGGGGGGGGGGGGGAAGGAGGGTTGAGGTGGGGTGGAGGGCTTAATCGTATCGTTTTCCGGTGGAGCAACACTCCCTGTGAATTTGAAAAGGATCTGTGAAATATATATCTTAGTGGCCTTCAAAAGACTTCAAAGTACACACACACACACATGCACGCACACACACACACACACACACACACACGCACACACAACCGCTGCACGCATTGTTGTCCGGAAGCATAGATTTGATCAAACAGAAGGTTTATTTGATAGGGCGTCAATGGCTTCCATATGTCACGTTAGAATAAAGTAGATGTACAACAATTGCGATGCCGTGCTATTGCAGTTTCCATGATCTCGAGCAATCATACCTGTCTAACTTACCAGACGGACAGAAGGATCTTTCCGTTCTTCCGATGCCGGACACTTTTCTATGCTTGTCTTGAAACGTTCTTAAACGTTCGAAAAGATGTACTCATTCGTTTGTCGGATCTTTTGAAATACCGTTCCAAAAACCCTGTACGAAATTACAACTTTAAATTCTTTAAGTCTCCTTGGAAAATGCGTAGCTTAAAGACTTTTTTTTTTTTAAAGAAAAGAAAACGACCAATGGTTCTTATTAATATAGCTCATTTACCAGCTAAGAAAAGGTGCACAAAGCGCTAGGCGGAATCAAGATCTTATTCAAACCCGAATTTGCAGCACCAAACGCACTGCCAAAAAATCCCGGACACCTGAACATATTTGTCGGTCTATGCATGTTTATGCTACTTTTCTCGCCTGCACGTTTTGACCACAGTGTCCCAAGTTCTTAAAAGCCTCGCGGTAGCAGCAAGGAAGGGAAGTGAAACGCTGATTAAAAAGTCATTACAAAAATCGACCGCTGTGAGAAAAATGTATGTTAAACCATATTCTGCTGAACGGCGGGCGAGCCTCCTACCTCATCTGATGTCAGATCAGGCACACTGTCTTCCCTTTGAACACCTTGGTCCTTTAAAGTTTCTCAACCCTAGATTAAACTCCGAAACAATAGGTCTGATTGCGCTAATAGATGATTATTTGCTTACATATTCATGCTTTTTGTGTGTCTGATATTTGCTAAATTTGAATCTGAAACGTCGTGCCCGAGCGTTGAAAGGATCGTCTGCTATATGCAGCACTGGCTGAGCCCTCTTACAATGGCCATAGGGTATTTAGGCTATACGCTAAACGACACGCATCAAGCAGTAAGTGTGCGTCTTGGATGGTTTGAATTTATGTTCTTGGCTAGCGCCTTGAGCAGCTCTTGAGCCGGATAAGCGCTGTATAAGAAAAATTAATTATAAATGTGACGTGTTGCTTTTAAAAAAAAAAAGATTATTTCTAACGTAATATTATCACGTCTTGCAGTTGTAAAATAAACATGGCTGTCAGCTTGGGAACCTTGTGTCAACACCATTAGGCGACGTTATCCTTTTACCACAATGTTTGTTTTAGCGGTTTTAAATATCTATTTACACATATATTTTAAATTTAAAAAAAAAATACCAAAGTTGGCCAAGATTTTGTACAGTGCCATGGCCGTGATTTTGATCTTTAATGTTAATTTCCATTCTATAACATTCAGCTTTCTTTTTTTGTGTGTGTGTTTTTTTTTTACCCCCTTTGGGGTACCGGGGGTTTCAGTATAAATAGTATCCCCACTTTCTGGAAATTTAGTGCTTTAAATTCCCACTGTGGCTGTCTTTCTCATTTGTTCTTTCTCATTCCTGCTTTGTTCTATCAAATTGGTTGTTTTGGTGTGTTTACTTTCTCGTCTTACCCAGAGTTTGTTACGCTCAAACAAATCTAACAAATCACAATCTTCAATGACGCGAATGGCGTCATCGTCATTTTCACGTTCTGGGCAAGGACAATCACCTTTTTACGCAACGTCAAAGGTACTTTGTGTCGTCATATTTGGTAATTTTGTTTAGGAAGATGTGATTAAATTGAAACACACCACTTGTCTTACTAGCGCACGCACGCACTCGCGCACACACACGTATGAACACGCACCACACAACCTTCCCCCTCACCCCACATCTATACCACACAGCCTCTGCGGAGGCAATAAATTTCCATGGAGCGTAAAGAAACGAAGATGGAGAGAAAGAGAGAGAGAGGGCGATGGATAGATAGATGATAGATACTAGATAGATTACATAGATTAGATAGGATAGATTAGATTAGATAGGATAGATTAGATTAGGATAGATTAGATTAGATAGGATAGATTAGATTAGATAGGATAGATTAAATAAGATAGGATAGTTAGAAAGGATGTATAGGATAGGAGAATAGCGATATATTAGATATAGATTAGATTGGATGGATAAATAGATATTAGATTACATTGGATGGATAGATAGATAGATATGACGGAGGGAGAGATGGACGGTTGGATGCAACAGCGTTAGCCTGTACTATCAGCTGGCTGATCCCTGTTTCCCCTAGATATGTGCTTTCACATGTCTATATTTGCCCGGCTCGTTGTTCCATTATCTTCCTTAGAATAAGTACCCCGAGGTCTAGTCTGTGTTCACATGCATTTCATCACACTGACGCTCATGTCCTTGACGAGTGAGGGCCAGTTACCTCCAAAACACCCAGCAAGCACAAGGTTCCGTCCTTCCCCTCCCGCCGGACGCCGGACGCCCAGGAGTGTGCTCAGTTGTCTGTTCCGTTAGACGATAGAGTATGTGTCGGTTGTACTCCTTCAGATAGATAAACATAGCGTACGCATTTAAATATCCTGACGCTCATGTTCTAGGCGTGCGAGTGCCAAATCCCTACACAAGTACACAAAGCACTAAAGTCTGGCGAGTCAGATCACCTCTTGGCAGCTCTGGGCGAAAGAGATAAACCAGCAAGAAGCTTAAACAGTGTTATCTCTAAAACTCTTTATAGCAGTCACTTAAAAAGTAGACAATTTACTGCAGACCGTGAGTTACTTAACCTATTAGTTTTATTAATTGTTAACCTACGGTTAATCGCGGCAGACTGATTTAACAAACCGAGGGTTAGGCGAATGTCCTATCTACTAGCTTTAAAGCTTTTACAAGCTTTAAGACACAAATTTCCAGTTGAAAATCAACCAAGAGAGAATTTTACGTACTATTGTAAGTTAACGACCCAAAAAATATTGAGTTTAGCGCAAATCACTAATAATTGTCAATAAGCGAAAAGCTTTTTCTGTTTTTACTTTTTTTCGTTTCTTGCCGTGTGACTTGATTTCAGCAGCCGAAGCGGCTTTCTCGCGCGAGATTGATCGCTCGCTCAGCGAACGGAAGCATGATTGTGATAGGCTGAAAGCAAAAGCCAGCCACGTGACTTTAAAAAGCGCGCGTCAGTCATCTCAGTCTTGTTGTTTGGGGACATTAATTTATTCAACAAACAACAAACAACATCTCAGTCTTTGTTTGGGCAAATCAAGCACAGAACGCACAAATTTTAGACCGCAGAAGATGGAGAAACTTCCAACTTTGTTTTACAGATATAGATAGATATATATAGATATATATATATATATATATATATTATTTTATATATATTATTCCTGAGGACGAACACTCATTGCCCAGCAGTGCAGCAGTTGAGCATTTGTTTAGTCAGGCTGGACTTATTTTAACTAAGATCAGAACTAGAGTTACTGATTCTAACTTTGAGGCAAAAGTGTTGGTTAAGTACAATTCTAAGAAAGGTTTTTAAGGAAGTGTAAGTGTTTTCTTGATTCATTGAATGATTAGTTGGACTGCAGTCTGTGTGTATTTATTTAGTTAAAACTAATTTGGCCCATTTATTCTCAACTGCCTGTACAACCTTATGGCTGTATTTATGTTTTGTATCAGACATAACAGAGTACATATAACTTTTTTTTTCTATTGTTGACTTTTATTATTAATTTATTATTAATATTTTTTTTTGTATTTTGCAAATGGTATATTTATACCATACATAATGTATTAAGTGTGCTCCTATATAATGATCTTGACTTGCAATGTATCAATAACAAATTTTGTAATATATTTTGTATCTTCTTTTTTTTTTTTGTAATCTGATGAAGAGCATATATCATTAAAAGTATTTCTTTATTTTTTTTTCTTGTCTTTTTTTAAAATTTACTTACATTTAAAAATACTTAGCAGTCCCAGTTGTTATTACAGTTTTAAAAAAAAGTAGTTTGAAAAGTAGTTAGCTCCTTTTTTTAAATAGCGTAAAAGTAGCGAACTACATTCCTTCAAAATGTAATTGTAAAGTAGCGAACTACCTTTTTAGACTAATGTAACTGTAGTGTAGCGGACTACTTTTCAAAAGTAGTTTGCCCATCCTTGTACACAACCACTAGCACTGCAAAGTTATTGTGTGTGGTGTGGGTTGTTTTTGTCAGTAAAGCTCGCTGACTTCACAATGGCGCAATACTTTTGCTGCATTTTAACCACTGTTAGTCGACCTTCAATGATTGATTGTTTTTCCTCGAAATAGGGAAACTGAACACAAAATCCTTCTGTACAAACGGAACCATCAGTGTTTGTACACCCGACGCTTGGCAGAAGTCATTGTAGTGCATGTTAAGATGACAGCAGAACGTCCCTTGGGATCAATGCTTCTGTGTGATTACCAAGCAAACCAAGTCAATGGTTTAAAGTGCTTCCGGGGTGGAGGGGAGGGGGGGGGGGGGAAGTCGATATAAAACAAGTTCGCCAATGCTTACAAAAATTAACGCTGCGACGGCTTTTTACTTATATATTCATACTGTTTTTTTCATGCCCTATATTTGCGAAAATTCAATGTAAACTCCGTGTCTGAGGCATTTGAGAGAATGCAATTTAAAATGCTTCGTTTCTCTATCACTCAGGAAACAAGTAGTTTTCATTTGGTTTGACAGACGTCCCCACTTGCTGTCGGTGATCTCAGCCGTTCGTGTGCAGCTTTAACACCCACAAGTGAAAGGTCACGAACACCAATGCCCAAATGTGAAATGTGATTTCTTTAGATCTATCTTTTCCCTGAAGTAATGATGATGATGATGATGATGATGATGATGATGATGATGATGATGATGATGATGTAATCTTGTATTGTGCAGGTCTACGCAAAAACAGATTATGTTCATTGCGCTCAACAAAATTAGTTGTATATATTTTGTTTGTTACATAGGTATTATGACATCCAAATTAATTTGATTTAATGGAAGGGATCTTTCTCAACCATTTAGATGTGAAAATGGAGATCTGTACTTGTTTAGAGTCTTAAAACATAATCTGAATCCAAGCGCTAGAAGTGAGCCAAACTCTCTTGCTTCTGCCGATCAACGATGGTCCGAATATAAGAAAACTGTTGATTTCATGTAACAGGAATAAATTTCAATGTTAAAATTTGAAGTAGGCCTAGCTTCAGTGATAGAGCAATAGTTAATCCTTCAGCGCGAATTAAGTCACCACGAAACCAGAAGTAGATCCTGCATTGAAAGCGCGTCAACCGAGCATCGTTTTGTTGCAATTCGTGCAGTATGCATGAAGTCCCTGCTCAAGGTTAGGTGTATGAAACAAAACAGAAACTGCCAGAAATTCACGCACACTGTACTGGGAAGATCCCTACCATCTTAATTGCTGTGCGCTGTACTCTCCTTATTGTTGCAGACTATAGACCCAGTCCCTCGTTCATTGACACCACAGATCGACGTAATGGAAAGCGGAGATTGGCGGTGTCCCACCAGGACCCAGCCATACGCCGGTGATTCGTGTCAGGTCGCTCTGGTATGCGTAGTTCCACACCGTATGCGCTGCACCGTCCACAGTCATCTGCAAACAATATAGATAGATACATACACAGTACAAACCATACATACAATTCATGTATATACATATATATATATATATATATATATATATATATATATATATATATATATATATATATATATATATATATATATATATATATCAACAAATAAAGTCTTTGAAAAGTTAGTGTCCGCCTCTATTCAATTGTCAAAATTCCCTTATTAAAACAGATTATAGGCTGTTGTCTCACTGTGGCGACGACTGACTCAGACGTCATTATTGACAATCGATTGGAAGACGTACTTTCTGACACTGTAGCAAGTGCGTTGTTTTTTTGTTTGTTTAAATTATTTAAAATTTTAAATAAGTATTATTGTTGCTTTTACAGAAACTAGAAATGAGTTCAATTTGTTATTTTAGCATTTCAGACGGAAAATCAAAAAACTCTTGATCCATTTATCCATAGAGAGAAACCATGTAAGATGTGGCGAGTATAGCAGCTGCCGATATAGCTAGCCAAAATCCATGTAAGTTGTGGCGAGTATAGCAGCTGCAGATAGATAGCCAAAAGCGGGGGCCGGGTGGGGGGAAGGAAACATGAGGTAGCCAAAAAGTTTAACTCGAAATTGAAGAGAGACTTCCTGCTGCGATATTTATATTTAAAGAAGACGATACTGTGTTAACGCAACATCATTCTTGCATAACTCAATTTTTAGGCGACCCTGAGTAAGCCGCCCTGTCCTGATTTAGTTCACAGCCTTTAGCAGCCTTTCAGTTGTTAAGTGCGCTATATCACAATAATACATTAATTGAAGTAAGTCTTTTATTTCGACCATTTTATCATTTATTTAAGCAATTTAAGTCTCGCATCACTGAACCTTTGTGAAAAAGACTTTGAAATAAATTGAATTGAATCGAATTTTACAATTTGTAATCTGAATTTAGCACCAACCTGCAATAAGGTCTTGGAGAGGAACTCAAAGACGATGGTGAAGTTGACGCCGACCACGAAAGGGAAGGGTTTGATGGAACTGGTAAAGATAGTGCCCACACTGCCGCTAGCAAGTGTTGTTGAGAACACGGTTTCGTTGTAAGCTGTGTACAGCCGGCTGCGAAAGTCTCCAAAGAAATACTGGTTATCAGGCGTCTCCATGAGGTAAATGGTGGCCCTGTCCAAAGACAATGATAATGACAGGGCTGAGCTTTAACGTTCGCCAACTCGCCAATGGCCCCTAAAAATAGTGTGTGGCGAGCTCGATTTGGGGTACCATTCGCCCGGCTGGCGACTTGAAAATACCGCCAGTGGTAGAGATTCTGTACCTGTACACGGACTTTTGACTTGCAATGTAAAACAAAACACGCGCCAACTGCTTCTGCAGTCAGCACCGGAGACCCGTTCCGATGCATGCTAGGAAGTTAGGTAACGCTAGCAAAGCGAGGAATTTGCGAAGTAAAAATAGCCTTTTCTCGCGAGACTTTCTTCTTTCCCTCGCCGCGAAACGCTACTGCCCTGCGAGATCCTAGCCTTCTTGCTTCCTTGCGTGTATCGGAACGAGTCTCTGACTTCCTTGATGAGTCACGCGAGACTTGCCGTACTTTCGATATTCCCCATTCTCAGTCTTTTGTCAATCTCGAACGATGTGGCGCTTTTTAAGCGGTCTCGGAGCCTCCAGCAAAAAAAAAAGTTCGAAGAAAAAAAAAACCAGCAGAATAAGAAATACGAAGAAGAGAAGCGAGATCGGATGTGGGTGACTGGTTGGAAAAAAACAGTGTTGTTGAAATTTATCTTGTTTATTAGCTGCAATAGTTATACAGTTTAAACAAAAATGACCGTGCTTTCAATCAAGGGGTCTGGCAACCTGAAAAATATTTTGGCAACTTCAACTTCCCAGGTTAGGAGCCCGGCTGGCTCCTTAGCCTGGCTTGCTAAATCTCAGCCCTGTAATGATGGTGACACGTCTAGTACAACTGGGGGAAACAGTGGTCCAGTGGTCCAACGCTTTTGGTGTAAAACGCTCGCCTGGCGAGGCGCTGGTTCCAATCTTGACGGTAACGGAAAAGTTATAATTCACAGGAGTCGGAATTTTTTTAATTACTTATTACTACAAATGTGTTATATCTCCCCTGTGTCGCTGCATCGGCAGGCTGAGGAACCCAGTCGTTGTGTCCAAAAAGCAGGCGACAGGCTCATATAAAGGCGCAAAAATTGAGGTTGACCAGTATCGCACAGTGGTCAGGGACGTTAACAATAATAATTGTAGCCGAGCAGAATATTTGACTCCCGCTTCTCGGCCACGCCCTTGAAAACACGGCCCGCCACATATCAGAATAGGAGGCGACTGGTTCACGCTTGGGAAAGAGATTGTCTACCTTCCATTTGTTTGGTAATCTAGCCTTGGGTGCCTCCTGAGGTGCAGAATCCTTTGGTGTGGCCATTGGGTTATGCAGGACAAGGCGACGCCACATATGTTCTCCCCGCCTGACCATTCGCCTTATCCTTTTGGTGGTGAGCAGGACTACATTGTCGGCAGGTCCTTTATTCAAGTCAGTGGCAGTGACTTTTAGAGAGTGTCGTGGCACTAGTAGCCGGTAAATCGATTTACTAGCAACACGCTTCCCCGACTTGCATGGCAAATATATTTATGTCTCTGTTATGAGGGATACATAAAATTAGTAATTCGGACCGGGCCGTGTTCCCAAGGTGGTGGCCGAGAGACGGGAGTCAAATACTCCGCTCAGCTACATAATAATAATATCAAAAAATATTATTAATAATATTAATAAGATATATAATATTTAATAATAATAATAATAACAATAATAATAATTAACATTTGTACAGCGCCCTTCATCTCTAGAACTCATAGCGATTTACAGCAAAGCAAGAGAAAATGTTAAATAAATAAATAAATAAATAAATAAATAAATAACTAAATAAATGAAGAAATAAAATAAAATAAATAAATAAATAAATAAAGCAAAAGTAAAACATGAAATACCAAATTAGAAAGCAAACTCACACTCACTCTCACACCCACCCACCCACATACCCACACACACATATGTGATGGTGTTTGTAAATACTAAGGAAAGTTCCTATCCTTTCCTAACCTATCCTATCCCGCAACTCGGAGGTCGTAGGGCACCACAGATGATCGTTTAACCAAAGTACTCCATCTTTCCCTGTCCTCAGCAACCCTGATTGTTTCGCTTAGTGTCCAAAAAATCTATTCTCGAATGTTGTCCTCCCACCTCTTTTTCGGTTTCCCTCGTCTTCTACCTCCTTGCACTGTGCCTTGCAGGATGGCCTTTGCAAGACCTGATGATCCCGTGACGTGGCCATACCATCGGAGTTTCCGTTTTTTCACCACTGTGAGCAGGTCATCGTGTTGTCCAATGGCTTGTGTGATGGTCTGTCGGACTTCGTCTTTGGTGATGCGCTGGGTATAGGAAATGCCCAGAAGTCTTCTGTAGCACCTCATCTCCATGCTTTGTATTCTTCGTTATAGATCTGCTGTGAGGGTCCATGTTTCGCAAGCGTATAGGAAGATGGAGATGACAAGCAAGCGCAGCAGTCTTACCTTGGAATGTAGGCTGTTGGTCGTGTCTTTCCAAATGGGCTTCAACCTCGTCGGGGCAGCAGTTGATTGTGCTATCCTTGAGAGGACTTCCTGTCGGGACCCATTGTCTGATACTATGGCTCCTAAATATTTGAAGCTATGCACTGTGTTGAGGGATTGGCCTTGGACTTTGATGTCTGTGTTGATGCCATTGGTGTCGTTGGTAATCATTTTGGTCTTCTCTGCACTTATTTCCATTCCCTTGGCTCTGGAGGTGGTGTCAGGCCTCTATACCAGCTGTTCAAGTTCTTGTTCCTCTCCAGGCAATCCATCAATGTTATCCGCAAAACGAAGGTTGGAGATTGCTCTTCCCCCTATGCTGACTGTGCTTTCGTGATCTGCAAAGGCATCTGACATGATGCGCTCTAGGAAGATGTTGAAGGGTGTTGGAGAGAGTAGGCATCCCTGACGCACACCAATTGTTGTTCTGAACCAGTTTCCGATGGAGCTGTTGTGGAGGACTGCACTGGTAGCCTTGTCATACAGGCTTTCGATGACTTCAATAATTTTAGGCCTGATGTTGTACACTCTCATGGTTGCCCACAGAGCTGCATACCAGACTCGGTCAAACGCCTGTTTGAAGTCTACGAACACATTATATAGATGTTGTTGGTGCTGTTGGTATTTTTCGCAGATTATTCTGTTCAGTGGTACTTCGCCCTGCCCTGAATCCTGCTTGTTCTTCAGCTATGATTTGTTCAGCTTGGGGTTTCAACCTGTTGAGTATTATTTTCAGGAGGACCTTGTTGGGATGGCTGATGAGGCTGATGGTGCGGTAATTTTCACATTCCTGAAAGTTACCTTTTTTGGGAAGAGTGATGACAAGTCACTGGGTCCATGGTGTAGGCCACTCCCCACTCTGCCAGATCTTGTTACAGATAATGGTGAGTGCGTCAATCATCGCTTCTCATGCTTGAAGCAGTTCCGCGGGGTATGTTGTCCACTCCCGCTGACTTCCCCTTCTTGATCGATTGCACTGCTGTCTCAACTTCTTCTCGGAGAATTGGGAGGATTTCTTCTTCTTCTTCTGTGTTCTCAGGACATGCTAGAACTGATGGGTCTCCGTTTGGTTGTAAAGATCAGAGCAGTACTCTGTTAATCTGTCCAAGACTTCTTGTTCTTCTGTAAGGCATATGTCAGACTTGCTTTGGATCGTGGAGACCTTGGGCTGTTTAACACTTGTCAGCCGCTTCACAGTCTGTTAGGCCTTCTTGCTGTTGTTCTTGTTCAGATTGTTCTCAATTTCCTGGCATTGATCTTCTATCCAGTTCTCCTTTGCTGTGCGCATGCCTTTTCGGATGTCATTGTTGATTTTTCGGTATGCACCAGCTCCATGTGAGGTGTTCTTTTTCTTTTTCATCCCTTTTTGTTTATCACACAGGTCCAAAAGTTAAAGTTTGATTCCCGGTTTCTTCTTTGGCCGTTGCTTTCCAAGGATCTCCGTGGCGGCATCTGTCACAGCTGAGTTGAAGGTGGTGGTCATGGTGTTGACATCTACTTTACCAGCTCCCAAAATGAGCAGTGGTGCAAATTTCCCTCCAATTGTGGCCTGAAATATTTCTGCCACCTCCGGGTCTTGCAGTTTGTCCAGGTCGAACTTCAGTCTAGTGCACTTCCGATGTCTGCTCCTGGAAAAGAGCGTGTCCTGCCAATGTTGATGCTTGATCTGAAGCGTTTCTTGACCATGACGTAGTCGATCTGGTTGTGATGCTCCCCGCCGGGACTTTGACATGTCCATCGTCTGGATTTTTTGTGGAGACCAAGCGTGTTTGCCAGTATCAGATTGTTGTATCTGGCAAACTCCAACAGTCTCAGACCCCTGTCATTTGTCTTGTTGTTGCAGTGGGGTCCATATGTGTCTTCCCAGTTGTGGTGCGCATCTTGGCCAGCCTTGGCATTCCAGTCACCTTCCACAATGACTATATCCTTCGGAACTTGGTAAAGGACAGCCTGTAGATTTTCAAAGAAATCCTCCGCTTTGCTGTCGTCATAGTCTGATGTTGGGGCATAGGCTTGGATGATGGTGATGTTGAAAGGGGATGCTTTCAGACGGATGGTAATGAGTCTACTGGAGACTGGGCGGCAACCCATGACAGTGGCTAGACTGTTCTTGTGGACCAAGAATCCAACGCCTTGTTCGTACCTGTCATCTCTCCCGCTGAAATAAAGCTTGTGGCTTTTGTCGGTCGTTGTTTCACCTATGCCTTTCCAGCGCAGTTCGCTGATCCCTAAAACGTTCCATCGATAGTGGTCCAGCTCGTGGGCCAGTTCTTCTAATTTTCCCTCCGCATTTAGGGTCCTGACATTCCAGGTTCCTATGACGATGTTGGTTCTGGTGCGGATATTGCTAAGTTGTCCATCACTAGCACACTTATCATCTCCGTCCTGGTGGCCAACGGAAGGCGCGGTCCTTGGTGACGCCCGGGCGACGACCGATCCGGTATGGAGTAAATAGTTTTATTCATCATGCAGTGTGTCTTGGGCAAGAAAGACCTGGCAGGGCCCAATCCTCTCAAGGCTGTTGGCCACAGCCGATATCCACGAATACAGTGTGGCTCGCCTTGGCCCCGAGCACGTGGTCGTTGAACCTGTAGTAACATGAGGTTCCTCCGTCCTGGCCTGTGATTTTTGTGTAGATGACTTTCGCCCAGTGGTGCCGTGTTGACATCACCCCTGTTAGTCGCCTCTTACGACACGCCGGGAAACGTTGGGTCTTTTTTAATCAGTGCCCGAACCCAGGGGAAAGTTCAGGATCGAGATTTAAGAAAAACGCAGATTTAAGAAAAAGCGCTGTTAGACTTTAGAAGGTGCAAGTTGGCACCTTGCGCGGCTTGAGTTTCCCGTCAACGTCTTGAGCAGCTCTTTGAGCGCTAAAGAAGAACAATTTCTGTCTTTCTTTTCTCGTTTAACGGTTAACTGATTGGGCCATGGCACTGCTCTCTCCATGCAGCTGTTATCATGTTTTACTTAAGTTTTATCTCCAAAAATAGTCTTGGGAAAAAAGCACTCAAGTTCAAAGGGGACTACACACAGCCTGACTGAGTCTCACCCAGAGAGGCTAATGTAGGCCTGGGAGAGTCTCAGCTACGCTGTTTGGGGGCACTACTTACTTGTTTACGGTGGGATTAGCAGTGGTGTTGATCAGCACGCCGCGCATGCAGCCTTTCCAGCCAACGCCCAGAGGTCGAGGTGCATTGTGAGTCATTCCCTGAGCCTTAACACAACATAACCTATCTTATCATAACATTGCATATCATACTTTATACATAACATAAGCATAATCAAAGAATAAAAAATAACATGCTATATTATGTTAAGTTATGTTATGTCGTGTTCAGGCCCTGGGAACGACTTAGTAATGAACACTATATTTTACTATGAACCAATGCCGTGAAATCCAGGTCATTGCTTGTAGGAAAAGGTTCATAACCGAATGCTGGATATTCATGTACAGAGAGAACTGTAACTCAGTGATCCCCATGAAGGTTTCACATCTAAAATGACACACCACACTACATTATACCTAACTATGGATTTTTTTAAAAAGTTTTAGGAATATTGCATTGTTTGGACAGGCTGCAATCAAGGTTTAGCTTATTTTGCCTGGTCATGTGGAAAATACTCGTCTAGCTCTATTAGGAACAGACAGCAATTTTAGAAAGAAAATTAGAGAAAAATGATTTAAAGGCATAGATTCAGACCGAAGCAGAGTTTGAACAAAGTTTATGCCTCCTATAAGTATACAATATGATTCTTTGCGGTAGCCACGGTCAGGTGTGCGTTTTAAATACTCTGACCACAGCGAGCGTCGCTTACCGCATTTCTGAAGATCCTCTGGTTGCAGGTGGCACCAGACCAGACGTCGTCCACACAGGAAACGGTGGCGACGTCATTAGAGGTCATGTAGTCGTCATCACATCTGAGGATCTGGCCCTGTAATGAGTGAGCGTCTCTCACGCCCCATGACACATTTCGCACGTGCGCGCCCAGAGTCTCCGGACAGATTTGCACTACGAAAAACGGAATGTGACTAGTTACAACAGCGTTAGGAATCTCGATCTGTTATGTAACACAGCGTTTTTAACAGAGAGGGATGTGTCTTCCAGATGCCATCGCAATTTGAGTTTCCTTTCTTATTCAAGGCTCTAGTGGCTTCTGTTCTGTTCACTTTCAGTATTTTACATACTTTTTGTCGTCCTAGCAAAACTTACCGGCTGTCAACCGTTAAGTAACTAATAATTGAGACCTTAAAAGGCCCCACATTTGAAGGCTTTGTTTACCTTTAGCGAAAACGGATTTACCCTGAAATTAGCATTGTTATCACATGACACAATGATAAAGTGGTCTTTCTAACCAACCGCTAAAGATTGAATTTTCAAATTCCATTCTGAGAGGGAGTTATATCCCCTGATTAACGGTACATCGAATACCATAACCTTTGACCCTATTTATGAGCGAACAACGAAGCTGAAGAGTGAGTCTTTGATGTCTGGGGTAAGGTAGGGTCTATTTTATCAATATAAAATGAAAACCCTTACGAGCCATTGTTTTTTACGGATTCTGTCTCTTACCGACTGTGGTAGCTGCTATTTTTAGCTCCAGAATGTTGGCTGGCTAGCCAACGGCTGTTGCTATTATTAGGCACAAAAACTACGGAACACAAAAAATAACTATACTTAGAAGCTTATTTTTTCAGTGGGGCAACATTCACTGTGTATGTTAAAAGGATCTGTCGAGGGGACGTGGTCAAGGTGGATCCCTTAAGATGATTTTCATGTCGATTCTGCTGTGGATGTTTCCTTGCCGTGTGTATGTTTTGGCCTATATGACCTAAATCAAGATCTTATTCATACTTTTGTGACCATGTTCTTGGTTTCCAGCAGTGCTAGCGTGGTGAGCTGAAGCCTTATAGCCAAATGGCCACACTCAATTACAGTACTGGTTAAATCCAACAACGGACGACATTGGCAGCAGTAGAGGGGAGTTAGATCATTTTTGTCACTCCCTTAACAGTTGCATTAACAGTTGATTCTAAATCCAGCATTGCTTCTAATTGTGTATATACTCCGCCCAAACGGGGTTTTAAGGAGAGGAGTAGGGAGGGGTTATACTGCTTTCACTTTGTCTGTTCTTGTCTGTGCTTCTGCGTGTCTTTCTTTTTGTGTTGCGTGGCCAGAAATAACTTAATAATTTGTTGGACGAATACAATTCTTATGTTTAATGTCTAAACACAACAACAACAAAAACAACAACTACTACTACTACTACTACTACTACTACTACTACTACTACTACTACTACTACTACTACTACTACTGCTGCTGCTGCTGCTACTACTACTACTACTACTACTACTACTACTACTACTACTACTACTACTACTATTAGAGCGCAATACAGTATTTTGAGTGCGCTCGCCGCGCTTAATATCTTAAAATTATCATTAAAATTATAAATAAATATTACGTAACTAAAGAAAACGATAATGATTTAACACAACATTTGATAAGTAAGATGACATGAATTGTATACACTATTTGCACAGGCACACTGACAATAATACACAATAACGCTCATCAAACAGATGTCTGGTAACAATAATTGTGGCCTAGATAGATGCTAGTTATACTACCGCCCATTGTTTTATATGTTTTTATATGTGCTTTTGTGTGGTGCTGCAGCGTTGACCAAATGCATTCCTTGTGTATCATTCACTTGGAAATAAATTATCTTGAATCTTGAATCATCTTGAAGGTGAGACTGCTTAACTATGACCGCACAATTGTATGCCACTATTGTGTTCCATGTCATACGGTGGTTCAGTGGTCACCACGCTCGCAGTGTCAAACGCTCATCTGGCGTGACGCTGGTTCCAATCGCCGTGATGACGGCAGATTTATTTATTCCAGAATTTGCCATCTGGTATTCCTCTTTATCCGGTATTTCACCACCCTTGCATCGCATTACATTACATGGTTATTGCTTTAAATCTAGCGAACTCTTTTGAACCAAATCCGGACCAGTCCTTGCGCTAGCACGCTAAAAACCCCGATAATTCTGACAAAAAAGGCAGGCGACAGTCTCCAATAAAGGTGCATACAATTAGGTTCTATAGGATCGACCAGTTGTCTAGAGCGTTAGGCTGCGCATCAATGAGTTAGATCCTGTTTTCGACCAGCGCTTTGAGATGGGCCTACCTTCACAGTAAACACCTTTGTAGCCAGTGTCCGTGCAGTCACAAGAACCATTTGCAGTTCTGCAGGTCCCATTGTTTATACACGGTTGGGGATCGCACGGATTGTGCACTGCACACACAAATACACACACACATACACACACACATTAAAATCATCTGGTTTATAGTTGTATTGGGAGTGTTGGTATGTTAACTGTTTTCATGTTTAGTTAAGACCGATTTCAATCACCAGGAAAAGGGAAGTCAAAAGGCTATTAATAAAAGATTTGGTGTGACTTACTAGAACAGGTGGTGCCCATGAACCCAGTACCAGTGCAGTCACATGACCCATTAACGGAATTGCAAACACCGTTGTTCAGGCAAGGGTTGGGATCACATGGGTCGTCCACTGCATTCGTAAACAAAGTGGAAAAATCCATAACAAATAATTCTCGTCTTAAATCACCGGTAGTGAACATACAAGTTTTAAAAACAACGGATGCTGTCCGTACTTCCTTCCACGAAATGTATTACACAAGATGTTATGTGTTTGAATTGTAAACACAATGGTAAGCTATAAACACCCATAACCATTTCTATTGTGTTCTTCTCTGCTTTTTTCTGAGAGAGAGAGAGAGAGAGAGAGAGAGAGAGAGAGAGAGAGAGAGAGAGAGAGAGAGATCACTTCGACCCCGGACGAGAATTGTCTCAGGTTCACTCTCAAAAAACTAAACCGGTTAATCAGATGCTTTGTTTGTCAAAGAACGAACTTACTGTCTTGCAAATGATCGTTATCGGCGATCGTGTCGACGGGTTCAGAACTATTTTCCAGTGCATATATTCTGACAGTGCGAAAGATGCACAACCACAATCGCCCATTAGAGTAGTGAAATCTTCGCTTCTGTATTGTTTTTCTATGAAAGTGAATGCTTCTGTTAGCCTTTGTAAAGCAGAACTGCTAAAGCATGGAGGAGAAGAAATTATGAGTCTGGACAGCCACCTGCCAGAATTCTGGGAAAATAAGCAATGGCCACAAGAATGGTTTCGGTCATTGATAATCCCACTCCCCAAGAAAGGCAGGCAGTCTGAAACGTAAATGACCAAAGACCTGACAATCCAACGAACTGCCACAAAACAGTTCGGTTAAGACTAATATCAATCACCAAGACGTCAAATGGCTATAAATAACAGATTTGTTGAAACTTACTCGAACACGTGGCGCCCATAAACCCAGTACCAGTGCAGTCACATGACCCATTCACGGAATTGCAAACACCGTTGTTCAGGCAAGGGTTGGGATCACATGGGTCGTCCACTGGATTCGTAAACAACGTTAAAACAAAAGTAACAAACAATCCTTACCTTAAATCTCTGGTAGTGAACACAGACATTGTTAAAAACAATGGAAGCTGTCAGTACTTCCGTCCACAAGTGGTATTATTTGTATGAATTGTTAACATGATAGTAATCTACGAATACCCACACACATTTCTATTATGTCATTATCTGCTTTGTTTTGTTCAGTTCTAAAACCAACTTACATGGCCAAACGACTGACAGTTCAACGGATTACCACAGAAAGATGTATGCCACATGTATATAAAAAAAAAAACTTTAAAATTGTTTTTCTTTGAACTACTCTGGAATCAGAAAGAACCAAATGTTGGTCTGTCTGTTAGTCTGTCAATCGATCAAAACTATTTCATATTTCAAGAACCATTTAACGGTTTTTGACCAAACATCATGGGCCCATTGTGAGACCGGTAGTATTCATTCATGTCGTAGCGTTTGATTTTCAAGATTTTATGTTTATAAATCAATTTCTGGAAATGTATTACAATTCATTTTGATTGTTTTGTATTTTTAAACAAATCTGAAATTTTTTTAAGGGGGGGGGGGGGGAAATAGGGGTGAGGGGAATGTTGTTGGACACTGTACACCATTCTCTTGCTAATATTTATGAGATTAATAAAGGAGTCTGTATTGTTTTTAAAAAAAATTAACATATCACACATGGCCTACGGCAAACGTTAAAAGCAATCAAAGAAAAGGCATTAAATAACTTACTGCCATCAACGTAAAGGTGCAGGTCGTTGCTAGTCCCAGATGCAGTTTCAATTTTCGGCGTCAAATAGCAGATTTTGATTTGGGACTCCCATGCAAAAGAGTGACAGGAAGTGGACTGCCGGCACTCTTTTGCACAGTCCAACTTACTCCTTGCCGAGTAGCTCACAATGGCGGACACCACGGAAAATAGGGTGCCGTTGGAACTCCATAGTTGAGAGGAAGAATCGCTCATCACAGTGGAATTTAGCGTGGTTTGTGCCATTAACAGTAAAAGGAAACGTGACGTTCTTGTAGATATTGCTAACATGTCTATCTTTGTTTTGGTTTCTGCCGACACTTCACACGCACAGTTTTTCGCTTGTCAGCTGCAGCTGTAGATCTACACTGAGACACATGAAGAAAAGAACATGTTGACGAACAGGCGTACTCGTCAAAGATCTTTCGTATCGTCTACAATGACAAGCTATAACGAGTTGTGCGCTTACTATACCGCCGCCTTAAGGTACTTTTTGAATGCATATTTGTTTGCATTATTAAGTAATCTGACAATTTAGCTATGTAAAATATAGAAAGACTGGTAAATAAATTAATTAATTAATTAAACCATCCAATTTTCTAGAGCACTTTAAAATCCCTTTATAGAAATATGTTATTTATAGAAAAATAGCTTTTATTCAAATATTACTTGTATTCAAATATCGGTTATACTCAAATATTGATTCTATCGAAGTCCTAGCGGGCTTAGATTAAATTAGTTTGTCTTAATAATTAATTAAAAATGGTTAAACAATCACATCTATTCAAATATTGCAAATATGTCAATCTTACCACGATGAGTGTAACAAGAGCCTAGATTTAAACACAGCCCTATATCTTTTGCCTTCTTTAGTCAGTGTAAACTTAGTGGGTTGATGTTAGGCTGCAGCAGACGATACAAGTTCACGGTAGGGTACACAGTTGTATACGGACGATAGCGCAGTATAGTGACATCATCCGGCTTAAGGATAGAGCTCATCTAATTTACAGCTACGCTTTTCCCTAAATTACCAATCAAACTCAAAGCGCGGCGATCTGTACCAATATACACGCTCACATGTTTTACCCACTCTCACATAACAAAACCACTTTATTGATAGCATCTATAAGATACTCCTAAATAGGCGCTACACCGCAAAGGTTGAGGGAGTGATATGGGGAGCGCAGTTTGCTCAGTGGTATACACAGTGAACACGAATGTCAGACATTGACAGGTTACACATTGCAGCCTGTACAGGTTGTGGTTCAAACCTTGCTGACGGCCTGGAGTAAGAAAGGAGTCCAAACAATAACAACAACAATAAAACACGTTGAGGCACTGCACCCCTACCTTCGGATGAGAGTATAAACCGAGGTCTAGTCTGTGCACGCACGCATTCCATCGCATGAACTTTAAAAGATCCTGACGTTCATGTCTTAAACGGGTGAGTACCGGCTGCACAAAAACACCCAGCACGCACTAAGTCCCTTCTCTTCATCCCTGATCGCACAGGATTGTGCTCAGTCGTCTGGTCGTCAGACTATGCGCCCAAAGATTGTAAGTGGGCGTGTCGGGCGGCTTGAGTTAGATCCTGTATCGGCCAGCACCTTGAGCAGCTCTTGAGCTGGAAAGGCGCTATATAAAAATAATAAAATAAATAATATCTACCTTCCTTCTTCCGTTGTTAGTGTGCTTAATTGTTGGATGTAATACGTAAAGTAGGATATGGTCAGTTTCTCAGTTAAGCGCAGCGCGACTCTGGCTTTACTGAGAATCAAAAACTGATTTCAGCGGTAAAAATGTTATTGATGTGTGTCCTGAGCAAGAGCCTCTGCATGTCGGTGAACAATCCACAAGTTTACTGGCTGGCAGTGGAATCGGAAAGGAACCACAAGTGAATGCAAATGTGCCAAAACATAACAACTGAAAGTAATACAGCAGTTCTGTACTACAGAATGTATTGTTTTCATCACACACACACGCACGCACGCGCACCCACATACTCACACACATACTCACACACACAAGATGGGCCAAGCCATTTAGATGTATTTCCAGACAATCGCACACATTGCTGAAAATCAACAGTTTTTTGTGGCGGTATTGTGACTCGGTTTTATCCCAAAGAAGCAAAGTGAAAGCCTCGAATTATGGATCGCTCTCTGAACTATCTGCAAGAAAAACAATAATCAAATTCGGTTCATGTTTAGCCAATTTTGGGTAAACGCGGAAAACGTTTTTGTGATATGATTAACATCAGCGACCTTGACCTTTTACAACAACAAAAAAAAAAACGGTCGAGTACACAAAGTGCAGAATGGCTGTTGAAGTATCTGCATAATAAAACAAATCAAAATGGGTCCCGTCAGTCTTGAGATAGGGCAAGAAATGTGTTTTGAACAAAAGAAAGACCATTTAGCAGAAGTAGTGGATTGAATAATAATTGATTTAGATACAGCGCAACAGGTGTTTAGAAAATGGTGAAGTACTATCCTATCCTATCCTATCCTGTCCCATAACCCGAAGGTCATAGGGGCACCACAGATGATCGCTTAACCAGCATACTCCATCTTTCTCTGTCCTCAGCAGCCCTCATGGCTTCGCTCAGTGTCAAACCAGTCCATTCTCGAATGTTGTCCTCCCACCTCTTTTTCGGTCTCCCCCTTCTTCTACCTCCTTGCACTGTGCCTTGCAGAATGGTCTTTGCAAGGCCTGATGATCTGGTGACGTGGCCATACCATCGGAGTTTCCGTTTCTTCACCACTGTGAGCAGGTCATCGTGTTGTCCAATGGCTTGTGTGATGGTCTGTCGGACTTCAACGTTGGTGATGTGTTGGGTATAGGAAATGCACAGAAGTCTTCTGTAGCACCTCATCTCCATGCTTTGTATTCTTCGTTGGAGATCTGCTGTGAGGGTCCATGCTTCGCAAGCATATAGGAAGATGGAGATGACCAGAGAGCGCAGCAGTCTTACTTTGGAATGTAGACTGATGGTTCTGTCTTTCCAAATGGGCTTCAACCTTGTCAGGGCAGCAGTTGTTTGTGCGATCCTGGAGAGGACTTCCTGTCGAGACCCATTGTCTGACACAATGGCTCCTAAATATTTGAAGCTGTGCACAAAGTTCAAGATCATTGTACTGTGAAGTACAATGATCTTGAACTTTGAGAATGTACAGATAACAATGATGACCAATGTTTAGTAGTAGTTAAAATATCCGCAAAGTACAAATGATGAATTTCGGTTCCGTTATTCTGGAGATAATTTTTTTTTTAAAGTGTGCTTTAAACAAAAGTGAAATTTTGCGCGACGGACCAACCGACAGACATACCGACCGACAACCGGACTGCTGCTTAAGGATGGCCCATGATGTTAAATCCATGTATACCAAAACTCAACCACATCGCTTAAGCTGTTTTTGAGATATTGAGCAAACCGTGTTTAGGACTCCAAAATGACTCCAGTGACTTTGACCTTTCCGGTAGAGAAAATGGGATGGCATGGTACGCAGGCCACAGACCTAGGCAATGTTCCTATGAAGTTTAGTCAAAATCGGTTCAGTGGTTCTTGAGATGTGGCTTCCAACGAACCGACAGACCCTTCCTCTTCACCCCCTCCCCCCTCCCTTACCCCATCCCCGATCGACAGACCGACAGTTTGGCTCCGTGCTGATTCCAGGCGATTTCAAAGTATTTCCAGATAAATGCAAAAAGGGATAAGTTCAAAAATTATGCTTACACTTACAGCCAGGAAGATGACACACATAACTGTTGTTTGGATGAAATGTTTACTTAAGGCGCTTTAAGCGCACTCAAACACACGGCATCCTTTAGAACCTGGTCCTCGGCATAGTAGTATTGTTGTCTAAAACGGCACCACGGCAACAACATTATGATGTACGAGATGTCTTTGGCGTGAGGTTGCTTGCCTTGTGCCACACATCATCATCATCATCAGCAGCAGCAGCAGCAGCAGTGGCAGCATCAACAACATAATTATTTGGTACGTAGATGTGCGCATCGTTCTGCGCATTCATAACATATTCAAGTGTTCGTCATGTCGCAGTTACATTTTCGTCCCACCCTCAACAATCCCCCACCCCACACAGCTGCATACATAAATAATCTTTGGCTGCATACATTTTCATTACTCAAGATCCAAGATCTTGAATTTCTGTGTTATTAGTGATCGCTTACGTAAAAAAAATGACATACAAAGAAATTGTCTGAGGGGACAATTATAAAATGAGGGCTACCAAACTTACTGTTCACTTAAAACCCATCACATCCCACCTCAACACCATGTTTTAAAATAATCTGATCAGTAGTTTGGGAGAAAACGTATGATCAAATTGTACTGTGTATAAGGGTGATGACAGAGTCAGGAAGAATAATCCATATCATCGACCATGTATGACGTAAGAAGGAGTGTCCCATCTCCCCTTATAAAATCTCTGCTGAACTAAAATCGCCCAGCTCGGTGATGCTGTGAAAGCATTTGTTTGTGAAGAAACAAGCGTGAGAAGTTTCAAAGTAGATTATGCGCCTTGTGTGTTCCGTGACAATCCGATCAGTGAAAATGATTATACAAAAATGGAAAAAACTGCCTTTTTACTCGTTTGTTCCCGGGAAATCTAAAACAATCAATAGTAAGTTACTTCCTTGTTCATTTAGATCTAGATCTAGGTGCCTGCCCGACAAGCAGTGTTTTTATTTAACACCAACAGAAACTGAACCGTATAGACGATCACAGAGTTTGGACTAACAAATGAATATAGATAAACATGTGCAGGAAATATCTCGTTAACAGGTGAATAGTTTGTGCAGAACATTTTTTTTTAAAATATCAGTCTTCCAGGGATGACGTCAGATGTGATATGACAACATATCAAACTACCGTATAGCTTGCCTACACCCTCCCTTCCAGTAAAAGGAAAGATTTAGTTAGTTATAATAGATTAACGTCCCCGGACACATAAGCGTATAGGGGACGGGTGAAACACCACTAAAGGAAAGAAGCACCGGTGAAGCTATTTATAGCTAGCCTGGCTGAACTAACATCAAAGCTTTGGTTGAGTCGGAGTGACTAGCGCCTTGAGCAGCTCTTGAGCCGGACAAGCGCTGTATAAGAACAATTAATTATAAGTGTGACATGTTGCTTTAAATAAAAAGATTATTTCTAATGTAATATTATCACGTCTTGCAGTTGTAAAATAAACATGGCTGTCAGCTTGGGAACCTTGTGTCAACACCATTAGGCGACGTTAGCCTTTTACCACAATGTTTGTTTTAGCGTTTTTAAATATCTATTTACACATATATTTTAAATTATTTTTTAAAAAAACTAACAAAGTTGGCCAAGATTTTGTACAGTGCCATGGCCGTGATTTTGGTCTTTATTGTTAATTTCCATTCTATAACATTCAGCTTTCTTTTTTTTTCTTTTTTTTTACCCCCTTTGGGGTGCCGGGGGTTTCAGTATAAATAGTATCCCAACTTTCTGGAAATTTAGTGCTTTAAATTCCCACTGTGGCTGTCTTTCTCATTTGTTTTTTCTCATTCCTGCTCTGTTCTATCAATCTGCTATACTATCTTTTTCTTCGCTAGACCAGTCACCTACCTTTTTTCTTGAAATGTCTTCCTGGACAAGACTCCTTATTTGTGTGTGAGGTCTGTTGGATCAGCTTGGGAATATTGGAGGCTTTCTGCCAGGTGGTCACTAGGGCTTCCTATGATGTTATTATTTAGCATTGTAGGCATTTTATATGTATGTGTTTTGTTGATATTTTATAATGATGTTTGTATTCTATTTTGTTTTTGTAAACCGGGGTTCGATAAATTAGAGTATAGCCTCAGCGTCCCCTGGGTGGGATGTCTTTATTGTAAAGTGACTGGCTGGTGGAGTGCCTTCAGTTTTACCACTAAGGTTGTTTCAGCAGATCTTTTATGCGGATCAGGGGTTGTCTGGTCCTGATTTGGCTCGGTAGAGTCCGATGGACCTAAAGCAATAATCATGTAATGTAATGTAATTCAGCTTTTTGATATTTTCCAAGACACTGGTCACAGGGAGCGAGGGGGATGGGGCGGGGGGGGGGGAGGAGTAAGAGAAAGGTTTTACGACCTTCAATTAAGAACAGGTTTTTCTTGGTTTTAAGAGAGATAATATTTTCGGTTACGCTTATGGGAACCTGTTTGAGTCGCGGTAGCACGCTGGTCTCTGATGCCGACGTTACTAGTGCCCAACGAACGGACATAGGTTGGATTCTCACAGAGGGTGAAATAACTTTATATGAGGCCGCGCTTATATCAGGTCGTCACCTGCTTTTTCGGAGGTGAGCATAAATCCTAGGTCTAGTCTGTGTGCGCACGCATTACACTGCACAGACTTTAAAGTTCCTGATGCTAATGTCCTACACGGGTGAGGGCCAGAAACACCAATACACCATAATGCTGATACAGTTGGCTTTAAGTCATGAAGAAGGTTTTAAGGAATTTGGGACATGATTCTAATGATTATCACTTGTCTTCGCTTGGAAATCGTTTTTGTTGGCTTTGCTTTAAATATCGCCTTAAAGCGCTTACTATTCAAAGTTTAGTGAGTTTGTGTGTGTGTGTGTCTGTGTGTGTGTGTGTGCGTGTGCGTACACATAAGCCTTGAAATGGGTGACTGAACTTGGTTTTTATGCAGGAAATGGGTGTGTGTATTAGCCACCCACTTTTTTCCAGCCACTCACTTTTTTCTAAGTATACAGGAGTGCTCTTTTAGTGCATGGGAGTGCAGTTGTAGTTGCATTAGAGTTTTTTAAGTACAAGGGAGTGCTCTATCCGGGACGGAGAAATTCCAGTCCATTTTCGGGAAAATTTGCAAGAAAGTTCGACCTATTTCGTCGCCTATTGGAGACGAACTAGGTCAACTTTTGAGACGGAATGAGCCAATTTTGCATAACAGTAGATTCTTACATTTTTAGAAGAAACTTTCGTTCTTTCCGTCAAAAAAACACTTTCCGATTTCTACATTTTTAGTAAAACCAAAGAGCTTATTACGGAAAGAGGGGGAACTTCCATTATGTCCTATACAAAAATGCGAGACGCTCTCACGGATTATTTCCGTTTGCTCGGGCTGGCTATATTTCATCATCTGCTATATGAATGATCTGTGCGTGATAACTTATTGAGCCTATGCCATTGCAAAAGAACATTTTTATGGCAACGTTTGCAAAAACCAAACTTTTAACCATCATTATTATTAACATTCCGCTACTGCTGTCCTTTTTTTTTGGTTGTTTTTTGTTAATGTTTACTTATTGACATTTATTAGGTGCTTTTATGCTGCTTATGTGTGTATGTCATAGGTTCGTTTTCTGCCCTGGAATTTATTATTTTTTAATCAACGGCAGATATTTTAAAATTAAAATATGCATGACAGACTGTTTCATTTATCCGAAACTGTGTAAATCCGTAATCATGAGAGACAGACAGACAGACAGACAGAGAGAGAGAGAGAGAGAGAGAGAGAGAGGTGTTGGGGGAAGAGAGAGCTCTGTCATTCAATCAATTAATCACAATAAAGCACAATAACAAAATGTTTCACTAATAGTGTGAATTTAATTTATATCAGGTGTCCCCCTATCCCCAACCCTCTCACCTCCCACATCACTGGCTTAATAACATCAGTCACTTCATGGAAAATAATTAAATAATCAGACAGAACAATCAGAACCTAGACTACAACATTCCACGCAATATAGATCTAATGGGCAGAAATTCACAGATCAGAACAAGGACTAAGTTTCTACATTACATTTTTTTCCCCGTTTACACTCAAACGAAAAGGGATTACAACAGATCAAGGACCATTTTTGTGCCTAGGTAAGGGGTTATCTTGCACAGTATTTGATCACGAGGAGAAAACAGACTTAGTCTAATTTAACTTGTTAACATAAGCAGTTTGACGAAGCCAAACTGCCAATCTGACAACATCTACTTTTGAAATGTAAGCACAAATATAATAGTCAAACAACCTAGAAACAACGTAAACAGTGAGCGACCTTTTGAACGTAAACTGTCAGCAAGCAAACAGTTTTTGTTTTAGCACATAGAATAGATATAACATGAATCACTGAAGCCTCTCCCCGATTGTTTTAACAACACTGCAGCGGTCTTGGTTTAGGCCTATATAAACACACAAAAAGGAAGTTTTTCGATTGCAATTTACCTTTCTTTGTCTCTTGGAAACTTGAAAAAGAACTTGCCAACACAATTTTTTTGTATCTGGCATTATGGCAATTGATGGCTGTGCATAAGTCACCGCCCTGTTTTACTCGGTCGCCTTTTGTCTTTCTGCCTATCCTATCCTATCCTATCCTATCCTATCCTATCCCGTAACCCGGAGGTCGTAGGGGCACCAAAGATGATCGTTTAACCAGCATACTCCATCTTTCTCTGTCGTCAGCAGCCCTGATGGCTTCGCTCAGTGTCAAACCAGTCCATTCTCGAATGTTGTCCTCCCACCTCTTTTTCGGTCTCCCTCTTCTTCTACCTCCTTGCACTGTGCCTTGCAGAATAGTCTTTGCAAGGCCTGATGATCTGGTGACATGGCCATACCATCGGAGTTTCCGTTTCTTCACCACTGTAAGCAGGTCATCGTGTTGTACAATGGCTTGTGTGATGGTCTGTCGGACTTCGTCGTTGGTGAGGTGTTGTGTATAGGAAATGCCCAGAAGTCTTCTGTAGCACCTCATCTCCATGCTTTGTATTCTTCGTTGGAGATCTGCTGTGAGGGGCCATGCTTCGCAAGCATATAGGAAGATGGAGATGACAAGGGATAATCCCCTGCAGACCGTGAGTTTACTTTTAACCTATTAGTTTTATTTAATTGTAATGGTTTAGATCTAGCACTTTTTTCGGCAGAGGAGTTGATCAAGGCGCTGGCCGATACGGGATTTTACTCATCCCACCCGAGGCGCCCACTTGTAGCCTTTGGGTGTATAGTGTGAGGCCCAGACCACTGAGAACAATCTCGGGCTAGTTCACCTACAACAGTCAACAAGGGCTTAGGAAAATACACAACCACTAGCACTGCAAGGTTATTGTGTGTGGTGTGGGTTGTTTTTGTCAGTAAAGCTCGCTGACTTCACAATGGCGCAATACCTTTGCTGCATTTTAACCACTGTTAGTCGACCTTCAATGATTGATTGTTTTTCCTCGAAATAGGAAAACTGAACACAAAATCCTTCTGTACAAACGGAACCATCAGTGTTTGTACACCCGACGCTTGACAGAAGTCATGTTAAGATGACAGCAGAACGTCCCTTGGGATCAATGCTTCTGTGTGATTACCAAGCAAACCAAGTCAATGGTTTAAAGTGCTTTCCTATGGGGGGGGGGGAGGGGGGAAGTCGAGATAAAACAAGTTCGCCAATTCTTACAAAAATTAACGCTGCGACGGCTTTTTGCTTATATATTCATACTTTTTTTCATGCCCTATATTTGCGAAAATTCAATGTAAACTCCGTGTCTGAGGCATTTGAGAGAATGTAATTTAAAATGCTTCGTTTCTCTATCACTCAGGAAACAAGTAGTTTTCATTTGGTTTGACAGACGTCCCCACTTGCTGTCGGTGATCTCAGCCGTTCGTGTGCAGCTTTAACACCCACAAGTGAAAGGTCACGAACACCAATGCCCAAATGTGAAATGTGATTTCTTTAGATCTATCTTTTCCCTGAAGTAATGATGATGATGATGATGATGATGATGATGATGATGATGATGATGATGATGATGATGATGATGACGATGATGATGATGATGATGTAATCTTGTATTGTGCAGGTCTACGCAAAAACAGATTATGTTCATTGCGCTCAACAAAATTAGTTGTATATATTTTGTTTATTACGTAGGTATTATGACATCCAAAATAATTTGATTTAATGTAAGGGATCTTTCTCAACCATTTATATGTGAAAATGGAGATCTGTAATTATTTAGAGTCTTAAAACATAATATGAATCCAAGCGCTAGAAGTGAGCCAAACTCTCTTGCTTCTGCAGATCAAGGATGGTCCGAATATAAGAAAACTGTTGATTTCATGTAACAGGGATACATTTCAATGTTAAAATTTGAAGTAGGCCTAGCTTCAGTGATAGAGCAATAGTCAATGCTTCAGCGGGACTTAAGTCACCACGAAACCAGAAATAGATCCTGCATTGAAAGCGCGCCAACCGAGCATCGTTTATTTGCAATTCGTGCATTATGAAGTGCCTGCTCAAGATTAGGTGTATGAAACAAAACAGAAACTGCCAGAGAATCACGCACACTGTACTGGGAAGATCCCTACTATCTTGATAAGTTGATTGATGTGCGCTATACTCTCCTTATTGTTGCAGACTATAGACCCAGTCCCTCGTTCATTGACACCACAGATCGACGTAATGGAAAGCGGAGATTGGCGGTGTCCAAGCAGGACCCAGCCATACGCCGGTGATTCGTGTCAGGTCGCTCTGGTACGCGTAGTTCCACACCGCATGCGCTGCACCATCCACAGTCATCTGCAAACAATATACGCATTGCTACTGAAATCAAGCGTAAGACGCAAACGTTTTTGCTCCAGTCAGCGGTCTGTCCTTCAATAAAGAAGCCAAAATAGACGTTAGCCGCACACTCCTAGACGCCACTAATTACGGTTTGATTCTTAACAAAGCTTAACTTTAACCTATCAACAAACGATGTCTTTGGAAAATTAGTGTCAATCGTACTTACGCCTCTATTCAGTTGTCAAAATTCCATTATTAAAACAGACTATAGGCTGTTGGCTCTCAGTGGCGACGACTGACTCGGACATCATTATTGACAATCGATTGGGAGACGTAATTTCTGACACTGTAGCAAGTGCGTTTTAAAAAACATTATTTAAAATTTTTTAAAAGTTTTTTTGTTGTTTTTACAGAAACTAGAAATTAATTCAATTTGTTATTTTAGCATCTTAGTCGGGAAAAAAACAACTCTTAATCCATCCATCCATAGAGAGAAACCATGTAAGATGTGACGAGTATAGCAGCTGCCGATAGAGATAGCCAAAAAGGGTGGGAGGGGGTGGGGTGAGGGGGAGGAAAGGAAACCTGAGGTAGCCAAAAAAGTTGAACTCGAAATTGAAGAGAAACTTCCTGCTGCGATATTTGTATTTAAAGAAGACGATACTGTGTTAACGCAATATCATTCCTGCATAACTCAATTTTTTTGGCGACCCTGAGTAAGCCGCCCTGTCCTGATTTAGTCCACAGCTTTTAGCAGCTCTTTCATTTGGTAAGTGCGCTATATAATAATGGTACAGGACGCAGTCAATATAAAAATTTCAAAAAATAAAAATTCGATTTTCTTCCGTCTTCTAATAGCGATCTCCCTGCCTTTACACCACCTGTTTGAGTGATGGATGTGTATTTGGTGTGTGTGAGGGTGGATGAGACAGGTGAGCGTGTATGCTGGTATAGATCGCCGCGCTTTGAGCCTGACTGATTTGGGGAAAGGCGCGTATATAGCATTCTGTATTATTATTATTATTATTATTATTATTATTATTATTATTATTATTATTATTATTATTATTATTATTCTTACTATTATTCTTATTATTATTATTATTATTATTATTATTATTATTATTATTATTATTATTATTATTATTATATCACAATAATACAATAATTGAAGTAAGTCTTTAATATTGGCCATTTTATCATTTATTTAAGCAATTTAAGTCTCGCATCACTTAACATTTGTAAAAAAAAAGACTTAAAAAATTGAATTGAATCGAATTTTACATTTTGTAATCTGAATCTAGCACCAACCTGCAATAAGGTCTTGGAGAGGAACTCAAAGACGATAGTGAAGTTGACGCCGACCATGAAAGGGAAAGGGTTGATGGAACTGGTAAAGATAGTGCTCACGTTGCCGCTAGCAAGCATTGTTTGGAACATGGTTTGGTTGTAAGCTGTGTCCAGCCGGCTCCGATACTCTCCTACGAAATACTGGTTAGGCGTCTCCGTGAGCCTAATGGCGGCCCTGTCCAAAGACAATGATAATGATGGTGACACGTCTAGTACAACTCGGGGAAACAGTGGTCCAGTGGTCCAAAGCTTTGGGTGTAAAACGCTCGCCTGGCGAGGCGCTGGTTCCAATCTTGACGATAACGGAAAAGTTATAATTCACAGGAGTCGGATTTTTTTAACTACTTATTACTACAAATGTGTTATATCTCCCCTGTGTCGCTGCAGCGGCAGGCTGAGAAAATTGAGGTTGCCCAGTATCGCACAGTGGTCAGGGACGTTAATAATAATAATTGTAGCCGAGCGGAATACTTGACTCCCGCCTCTCGGCCACGCCCTTGAGAACACGGCCCGACCTGAATTGTTATTTTCATGTATCCCACATAACAGAGACATAAAAATAATTGCCTTGCAAGGCGGTGAAGCGTGTTAATAGTAAACCGGTTTTCCGGCTACTAGTGCCACGACACTCTCTAAAAGTCACTGCCACTGACTTGCATAAAATGCCTGCCGACAATGTAGTCCTGCTCACCACCAAAAGGATAAGGCGAATGGTCAGGCGGTGAGAACATAATCGCGTCGCCTTCTCCTGCATAACCCAATGGCCATTCCAAAGGATTCTGCACAGCACCCAAGGCTAGATTACCAAACAAATGGAAGGTAGACAATCTCTCTCCCAAGCGTGAACCAGTCGCCTTCCATTCCGCCACATATGAGAATAGGAGGTAACTGGTTCACGCTTGGGAGAGAGATTGTCTACCTTCCATTTGTTTGGTAATCTAGCCTTGGGTGCCTCCTGCAGTGCAGAATCCTTTGGTGTGGCCATTGGGTTATGCAGGACAGGGCGACGCGACATATGTTCCGCCTGACCATTCGCCTTATCCTTTTGGTGGTGAGCAGGACTACATTGTCGGCAGGTTCTTTATGCAAGTCAGTGGCAGTGACTTTTAGAGAGTGTCATGGCACTAGTAGCCGGTAAATCGGTTTACTATCAACACTCTTCCCCGACTTGCAAGGCAAATATTTTTATGTCTCTGTTATGAGGGATACATAAAATTAGTAATTCGGGCCGGGCCGTGTTCCCAAGGTGGTGGCCGAGAGACGGGAGTCAAATACTCCGCTCGGCTACATAATAATAATAATTAACATTTATACAGCCCCCTTCATCTCTAGAACTCATAGCGATTTACAGCAGAGCAAGAGAAAAGGTTAAATAAATAAATAAATAAATAAATAAATAAATAAATAAATAAATAAATAAATAAATAAAGCAAAAGTAAAACATAAAATACCAAATTAAAAAGCAAACTCACACTCACTCTCACACCCACCCACCCACATACCCACACACCCACACACCCACACACACACACACACACACCCACACACACACACACAAACGCATGTTACGGTGTTTGTAAATACGAAGGAAAGTTCCTATCCTTTCCTAACCTATCTTATCCCGCAACTCGGAGGTCGTAGGGGCACCACATATAATCGTTTAACCAAAGTATTCCATCTTTCCCTGTTCTCAGCAACCCTGATTGTTTCGCTCAGTGTCAAACCAGTCCATTCTCGAATGTTGTCCTCCCCACCTCTTTTTCGGTCTCCCTCGTCTTCTACCTCCTTGCACTGTGCCTTGCAGGATGGTCTTTGCAAGACCTGATGATCTGGTGACGTGGCCAAACCATCGGAGTTTCCGTTTTTCACCACTGTGAGCAGATCATCGTGTTGTCCAATGGCTTGTGTGATGATCTGTCGGACTTCGTCGTTGGAAATGCCCAGAAGTCTTCTGCAGCACTTCATCTCCATGCTTTGTATTCTTCGTTGTAGATCTGCTGTGAGGGTCCATGTTTTGCAAGCGTATAGGAAGATGGAGATGACAAGGGAGCGCAGCAGTCTTACTTTGGAATGTAGGCTGATGGTCCTGTCTTTCCAAATGGGCTTCAACCTCGTCGGGGCAGCAGTTGTTTGTGCGATCCTGGAGAGGACTTCTTGTATGGAACCATTGTCTAATACTATGGCTCCTAAATATGTGAAGCTATGCACTGTGTTGAGGGATTGGCCTTGGACTTTGATGTCCGTGTTGATGCCATTGGTGTCGTTGGTCATCATTTTGGTCTTCTCTGCACTTAATTCCATTCTATAGGCTCTGGAGGTGGTGTCATACAGGCTTTTGATGACTTCAATAATTTTAGGGCTGATGTTGTACACTCTCATGGTTGCCCACAGAGCTGCATGCCAGACTCGGTCAAACGCCTTTTTGAAGTCTACGAACACATGATATAGATGTTATTTGTCCTGTAGGTATTTTTCGCAGATTATTCTGAGGTTGAAAATTTGTTCAGTGATACTTCGCCCTGCCCTGAATCCTGCTTGTTCTTCAGCTATGATTTGTTCAGCTTGGGGTTTCAACCTGTTGAGTATTATTTTCAGGAGGACCTTGCGGGGATGGCTGATGAGGCTGATGGTGCGGTAATTTTTACATTCCTGAAAGTTACCTTTTTTGGGAAGAGTGATGACAAGCCACTGGGTCCATGGTGTAGGCCACTCCCCACTCTGCCAGATCTTGTTACAGATAATGGTGAGTGCGTCAATCATCGCTTCTCCTGCTTGAAGCAGTTCCGCGGGGTATGTTGTCCACTCCCGCTGACTTCCCCTTCTTCAGCGATTGCACTGCTGTCTCAACTTCTTCTCGGAGAATTGGGAGGATTTCTTCTTCTTCTTCTGTGTTCTCAGGACATGCTAGAACTGATGTGTCTCCGTTTGGTGTGTGGTTGTAAAGGTCAAAGCAGTACTCTGTCCATCGGTCCAAGACTTCTTGTTCTTTTGTAAGGCATATGCCAGACTTGCTTTGGATCGTGGAGACCTTGGGCTGTTTAACACTTGTCAGCCGCTTCACAGTCTGTTAGGCCTTCTTGCTGTTGTTCTTGTTCAGATTGTTCTCAATTTCCTGGCATTAATCTTCTATCCAGTTCTCCTTTGCTGTGCGCATGCATTTTCGGATGTCATTGTTGATTTTTCGGTAGGTATCAGCTCCCTGTGAGGTGTTCTTTTTCTTTTTCATCTCTCTTCGTTTATCACACAGTTCCAAAAGTTAAGGTGTGATCCACAGCTCCTTTTTTGGCCGGTGCTTTCCAAGGATCTTCGTAGCGGCATCTGTCACAGCTGAGTTGAAGGTGGTAGTCATGGTGTTGACATCTACTTCCCCAGCTCCCAAAATAAGCAGTGGTGAAAATTTCCCTCCAATTGTGGCCTGAAATATTTCTGCCACCTCTGGGTCTTGCAGTTTGTCCAGGTCGAACTTCAGTCTAGCGCACTTCCGATGTCTGGTCCTGGAAAAGTGCTTATCCTGCCAATGTTGATGCATGATCTGAAGCGTTTCTTGACCATGACATAGTCGATCTGGTTGTGATGCACCCCGCCGGGACTTTGCCATGTCCATCGTCTGGATTTTTTGTGGATACCAAGCGTGTTTCCCAGTATCAGATTGTTGTATCAGGCAAACTCCAAGAGTTTCAGACCCCTGTCATTTGTTTTGTTGTTGCAGTGGGGTCCACATGTGTCTTCCCAGTTATGGTGCGCATCTTGGCCAACCTTGGCATTCCAGTCACCTTCCACTATGACTATGTCCTTCTTCGACACTTGGTCAAGGACAGCCTGTGGATTTTCAAAGAAATCCTCCACTTTGCTGTCGTCATAGTCTGATGTTGGGGCATAGGCTTGGATGATGGAGATGTTGAAAGGGGATGCTCTCAGACGGATGCTAATGAGTCTACTGGAGACTGGGCGGCAACCCATGACAGTGGCTAGAATGTTCTTGTGGACCAAGAATCCAACGCCGTGTTCGTGCCTGTCATCTCTTTCGCTGAAATAAAGCTTGTGGCTTTTGTCGGTCGTTGTTTCACCTATGCCTTTGCAGCGCAGTTCGCTGATCCCTAAAACGTTCCATCGATAGTGGTCCAGCTCGTGGGCCAGTTCTTCTAATTTTCCCTCCGCATTTAGGGTCCTGACATTCCAGGTTCCTATGACGATGTTGGTTCTGGTGCGGATCTTGCTAAGTTGTCCATCAGTAGCACACTTGTCATCTCCGTCCTGGTGGCCAACGGAAGGCGCGGTCCTTGGTGACCCCCGAACGACGACCGATCCGGTATGGAGTAAATAGTTTTATTCATCATGCAGTGTGTCTTGGGCAAGAAGGACCTGGCAGGGCCCAATCCTCTCCAGGCTGTTGGCCACAGCCGATATCCACGAATACAGCGTGGCTCGCTTGGCCCCGAGCACGTGGTCGTTGAACCTGTAGTAACATGAGGTTCCTCCGTCCTGGCGGTGACTTTTGTGTAGATGACTTTCGCCCAGTGATGCCGTGCTGACATCACCCTTGTTAGTCGCTTCTTACGATACGCCGGGAAACGTTGGGTCTATTCTAATCAGTGCCCGAACCCACGGGAAAGTTCAGGATCGAGATTTAAGAAAAACGCAGATTTTAAAAAAACAACACATGCTGTTAGATTTTAGCAGGTGCAAGTTGGCACCTTGCGCGGCTTGAGTTTCCCGTCAACGTCTTGAGCAGCTCTTTGAGCGCTAAAGAAGAACAATTTCTGTCTTTCTTTTCTCGTTTAACGGTTAACTGATTGGGCCATTGCACTGCTCTCTCCATGCAGCTGTTATCATGTTTTACTTAAGTTTTATCTCCAAAAATAGTCTTGGGAAAAAAGCACTCAAGTTCAAAGGGGACTACACACAGCCTGACTGAGACTCACCCAGAGAGGCTAATGTATGCCTGGGAGAGTCTCAGCTACGCTGTTTGGGGGCACTACTTACTTGTTTATGGTGGGATTAGCAGTGGTGTTGATCAGCACGCCGCGCATACAGCCTTTCCAGCCAACGCCCAGAGGTCGAGGTGCATTGTGAGTCGTTCCCAGAGCCTTAACACAACATAACCTAGCTTAACATAACATTGCATAGCATACTTTATACATAACATAAGCATAACCAAAGCATAAAAAATAACATGCTATATTATGTTAAGTTATGTTATGTCGTGTTCAGGCCCTGGGAACGACTTAGTGATGACCACTATATTTTACTATGAACCAATGCCGTGAAATCCAGGTCATTGCTTATAGGAAAAGGTTCATAACCGAATGCTGGATAATCATGTACAAAGAGAACTGTAACTCAGTGATCCCCATGAAGGTTTCACATCTGAAATGACACACCACACTACATTATACCTAACCATGGAATTTGTCTTTTTTAAGTTTTAGGAATATTGCATTGTTTGGACAGGCTGCAATCAAGGTATAGCTTATTTTGCCTGGTCATGTGGAAAATACTCGTCTAGCTCTATTAGGAACAGACAGCAAGTTTAGAAAGAAAATTAGAGAAAAATGATTTAAAGGCATAGATTCAGACCGAAGCAGAGTTTGAACAAAGTTTATGCCTCCTATAAGTATACAATATGATTCTCTGCGGTAGCCACGGTCAGGTGTGCGTTTTAAATACTCTGACTCTGAGCACAGCGAGCGTCGCTTACCGCATTTCTGAAGATCCTCTGGTTGCAGGTGGCACCAGACCAGACGTCGTCCACACAGGAAACGGTGGCGACGTCATTAGAGGTCATGTAGTCGTCATCACATCTGAGGATCTGGCCCTGTAATGAGTGAGCGTCTCTCACGCCCCATGACACATTTCGCACGTGCGCGCCCAGAGTCTCCGGACAGATTTGCACTACAAAAAACGGAATTTGACTAGTTACAACAGCGTTAGGAATCTCGATCTGTTATGTAACACAGCGTTTTTAACAGAGAGGGATGTGTCTTCCAGATGCCATCGCAATTTCAGTTTCCTTTCTTAATCAAGGATCTAGTGGCTTCTGTTCTGTTTACTTTCAGTATTTTACATACTTTTTGTTGTCCTAGCAAAACTTGCCGGCTGTCAACCGTTAAGTAACTAATAATTGAGACCTTAAAAGGCCCCACATTTGAAGGCTTTGTTTACCTTTAGCGAAAACGGATTTACCCTGAAATTAGCATTGTTATCACATGACACAATGATAAAGTGGTCTTTCTAACCAACCGCTAAAGATTGAATTTTCAAATTCCATTCTGAGAGGGAGTTATATCCCCTGATTAACGGTACATCGAATACCATAACCTTTGACCCTATTTATGAGCGAACAACGAAGCTGAAGAGTGAGTCTTTGGTGTCTTGGGTAAGGTAGGGTCTATTTTATCAACATAGAACGAAAACCCTTACGAGCCATTGTTTTTACGGATTCTGTCTCTTACCGACTGTGGTAGCTGCTATTTTTAGCTCCAGAATGTTGGCTGGCTAGCCAACGGCTGTTGCTATTATTAGGCACAAAAACTACGGAACATAAAAACATAACTATACTTAGAAGCTTATTTTTTCAGTGGGGCAACACTCACTGTGTATGTTAAAAGGATCTGTCGAGGGGACGTGGTCAAGGTGGATCCCTTAAGATGATTTTCATGTCGATTCTGCTGTGGATGTTTCCTTGCCGTGTGTATGTTTTGGCCTATATGACCTAAATCAAGATCTTATTCATACTTTTGTGACCATGTTCTTGGTTTCCAGCAGTGCTAGCGTGGTGAGCTGAAGCCTTATAGCCAAATGACCACACTCAATTACAGTACTGGTTAAATCCAACAACGGACGACATTGGCAGCAGTAGAGGGGAGTTAGATCATTTTTGTCACTCCCTTAACAGTTTCTGGCTCGTCTGACTCCCCTGGATCTGGTTCCCATGGCTTGCAGTTTTCTGAAATGGTTTCGTCGCCTTGGGTGGCCCTAGCGTCTTCTCATAGGCGATGAGATATCTTTCAGCAGCCTCAGCAACGTCTTTTAGCGTCTGTAACTTTTGTATTTCCAAGTGGATCGCAAGGTCCTTAGGGCAGGCGTTGAGTAATTGCTCCCTCACGATCAGTTCATGCAGACTCTCGTAAGTCTTCCCTTTGCCTGATAATTCCACCCACTGGTGTAGATATGACGACAGGCGCTCCACAAACTGCTTTGGCGTCTCGTCTGACAGAGGTCGGCATTCACGAAAGCGTTTACGGTAGCCCTTCTCTGTAAAGTTGTAGCATTGCAACAGGGCCTCTTTCAAAACATCGTAGTCTTTGGCGTCAGCATTCGACAGTCTGCTGTAGACATCGAGCGCCTTCCCCGTCAGTAGTGCGCTGAGTATGATCGCCCAGCCTTGACGTTGCCATTTAGCACTTTCGGCGAATCTTTCGAACCTCGCCAGATAGCTGTCGATCTGGTCCTTTTCGTCGACGAAAGCTGGCATATTTGGAGCCGTATGGTCGTTAGTGACTTGTGGCGCATGCTGATTGTTTTGGATACGCGCCAGCTCTAGCTGGTGCTGACGCTCAGCTTCTCTTTCTTGCCGCTGCTCTTCTCTTTCTTCACGGCGACGTTGCTCCTCTATTTCTCTTTCTTCACGACGTCGTTGCTCTTCTTTTTCTTGCCGCTGCTGTTCAATTTCTAGACGCTTCTGTTCTAATTCTATTTCTTTTTCAAGACGCTTCTCTTCCAATTCTCTTTCTCGTATTCTCTCCTGAGACTTGACGTAATCCGTCAGCTGCTTGCCTTTTAGATTCAGTTCAATCCCTCTCTGCCAGAAGTCAGCCATCTTAATGCTTTTCTGGAAAGTTCTTTTCTGGAAAGTTCTTTTCTGGAAGTTTCTTTTCTGGAAGGTTCTTTTCTGGAAAGTTCTTTTCTGGAAAGTTCTTTTTCTAGAAAGTTCTTGACTGTGCTGCACCCTTCTAGACTGTTCTAGAACAGCACGCTTTCTGCAGTAGCGCTGATGCTTGTCACAAGTCGCCTTCGCTGACGCAGGCCCCGCTGTCCTCGTCGTATGCGACGCTGCACCACGCTGGTGTTGATGTATATGCTCCTGTGCTGAAGTAGACGCGACGTCCGCTCGTCGCTCTCTCTAATACTGGCGATGTAGCTCCGAGACTGTCCCTCGACGTAGTCTTACGGCAGCCACGTAGTCCCGATCTGTTGTTCGCTCACGAAGCAACTCTTCAGCGACTACACGCCCTTGCAGTCAACCCGAATCTATCGGGGATGTAGTCCCAGTATGTTGGCCCCTCCCGACGCAACTTGTTGGCGGCTACCCTCGATGACTGCCTCTCGTAACGTTGACTCGCTTGTTGTAGCAGTTGAACCCTTGGCTATGGCATAGATCCCGGCTTGGCCCCCAAAATGTTACACTCGATCGATGTTGGTGTTTTTCTATCAGTATTTGATTCAGCCCCAATGCTGATGTACTGATGAATGTAGCTCAGATTCGTTTATCCACGCAGCCTGCTCACTCAGCAACAAGTCAAAGTCTTCGTATGAAGTTTTCCACTTTTATTCGGCACACATCAACAACTGCATACAATCGCTTTTCCACTCTCAACTTTTTACTTTCCAACTCACTATCAACAATCTCTTTTCACAACACAGTGTGTCCATTATATATTTTTTTCTCTCAACTCGAGATGACATCAGGACGTTATAGAATGACGCGTTACAACCAATCAGAATTAACTTCGTCATCACTGTTTTACGTCATACAACCTGCCTTTCTGTCAAAAGAATGTTCTCAAAAATCCCGAAACTTCGATCGATAGTAAACAAGCAGATCGTGAAAATTCTCCAATAATATCGACTAACGAAAATTATCAACGTTATACAAAGCTTCTTTTTACAACAATGCAAACTCATATCAAAGGTAAATACACTCTATTATTGCTTGCTTTGCCAAATAAAACGAACAGATCTATCGCGCGCGTTTCACACATAATATCGTGCACATTTCACACGCACCATCATGCGCGTTTCAACGTAACAGCATTTTATATGTATGTGTTTTGTTGATATTTTATAATGTTTGTATTCTATTTTGTTTTTGTAAACGGGGGTTCGATAAATTAGAGTATAGCCTCAGCGTCCCCTGGGTGGGATGTCTTAATTGTAAAGTGACTGGCTGGCGGAGTGCCTTCAGTTTTACCACTAGGGTTGTTTCAGCAGATCTTTTATGCGGATCAGGGGTTGTCTGGTTCTGATTTGGCTCGGTAGAATCCGCTGGACCTAAAGCAATAATCATGTAATGTAATGTAATTCAGCTTTTTGATATTTTCCAGGACACTGGTCACAGGGAGCGAGGGGGATGGATGGGGGGGGGGGGGGGGGGGGGGGCGGGCGGAGTTAGAGAAAGGTTTTACGACCTTCAATTAAGAACAAGTTTTTCTTGGTTTTAAGAGAGATAATATTTTCGGTTACACTTATGGGAACCTGTTTGAGTCGCGGTAGCACGCTGGTCTCTGATGCCGAAGTTACTAGTGCCCAACGAACGGACATAGGTTGGATTCTCACAGAGGGTGAAATAACTTTATATGAGGCCGCGCTTATATCAGGTCGTCACCTGCTTTTTCGGAGGTGAGCATAAATCCGAGGTCTAGTCTGTGTGCGCACGCATTACACTGCACAGACTTTAAAGTTCCTGATGCTCATGTTCTACACGGGTGAGGGCCAGAAACACCAATAAGCCTATACCATAATGCTGATACAGTTGGCTTTAAGTCATGAAGAAGGTTTTAAGGAATTTGGGACATGATTCTAATGATTATCACTTGTCTTCGATTGGAAATCGTTTTTGTTGGCTTTGCATTAAATATAGCCTTAAAGCGCGTACTGTCCAAAGTTTAGTGCTTTTGTGTGTGTTTGTGTGGGTGGGTGGGTGTGTGTGTGCGTGTGCGTGTGTGTGTGTGTGTGTTTGTATGCGTACTGCGGTATTAAAACTGTTCTGTTTCCTTGCAAACAGCCGCCAGCATATTTGTTACGGTACAACATATATGTTTGTTGTGGTTTGATTTTCAAGGCCACGGGGCCATTATTCTAAAACAATGAGGGTGTTTGAAATGATCGGTGCGGTAAAGGAGAGTGGGGGTCAGAGGTAACGGGGTTTGTTATGGTTGAGAGGGATGACTGAAGTTGAGCAGACCGTTACAAACGACATAGGTCGTTTTGCTGTGTTTACTTTGCACAACGTCAAAGGTACTTTGTGTCGTCATCGTTGGTAATTTTGTTTACGAAGATGTGATTAAAATGAAACACACCACTTGTCTTACTAGCGCACGCACGCACTCGCGCACACACACGTATGAACACACACCACACAACCGTCCCCCTCACCCCACCTCTACACCACACAGCCCCTACAGAGGCAATACATTTCCATGGAGCGTAAAGAAACGAAGATGGAGAGAAAAAAAAGAGAGGGCGGTGGATAGATAGATGATAGATACTAGATGGATTACATAGATTAGATAGGCTAGATTAGATTAGATAGGATAGATTAAATAAGATAGGATAGTTAGAAAGGATGTATAGGATAGGAGGATAGAGATATATTAGATATAGATTAGATTGGATGGATAGATAGATATTAGATTAGATTAGCTTAAACGGATGGAGATATGGACGGATGGATCCAACAGCGTTAGCCTGTACTATGATATTGTACTGGCTGATCCCTGTTTCCCCTAGATCTGTGCTTCCACAGGTCTATATTTGCCCGGCTCGTTGTTCCATTATCTTCCTTAGAATAAGTACCCCGAGGTCTAGTCTGTGTTCACATGCATTTCATCACACTGACGCTCATGTCCTTGACGGGTGAGGGCCAGTTACCTCCAAAACACCCAGCAAGCACAAGGTTCCGTCCTTCCCCTCCAGCCGGACGCCCAGGAATGTGCTCAGTTGTCTGTTCCGTTAGACGATAGAGTATGTGCTGGTTGTACTCCTTCAGATAGATAAACATAGCGTACGCATTTAAATATCCTGACGCTCATGTTCTAGGCGTGCGAGTGCCAGCTACACAAGTACAACCAGCAAAGCACTAAATCCCTTCACCTCCCAAGGTTGTGCTCAGTTGTCTGGCGAGTCAGATGATTAACCTAAGGCAGCAAGGGGGCGCCTCGAGCGGCTTAAGTGAGATCCTTATCGACCAGCGCCTCTAGAAGCTCTGAGCTTAAATAAACAGTGTTATAGAAGAACTATGTAAGAACACGCAACTGGCTTTACTGCTAGCAGGACTTCACTTACAAAAGTAGATAATCCCCTGCAGAGTTTACTTTTAACCTATTAGTTTTATTTAATTGTAATGGTTTAGATCTAGCACTTTTTTCGGCAGAGGAGTTGATCAAGGCGCTGGCCGATAAGGGATTTAACTCAACCCACCCGAGGCGCCCACTTGTAGCCTTTGGGTGTATAGTGTGAGGCCCAGACCACTGAGAACAATCCGGGGCTAGTTCACCTACAACAGTCAACAAGGGCTTACAAAAATACACAACCAAGGATGGGCAAGTAGCGAGAGTAGCGACTACATTTTGTAGTTTCGCTACTATTTGGAGTAGTTTGCATACCTGTCAAGTGCTACGGATTTTTGCGTAGCGCTACGCATTTTAAACATTTTCCCATTGCTACGGCGTATCACAAAGTTGCTACGCAATTTTTCAAAAGTGACTTTTTAACCAAGGGGGTTTTTGCGCGAACGTAGTCTGTTCCAGTCGAGTCCGGTTTAAAGACACTTAGTAAAAGCACCGCACTTCTGCAACACGTGTTCGTTCAGAACTTCAGTCTACGATCAGTCTTTGTGTCATTAACATTATTCATTTCTCTTTGATTACTTTCATATTATATCAGCTGCCATTTAGTTATATTTTTATTAAATTAATTGGTATAAGCTTTTGTGCAATGCTAATAGTTCTTTTCTTGGCATTGTAAACCATGTTTTGTGAATAAGCAAATTTGTTTGGGGAAAAAAAGTTCATCTGCTTTTTCTGTGTCAGTGATTGTCTCCCTTTTTGTTTATTTTTAAAAAATGATTGCCTAGCTTATTTTCTGTCTGTATGTTTTATTTATTTATATATATATTTTTTGCATTTTCACTTTTATTTTGAAAAACGTACATGAAAATGTTTATAATGATAATGGTAATAGCTAAAGTGTTGTGCATTAATAAGATTTTACAATAAATTTGTAAACACATTGGATGTGTGTGTTTATATTGGATGCAGAAGTTTCCAGTTTTGTTGCGAATCGCGTGATTCACATTAGTGCTACACCAAACCTCCATTTGCTATGGTTTTTCTGTTAAATTGCTACACCACAACCCAAAAACCCCTTGACAGGTATGAGTTTGTAACGATCCAAACTACATAATTGTAAAAAAGTAGTTGTAAAAGCAGCGAACTACTAATTTGTCAGTAGCGAAGTAGCGAAAATGTGTTTTTCGCTACGCTACTTGCCTTGCCGTGTGACTTGCATTTTCAGTCAAGCCGAAGCGAGTGCTTTCTCGCGCGAGATTGATCGCTCGCTCAGCGAACGGAAGCATGATTGTGATAGGCTGAAAGCAAAAGCCAGCCACGTGACTTTAAAAAGCGCGCGTCAGTCATCTCAGTCTTGTTGTTTGGGGACATTAATTTATTCAACAAACAACAAACAACATCTCAGTCTTTGTTCGGGCAAATCAAGCACAGAACGCATAAATTTTAGACCGCAGAAGATGGAGAAACTTCCAACTTTGTTTAAACCATATATAGAATATATATATATATATATTATTCCTGAGGACGAACACCTCATTGCCCAGCAGTGCAGCAGTTGAGCATTTGTTTAGTCAGGCTGGACTTATTTTAACTAAGATCAGAACTAGAGTTACTGATTCTAACTTTGAGGCAAAAGTGTTGGTTAAGTACAATTCTAAGAAAGGTTTTTAAGGAAGTGTAAGTGTTTTCTTGATTCATTGAATGATTAGTTGGACTGCAGTCTGTGTGTATTTATTTTGTTAAAACTAATTTGGCCCATTTATTCTCAACTGCCTGTACAACCTTATGGCTGTATTTATGTTTTGTATAAGACATAACAGAGTACATATAACTTTTTTTTTCTATTGTTGACTTTTATTATTAATATTTTTTTTTGTATTTTGCAAATGGTATATTTATACCATACATAATGTATTAAGTGTGCTCCTATATAATGATCTTGACTTGCAATGTATCAATAACAAATTTTGTAATATATTTTGTATCTTCTTTTTTTTTCTTTGTAATCTAATAAAGAGCATATATCATTAAAAGTATTTTTTTTCTTGTCTTTTTTTTTTAAATTTACTTACATTTAAAAATACTTAGCAGTCCCAGTTGTTATTACAGTTTTTAAAAAAAAGTAGTTTGAAAAGTAGTTAGCTACTTTTTTTTAAATAGCGTAAAAGTAGCGAACTACATTCCTTCAAAATGTAATTGTAAAGTAGCGAACTACCTTTTCAGACTAATGTAACTGTAGTGTAGCGGACTACTTTTCAAAAGTAGTTTGCCCATCCTTGTACACAACCACTAGCACTGCAAAGTTATTGTGTGTGGTGTGGGTTGTTTTTGTCAGTAAAGCTCGCTGACTTCACAATGGCGCAATACTTTTGCTGCATTTTAACCACTGTTAGTCGACCTTCAATGATTGATTGTTTTTCCTCGAAATAGGGAAACTGAACACAAAATCCTTCTGTACAAACGGAACCATCAGTGTTTGTACACCCGACGCTTGGCAGAAGTCATTGTAGTGCATGTTAAGATGACAGCAGAACGTCCCTTGGGATCAATGCTTCTGTGTGATTACCAAGCAAACCAAGTCAATGGTTTAAAGTGCTTCCGGGGTGGAGGGGAGGGGGGGGGGAAGTCGATATAAAACAAGTTCGCCAATGCTTACAAAAATTAACGCTGCGACGGCTTTTTGCTTATATATTCATTTTTTCTTCCCATGCCCTATATTTGCGAAAATTCAATGTAAACTCCGTGTCTGAGGCATTTGAGAGAATGCAATTTAAAATGCTTCGTTTCTCTATCACTCAGGAAACAAGTAGTTTTCATTTGGTTTGACAGACGTCCCCACTTGCTGTCGGTGATCTCAGCCGTTCGTGTGCAGCTTTAACACCCACAAGTGAAAGGTCACGAACACCAATGCCCAAATGTGAAATGTGATTTCTTTAGATCTATCTTTTCCCTGAAGTAATGATGATGATGATGATGATGATGATGATGATGATGATGATGATGATGTAATCTTGTATTGTGCAGGTCTACGCAAAAACAGATTATGTTCATTGCGCTCAACAAAATTAGTTGTATATATTTTGTTTATTACATAGGTATTATGACATCCAAAATAATTTGATTTAATGGAAGGGATCTTTCTCAACCATTTATATGTGAAAATGGAGATCTGTAATTATTTAGAGTCTTAAAACATAATATGAATCCAAGCGCTAGAAGTGAGACAAACTCTCTTGCTTCTGCAGATCAAGGATGGTCCGAATATAAGAAAACTGTTGATTTCATGTAACAGGGATACATTTCAATGTTAAATTTTGAAGTAGGCCTAGCTTCAGTGATAGAGCAATAGTCAATGCTTCAGCGGGACTGAAGTCACCACGAAACCAGAAATAGATCCTGCATTGAAAGCGCGCCAACCGAGCATCGTTTAGTTGCAATTCGTGCATTATGAAGTGCCTGCTCAAGATTAGGTGTATGAAACAAAACAGAAACTGCCAGAGAATCACGCACACTGTACTGGAAATATCCCTACTATCTTGATTGATGTGCGCTATACTCTCCTTATTGTTGCAGACTATAGACCCAGTCCCTCGTTCATTGACACCACAGATCGACGTAATGGAAAGCGGAGATTGGCGGTGTCCAAGCAGGACCCAGCCATACGCCGGTGATTCGTGTCAGGTCGCTCTGGTACGTGTAGTTCCACACCGCATGCGCTGCACCATCCACAGTCATCTGCAAACAATATAGGTAGATACATACACAGTACAACCCATGCAAACAATTCATATATATATATATATAACACAAGTATACAAGCATACATACACGCATAAATATATATACATGCACACACACACACATACCCCTCCCCCCCCCCCACACACACAGAGTATTGCGTTTTTGATTGTTTTCTGTGTATTTCACGCACTTTAGTGTCCTTCAACGCATTGCTACTGAAATCAAGCGTAAGACGCAAACGTTTTTGCTCCAGTCTGTCCTTCAATAAAGAAGCCAAAATAGACGTTAGCCGCACACTCCTAGACGCCACTAATTACGGTTTGATTCTTAACAAAGCTTGACTTTAACCTATCAACAAACAATGTCTTTGGAAAATTAGTGTCAATCGTACTTACGCCTCTATTCAGTTGTCAAAATTCCATTATTAAAACAGACTATAGGCTGTTGGCTCACTGTGGCGACGACTGACTCGGACATCATTATTGACAATCGATTGGGAGACGTAATTTCTGACACTGTAGCAAGTGCGTTTTAAAAAACATTATTTAAAATTTTTTAAAAGTTTTTTTGTTGTTTTTACAGAAACTAGAAATTAATTCAATTTGTTATATTAGCATCTTAGTCGGGAAAAAAACAACTCTTAATCCATCCATCCATAGAGAGAAACCATGTAAGATGTGACGAGTATAGCAGCTGCCGATAGAGATAGCCAAAAAGGGTGGGAGGGGGTGGGGTGAGGGGGAGGAAAGGAAACCTGAGGTAGCCAAAAAAGTTGAACTCGAAATTGAAGAGAAACTTCCTGCTGCGATATTTGTATTTAAAGAAGACGATACTGTGTTAACGCAATATCATTCCTGCATAACTCAATTTTTTTGGCGACCCTGAGTAAGCCGCCCTGTCCTGATTTAGTCCACAGCTTTTAGCAGCTCTTTCATTTGGTAAGTGCGCTATATAATAATGGTACAGGACGCAGTCAATATAAAAATTTCAAAAAATAAAAATTCGATTTTCTTCCGTCTTCTAATAGCGATCTCCCTGCCTTTACACCACCTGTTTGAGTGATGGATGTGTATTTGGTGTGTGTGAGGGTGGATGAGACAGGTGAGCGTGTATGCTGGTATAGATCGCCGCGCTTTGAGCCTGACTGATTTGGGGAAAGGTGCGTATATACCATCCTGTATTATTATTATTATTATTATTATTATTATTATTATTATTATTATTATTATTATTATTATTATTATTATTATATCACAATAATACAATAATTGAAGTAAGTCTTTTGTTACGTTGAAACGCGAACGAAAGTATGTCGGAAACGCGCACGATAGATCTAATCGTTTCGTTTTGCAAAGTATTCAATAATGGAGTTTATTTACCTTTGATTTGAGTTTGCATTGTTGTTAGGAGAGGCTTTGTATAACGTTGATGATTTGCGTTAGTCGATATTACTGGAGAATATTCTGGATCTGCGTGTTTACTCTCGATAGAAATTTCCCGATACATGTCGAAGCAAGAGGACGTTCGGGAAGGAGAAATAATAATGTATGACGTAAGTCAGTGATGACGATCTTTTATTCGATTGGTGGTAGTGCGTCATTTCTACTTTGTTGTTCGGGAAGAGAGAGAGATTATAAAATTGTGTGCCGCACTGTTGTTGAGAGAGTTGAAGTTGTTGTTAGTTGGAAAGTAAATTTGAGAGTGGAAAGACGATTGAGCGATTGTATGCAGTTGTTGATGTGTGCTGAATAAAAGTGGAAAACTTCATACGTCGACTTTGTGACTTGTATGCTGCTTGAGCGGGTTGCGTGAATAAACGAATCTGAGTTACACCTTATCAGGAATTCAGCATTGGGGCTGAATCAGATACTGATAGAAAACACCAACATCAAACGGAGTGTAACATTTTTGGGGGTCAAGCCGCGATTCACGCCATAGCCAAGGGTTCAACTGCTACAACAAGCGAGTCAACGTTACGAGAGGCAGTCATCGAGGGTAGCCGCCAACGAGTTGCGTCGAGAGGGGCCAACATACTGGGACTACATCACCGATAGGTTCGGGTTGACTGCAAGGGCGTGTAGTCGCTGAAGAGTTGCTTCGTGAGCGAACAACAGATCGGGACTACGTGGCTGCCGTAAGACTACGTCGAGGGACAGTCTCGGAGCTACATCGCCAGTGTTACAGAGAGCGGCGAGCGGACGTCGCGTCTACTTCAGCACAGGAGCGTGTACATCAACACCAGCGTGGTGCAGCGTCGCATACGACGAGGACAGCGGGGCCTGCGTCAGCGAAGGCGACTAGTGACAAGCATCAGCGCTACTGCAGAGAGCGTGCTGTTCTAGAACAGTCTAGAAAGGTACAGCACAGTCAAGAACTTTCTAGAAAAAGAACTTTCCAGAAAAAGAACTTTCCAGAAAAGAACATTCCAGAAAAGAACTTTCCAGAAAAGCATTAAGATGGCTGACTTCTGGCAGAAAGGGATTGCACTGAATCTCAAAGGCAAACAGCTGACGGAGTACGTCAAGTCCCAGGAGAGAATACAAGAAAGAGAATTAGAAGAGAAGCGTCTAGAAAAAGAAGAGCAGCGTCGCCGTGAAGAAAGAGAATTAGAAGAGAAGCGTCTAGAAAAGGAAGAGCAGCGTCGCCGAGAAGAAAGAGAAGAGCGGCGTCAAGAAAGAGAGATGGAAGAGAGACGATTAGAAGCTGAGCGTCAATACCAGCTAGAGTTGGCGCGTATCCAGAACAATCAGCATGCGCCACAAGCCACCAACGACCATACGGCTCCAAAATTGCCAGCTTTCGTCGACGGGAAGGACCAGATCGACAGCTATCTGGCGAGATTCGAAAGGTTCGCCGAAAGCTCCAATTGGCAACCTCGAGACTGGGCGATTCGACTAAGTGCACTTCTGACAAGGCAAGCGCTCGAAGTTTACACCACACTGTCGAACGATGACGCCAAAAACTATGACGTCTTCAAAGAGGCCCTACTGCAGTGCTACAACTTTACAGAGAAGGGCTACCGTAAACGCTTCCGTGAATGCCGGCCTAAGTCAGACGAGACGCCAAAGCAGTTTGTGGAGCGCCTGTCGTCATATCTACACAAGTGGGTGGAGTTATCAGGCGAAAGGAAGTCTTACGACAGTCTCCATGACCTGATCGTGAAGGAACAATTTCTCAATGCCTGTCACAAGGACCTAGCGACCCACTTAGAAGAACAAAAGCTGCAGACGCTTAAAGATGTGACTGAGGCTGCTGAAAGATATCTCATCGCTCATGGGAAGACCCTGGGGCCACCCAGCGCGACGAAACATTTTCAGAAGACTGGAAACCATGTGAACCAGATCCAGGGGAGCCAGACGAGCCAGAAACAGATGGACTCCACGCCTCCTCCCAGGGAAGGGCATTCAAGAGGCTGTTTCACCTGCAACGCTACAGACCACAGAGCGGCTAACTGTCCTCAAAACAAAAGTAGCGGACAGCGGGGCAGTACGGACAATGCAGCGGTGGGCAACCGACAGAGACGTTTCTCCAATCAACGGCAAAACAGTAGATCTGACCATCAAGTGTGCGGCGGGAGCGTCATTCTTCCGAGTGAGACCGAGCGCGCAGCTACTCCTGCAGACGTGAAAGAGTGCATGACCGATGGCCAACTTCTCCTTGCCAACGGAAAATCCATCCCCGTCGTCGCCAGCGCAGCTGTGACCGTCCAGAACATGCCTGTTTCAAAGGGACGCGTCGGAAATCATGAAGTGACTGTTTTAAGAGACTCTGGCTGCAGTGGGGTCATCATCAGAGAAGACCTAATCGCTAAAGAACAGTTCACTGGCGATTCAAAATGGACACTTATGGCCGACAGCAAATGTGTGAGAGCGCCAGTTGCGAAGATTCATGTCAATACCCCTTTCTACATAGGCGAAGTCGAAGCGGTTTGCCTGAAGAAGCCGCTGTACGATTTGATGATCGGGAATATCGACGGCGCGAGGCGACCCGACGACCCCGATCCAGAGTGGAGTCCTGCCTCAACTCAACACGTCGAAGTTGTGGAGGAGGATCCATTGCCATTTCCCGATGGAGACCTTACAGAGCGGCTACGGGACAATGTGGTTACTCCGGCTCAGCCCTGCCGACCAGAGATCGTCAGTGCTGTTACTACCAGGGCCCAGGCCAAGAGAGACAAGATGTCTACGCCACTGAAGGTCGCCGACAACTCCAAAGCTGCCATCGTGGACAGAGATAAGCTGATCCAGCTCCAGGAAGCTGATGGCACTTTAAACAAGTACAGGAACCGCCAAGACCACGTGACCAAAGGCAGTGGTACGGTCTATTTTGAGGTGAAGGCCAAGATCCTGTACCGAATCTTCCAGCACCCGAGGGTCAACGGAGGGAAACCACTACGTCAAGTCTTGGTACCGTTACCCCTAAGGCGCCAGGTGATGGAAGTAGCGCATGACTCAATCATGGGAGGTCACCTGGGTATCAAGAAGACGTCGGATAGAATCCAGGCGGTGTTCTACTGGCCAGGACTTCATGCGGACGTCAGCCGTTTCTGCCGATCATGTGACATTTGCCAGAAGACCATACCTCGAGGAAGGGTCCCGAAAGTGCCTATGCAGAGAATGCCTCTGATCGACCGACCTTTTAAGAGGGTGGCCTTAGACTTAATCGGCGAAATAAGACCTCCGAGTGAAAAAGGGCATCGATGGGTACTGACTTTAGTGGACTATGCGACTCGGTACCCAGAAGCAGTGCCTCTGAAGAAGATTGACACTGAAACTGTTGCAGAGGCGCTAGTGGACATGTTCAGTAGACTTGGGGTGCCTGAAGAGATCCTGACAGACCTCGGGACGCAGTTCGTCTCTGACTGCATGAAGGAGGTCAACAGACTGCTGAGCATCCGGCATTTGACTACGACACCCTACCATCCGATGTGCAACGGGCTTGTCGAGAAGTTCAATGCTACGCTGAAGTCCACCCTGAAGAAACTGTGCAGCGAGCAGCCCAGACAGTGGCATCGCTATATCAACGCCTTACTTTTCGCCTACAGAGAAGTACCGCAGGAGTCCACCGGCTTTTCTCCGTTCGAGCTGCTGTACGGAAGAACCATCCGAGGGCCGATGCACATCCTAAAAGAACTGTGGACGAAAGAAGTAGACACCCCAGAGGTGAAGAACAGCTACCAGTACGTGTTTGAGCTACGGGAGAAGCTGGAGCAGACTCTCGAGATAGCCAGAGAAAACCTGAAGAAGTACCAGGACTGTGGAAAGCACTACTATGATCGTAGGGCTGTGAACAGGAAGTTTAAACCTGGCAACAAAGTGCTGGTGCTGCTACCTACTGATCACAATAAGTTGCTGATGCAGTGGAAAGGCCCGTACGAAGTGGAGACCGTGGTGGGGATCAACGACTACAAGGTGAAGGTCGGTCAGCATTCCAAAATATACCACGCCAACCTCCTTAAGCTGTACGTGGAAAGGCCATCAGAGACTGTGCACGCAGCCACAGCAGCTGTGACCGACGACAGCTTTGACAGCGAAGAACTGTTGGAACTGGGAGACTTCCATAGCAAAGAAGGCATCAATGATGTTAAGCTAGGACCGAGCTTGACGGAAGGTCAAAAGTTGGAGATCAAGGACCTTATGGGCGAGATTCCCCATAACTTCAATGATGTCCCAGGCTCTACGACTTTGGTCGAACATGAAGTCCACACCCAGACCTGGAAGGAGCATCTGCAGACCTTGAGGGAGCTGTTCCACCGTCTCGCAGAAGCCAACCTGACCGTGAGACCCAGCAAATGCATTCTGGGAGCTGACAACGTCGACTCCATCGGATGTTCGATGGAAGAGGGAGACAACGGAGGATGCACTGACTCCAGGAAAGCCCACGAGATCACCGTCTTTGACCCTGGGCCGATGACAACTGCAACGGACGAGGGCGTTGTTTCCTTGCGGTTGGAAGAATATTGACTGTGTGGATGAAGTAAGAATATTGGTAATGACAGACTTGAAAATGAAAAACGTTGACTGGGTAAATGAACTGTGAACATTGACAGTATCCAGAAAGACTTGCAGATGAGAAACATTGACTTTGTGTGAATGAACTGTGAACATTGACAATATCCAGACAGATTTGAAGATGAAAACATTGACTCTGTGTGAATGAACTGAGCTCAATGACAGTATTCAGAAAGTCTTAAATAAGTTTTAATTCTGAACTTTGTTTGTGCATTACGTTTCAACGTTGTTGAAAGAAATTGGGTAAATTTCTTCTTGAGTGGGGGGTTATGTTACGTTGAAACGCGAACGAAAGTATGTCGGAAACGCGCACGATAGATCTAATCGTTTCGTTTTGCAAAGTATTCAATAATGGAGTTTATTTACCTTTGATTTGAGTTTGCATTGTTGTTAGGAGAGGCTTTGTATAACGTTGATGATTTGCGTTAGTCGATATTACTGGAGAATATTCTGGATCTGCGTGTTTACTCTCGATAGAAATTTCCCGATACATGTCGAAGCAAGAGGACGTTCGGGAAGGAGAAATAATAATGTATGACGTAAGTCAGTGATGACGATCTTTTATTCGATTGGTGGTAGTGCGTCATTTCTACTTTGTTCGAAATTGTTCGGGAAGAGAGAGAGATTATAAAATTGTGTGCCGCACTGTTGTTGAGAGAGTTGAAGTTGTTGTTAGTTGGAAAGTAAATTTGAGAGTGGAAAGACGATTGAGCGATTGTATGCAGTTGTTGATGTGTGCTGAATAAAAGTGGAAAACTTCATACGTCGACTTTGTGACTTGTATGCTGCTTGAGCGGGTTGCGTGAATAAACGAATCTGAGTTACACCCTATCAGGAATTCAGCATTGGGGCTGAATCAGATACTGATAGAAAACACCAACATCAAACGGAGTGTAACATCTTTAATATTGGCCATTTTATCATTTATTTAAGCCATTTAAGTCTCGCATCACTTAACATTTGTAAAAAAAAAAGACTTTAAAAATTGAATTGAATCGAATTTTACATTTTGTAATCTGAATCTAGCACCAACCTGCAATAAGGTCTTGGAGAGGAACTCAAAGACGATAGTGAAGTTGACGCCGACCATGAAAGGGAAAGGGTTGATGGAACTGGTAAAGTTAGTGCTCACGTTGCCGCTAGCAAGCATTGTTTGGAACATGGTTTGGTTGTAAGCTGTGTCCAGCCGGCTCCGATACTCTCCTACGAAATACTGGTTAGGCGTCTCCGTGAGCCTAATGGCGGCCCTGTCCAAAGACAATAATAATGATGGTGATACGTCTAGTACAGAAACAGTGGTCCAGTGGTCCAACGCTTTTGGTGTAAAACGCTCGCCTGGCGAGGCGCTGGTTCCAATCTTGACGGTAACGGAAAAGTTATAATTCACAGGAGTCGGATTTTTTAAAATTACTTATTACTACAAATGTGTTATATCTCCCCTGTGTCGCTGCAGCGGCAGGCTGAGGAACCCAGTCGTTGTGTCCAAAAGGCAGGCGACAGGCTCATATAAAGGCGCAAAAATTGAGGTTACCCAGTATCGCACAGTGGTCAGGGACGTTAATAATAATAATTGTAGCTGAGCAGAATATTTGACTCCCGCCTCTCGGCCACGCCCTTGAGAACACGGCCCGACCTGAATTGTTATTTTCATGTATCCCACATAACATAGACATAAAAATAATTGCCTTGCAAGGCAGTGAAGCGTGTTAATAGTAAACCGGTTTTCCGGCTACTAGTGCCATGACACTCTCTAAAAGTCACTGCCACTGACTTGCATAAAATGCCTGCCGACAATGTAGTCCTGCTCACCACCAAAAGGATAAGGCGAATGGTCAGGCGGTGAGAACGTAATCGCGTCGCCTTCTCCTGCATAACCCAATGGCCATTCCAAAGGATTCTGCACAGCACCCAAGGCTAGATTACCAAACAAATGGAAGGTATACAATCTCTCTCCCAAGCGTGAACCAGTCGCCTTCCATTCCGCCACATATGAGAATAGGAGGTGACTGGTTCACGCTTGGGAGAGAGATTGTCTACCTTCCATTTGTTTGGTAATCTAGCCTTGGGTGCCTCCTTCAGTGCAGAATCCTTTGGTGTGGCCATTGGGTTATGCAGGACAGGGCGACGCGACATATGTTCCGCCTGACCATTCGCCTTATCCTTTTGGTGGTGAGCAGGACTACATTGTCGGCAGGTTCTTTATGCAAGTCAGTGGCAGTGACTTTTAGAGAGTGTCGTGGCACTAGTAGCCGGTAAATCGGTTTACTATCAACACTCTTCCCCGACTTGCAAGGCAAATATTTTTATGTCTCTGTTATGAGGGATACATAAAATTAGTAATTCGGGCCGGGCCGTGTTCCCAAGGTGGTGGCCGAGAGACGGGAGTCAAATACTCCGCTCGGCTACATAATAATAATAATTAACATTTATACAGCCCCCTTCATCTCTAGAACTCATAGCGATTTACAGCAGAGCAAGAGAAAAGGTTAAATAAATAAATAAATAAATAAATAAATAAATAAATAAATAAATAAATAAATAAAGCAAAAGTAAAACATGAAATACCAAATTAGAAAGCAAACTCACACTCACTCTCACACCCACCCACCCACATACCCACACACCCACACACACACACACACACACACACACCCACACACACACACACAAACGCATGTTACGGTGTTTGTAAATACGAAGGAAAGTTCCTATCCTTTCCTAACCTATCTTATCCCGCAACTCGGAGGTCGAAGGGGCACCACATATAATCGTTTAACCAAAGTATTCCATCTTTCCCTGTTCTCAGCAACCCTGATTGTTTCGCTCAGTGTCAAACCAGTCCATTCTCGAATGTTGTCCTCCCACCTCTTTTTCGGTCTCCCTCGTCTTCTACCTCCTTGCACTGTGCCTTGCAGGATGGTCTTTGCAAGACCTGATGATCTGGTGACGTGGCCAAACCATCGGAGTTTCCGTTTTTCACCACTGTGAGCAGATCATCGTGTTGTCCAATGGCTTGTGTGATGATCTGTCGGACTTCGTCGTTGGAAATGCCCAGAAGTCTTCTGCAGCACTTCATCTCCATGCTTTGTATTCTTCGTTGTAGATCTGCTGTGAGGGTCCATGTTTTGCAAGCGTATAGGAAGATGGAGATGACAAGGGAGCGCAGCAGTCTTACTTTGGAATGTAGGCTGATGGTCCTGTCTTTCCAAATGGGCTTCAACCTCGTCGTGGCAGCAGTTGTTTGTGCGATCCTGGAGAGGACTTCTTGTATGGAACCATTGTCTAATACTATGGCTCCTAAATATGTGAAGCTATGCACTGTGTTGAGGGATTGGCCTTGGACTTTGATGTCCGTGTTGATGCCATTGGTGTCGTTGGTCATCATTTTGGTCTTCTCTGCACTTAATTCCATTCTATAGGCTCTGGAGGTGGTGTCATACAGGCTTTTGATGACTTCAATAATTTTAGGGCTGATGTTGTACACTCTCATGGTTGCCCACAGAGCTGCATGCCAGACTCGGTCAAACGCCTTTTTGAAGTCTACGAACACATGATATAGATGTTATTTGTCCTGTAGGTATTTTTCGCAGATTATTCTGAGGTTGAAAATTTGTTCAGTGATACTTCGCCCTGCCCTGAATCCTGCTTGTTCTTCAGCTATGATTTGTTCAGCTTGGGGTTTCAACCTGTTGAGTATTATTTTCAGGAGGACCTTGCGGGGATGGCTGATGAGGCTGATGGTGCGGTAATTTTTACTTTCCTGAAAGTTACCTTTTTTGGGAAGAGTGATGACAAGCCACTGGGTCCATGGTGTAGGCCACTCCCCACTCTGCCAGATCTTGTTACAGATAATGGTGAGTGCGTCAATCATCGCTTCTCCTGCTTGAAGCAGTTCCGCGGGGTATGTTGTCCACTCCCGCTGACTTCCCCTTCTTCAGCGATTGCACTGCTGTCTCAACTTCTTCTCGGAGAATTGGGAGGATTTCTTCTTCTTCTTCTGTGTTCTCAGGACATGCTAGAACTGATGTGTCTCCGTTTGGTGTGTGGTTGTAAAGGTCAAAGCAGTACTCTGTCCATCGGTCCAAGACTTCTTGTTCTTTTGTAAGGCATATGCCAGACTTGCTTTGGATCGTGGAGACCTTGGGCTGTTTAACACTTGTCAGCCGCTTCACAGTCTGTTAGGCCTTCTTGCTGTTGTTCTTGTTCAGATTGTTCTCAATTTCCTGGCATTAATCTTCTATCCAGTTCTCATTTGCTGTGCGCATGCATTTTCGGATGTCATTGTTGATTTTTCGGTAGGTATCAGCTCCCTGTGAGGTGTTCTTTTTCTTTTTCATCTCTCTTCGTTTATCACACAGGTCCAAAAGTTAAGGTGTGATCCACAGCTCCTTTTTTGGCCGGTGCTTTCCAAGGATCTCCGTAGCGGCATCTGTCACAGCTGAGTTGAAGGTGGTAGTCATGGTGTTGACATCTACTTCCCCAGCTCCCAAAATGAGCAGTGGTGAAAATTTCCCTCCAATTGTGGCCTGAAATATTTCTGCCACCTCTGGGTCTTGCAGTTTGTCCAGGTCGAACTTCAGTCTAGCGCACTTCCGATGTCTGGTCCTGGAAAAGTGCTTATCCTGCCAATGTTGATGCATGATCTGAAGCGTTTCTTGACCATGACATAGTCGATCTGGTTGTGATGCACCCCGCCGGGACTTTGCCATGTCCATCGTCTGGATTTTTTGTGGATACCAAGCGTGTTTCCCAGTATCAGATTGTTGTATCTGGCAAACTCCAAGAGTTTCAGACCCCTGTCATTTGTTTTGTTGTTGCAGTGGGGTCCACATGTGTCTTCCCAGTTATGGTGCGCATCTTGGCCAACCTTGGCATTCCAGTCACCTTCCACTATGACTATGTCCTTCTTCGACACTTGGTCAAGGACAGCCTGTGGATTTTCAAAGAAATCCTCCACTTTGCTGTCGTCATAGTCTGATGTTGGGGCATAGGCTTGGATGATGGAGATGTTGAAAGGGGATGCTCTCAGACGGATGCTAATGAGTCTACTGGAGACTGGGCGGCAACCCATGACAGTGGCTAGAATGTTCTTGTGGACCAAGAATCCAACGCCGTGTTCGTGCCTGTCATCTCTTTCGCTGAAATAAAGCTTGTGGCTTTTGTCGGTCGTTGTTTCACCTATGCCTTTGCAGCGCAGTTCGCTGATCCCTAAAACGTTCCATCGATAGTGGTCCAGCTCGTGGGCCAGTTCTTCTAATTTTCCCTCCGCATTTAGGGTCCTGACATTCCAGGTTCCTATGACGATGTTGGTTCTGGTGCGGATCTTGCTAAGTTGTCCATCAGTAGCACACTTGTCATCTCCGTCCTGGCCAACGGAAGGCGCGGTCCTTGGTGACCCCCGAACGACGACCGATCCGGTATGGAGTAAATAGTTTTATTCATCATGCAGTGTGTCTTGGGCAAGAAGGACCTGGCAGGGCCCAATCCTCTCCAGGCTGTTGGCCATAGCCAATATCCACGAATACAGTGTGGCTGGCCTTGGCCGCGAGCACGTGTTCGTTAAACCTGTAGTAACATGAGGTTCCTCCGTCCTCGCCATTAACTTCTGTGTAGATGACTTTCGCCCAGTGATGCCGTACTGACATCACCCCTGTTAGTCGCCTCTTACGACACGCCGGGAAACGTTGGGTCTATCCTAATCAATACAATACAATACAAGGTTATTGCTTTAGGTCCAGCGGACTCCTCCGAGCCAAATACTATCCTAATCAGTGCCCGAACCCACGGGAGAGTTCAGGATCGAGATTTAAGACAAACGCAGATTTAAGAAAAAGCGCTGTTAGACTTTAGAAGGTGCAAGTTGGCACCTTGCGCGGCTTGAGTTTCCCGTCAACGTCTTGAGCAGCTCTTTGAGCGCTAAAGAAGAACAATTTCTGTCTTTCTTTTCTCGTTTAACGGTTAACTGATTGGGCCATTGCACTGCTCTCTCCATGCAGCTGTTATCATGTTTTACTTAAGTTTTATCTCCAAAAATAGTCTTGGAAATAAAGAACTCAAGTTCAAAGGGGACTACACACAACCTGACTGAGACTCACCTAGAGAGGCTAAAGTAGGTCTGGGAGAGTCTCAGCTACGCTGTTACGCTGTTTGGGAGCACTACTTACTTGTTAATGGTGGGATAAGTAGTGGTGTTGATCAGCACGCCGCGCATACAGCCTTTCCAGCCAACGCCCAGAGGTCGAGGTGCATTGTGAGTCGTTCCCAGAGCCTTAACACAACATAACCTAGCTTAACATAACATAGCATAGCATAATTTATACATAACACAAGCATAACCAAAGCATAAAAAATAACATGGTATGTTATGTTAAGCTATGTTATGTCGAGTTAAGGCTCTGGGAACGACTTAGTGATTAATATATTTTACTGTTTTTAACCATTATTTAACTATTTAACCAATGCTGTGAAATCCAGATCATTACTTGTAGGAAAAGGTTCATAACCGAATGCTGGATAATCATGTACAAAGAGAACTGTAACTCAGTTATCCCCATGAAGGTTTCACATCTAAAATGACAAACCACACTACATTATACCTAACCATGGATTTTTTTTAACAGTTTTAGGAATATTGCATTATTTGGACACGCTGTAATCAAGGTACAGCTTATTTTGCTGGTCATGTGGAAAATACTCGTCTAGCTGTATTAGGAACAGACAGCAATTTTAGAAAGAAATGAGAGAAAAATCATTTAAAGGCATAGATTCAGACCGAAGCAGAGTTTGAACAAAGTTTATGCCTACTATAACTTCCTACCCTGTCGGCCGCGCTCAGTGGCCACTCAGGTAAATTCAGGTAAATATGATTCTCTGCGGTAGACACGGTCAGGTGTGCGTTTCAAATACTCTGACTCTGAGCACAGCGAGCGTCGCTTACCGCATTTCTGAAGATCCTCTGGTTGCAGGTGGCACCGGACCAGACGTCGTCCACACAGGAAACGGTGGCGACGTCATTAGAGGTCATGTAGTCGTCATCACATCTGAGGATCTGGCCCTGTAATGAGTGAGCGTCTCTCACGCCCCATGACACATTTCGCACGTGCGCGCCCAGAGTCTCCGGACAGATTTGCACTACGGAAAACGGAATTTGACTAGTTACAACAGCGTTAGGAATCTCGCTCTGTTATGTAACACAGCGTTTTTAACAGAGAGGGATGTGTCTTCCAGATGCCATCTTGATTTGATTGATTGTTGCTTTAGGTCCAGCGGACTCTCCCGAGCCAAATCAGGATCGGACAAACCCCAATCCGCATAAAAGATCTGCCGAAACAACCCTAGTGGGAAAATTGAATGCCCTCCACCGGCCAGTCACTTTACAATAAAGACATCCCACGCAGGGGACGGCTGAGGCTTTACCCCAACTACTCGAACCCCCGGTTACAAAAACAAAATAGAATACAAACATCATTATAAATCATCAACAAAACACATACATATAAAATGCCTATAGTGCTAAATAATACAATCATAGGAAGCCCTAGTGACCACCCGGCAGAAAGCGTCCAACACTCCCAAGCTGATCCAACAGACCTCATACGCAAACAAGGAGTCTTGTCCAGGAAGAGTTTTCAAGAAAAAGGTAGGTCATTGATCTAGCGAAGAAGAAGATAGTATAGCAGAGTGATAGGACAGATCAGGAATGGGAAAGAGCAAATGAGGAAGACAGCGACAGTGGGAATTTAAAGCACTAAATTTCCAGAAAGTGGGGATACTATTTATACTGAAACCCCCGGCACTCCAACGGGGGGGGGTGGGGGGGGGGGGTGGGGGGGGGGGGAACTGTTGCCGCAGTGAAACAGTCATGCCTATAAAGGCAAGACAGGTTTTCAACCTGGGGCTTTCACTTTTCCCTTTATAGGTTAGAACAATCTACAGTGGCAAGATTGCTCATGACCCCAAGGGGTCAGATGCCATCGCAGTTTCAGTTTCCTTTCTTAATCAAGGCTCTATCAAACAGATGTCTGGTAACAATAATTGTGGCCTAGATAGATGCTAGTTATACTACAACCCATTGCTGAAGGTGAGACTGCTTAACTATGACCGCACAATTGTATGCCACTATTGTGTTTCATGTGACACGGTGGTTCAGTGGTCACCACGCTCGCAGTGTCAAACGCTCATCTGGCGTGACGCTGGTTCCAATCTCCGTGATGACGGCAGATTTATTTATTCCAGAATTTGCCATTTGGTATTCCTCTTTATACGGTATTTCACCACCCTTGCATCGCATTACATTATATGGTTATTGCTTTAGGTCTAGCGGACTCTTTTGAGCCAAATCAGGACCAGTCCGCATGCTAAAAAAAAACGATAATTCTGACAAAAAAGGCAGGCGACAGTCTCCACTAAAAGTGCATACAGTTAGGTCCTATAGGATCGACCAGTTGTCTAGAGCGTTAGACTGTGCGCATCAAGGAGTAAGTTGATGCCTTGGGCAGCGTGAGTTAGATCCTGTTTTCGACCAGCGCTTTGAGATGGGCCTACCTTCACAGTGAAAACCTTTGTAGCCAGTGTCCGTGCAGTCACAAGAACCATTTGCAGTTCTGCAGGTCCCATTGTTTATACACGGCTGGGGATCACACGGATTGTGCACTGCACACACGAATACACACACACATACACATACACACACATTAAAATCATCTGGTTTTTAGTTGTATTGGGGTAGAGGAGAGTTAGTATGTTAACTTTTTTCATAATGTTTAGTTAAGACCGATATCAATCACCAGGAAAAGGGAAGTCAAAAGGCTATTAATAAAAGATTTGATGTGACTTACTAGAACACGTGGTGCCCATGAACCCAGTACCAGTGCAGTCACATGACCCATTAACGGAATTGCAAACACCGTTGTTCAGGCAAGGGTTGGGATCACATGGGTCGTCCACTGCATTCGTAAACAAAGTGGAAAAATCCATAACAAATAATTCTCGTCTTAAATCACCGGTAGTGAACATACAAGTTTTAAAAACAACGGATGCTGTCCGTACTTCCTTCCACGAAATGTATTACCCAAGATGTTATGTGTATGAATTGTAAACACAATGGTAAGCTATAAACACCCATAACCATTTCTATTGTGTTCTTCTCTGCTTTTTTCTGAGAGAGAGAGAGAGGGAGAGAGAGAGAGAGAGAGAGAGAGAGAGAGAGAGAGAGAGAGAGAGAGAGAGAGAGAGAGAGAGAGAGAGAGAGAGAGAGAGATCACTTCGACCCCGGACGAGAATTGTCTCAGGTTCACTCTCAAAAAACTAAACCGGTTAATCAGAGGCTTTGTTTGTCAAAGAACGAACTTACTGTCTTGCAAATGATCGTTATCGGCGATCGTGTTGACGGGTTCCGAACTATTTTCCAATGCATATATTCTGACAGTGCGAAAGATGCACAACCACAATCGCCCACTAGAGTAGTGAATTCTTCGCTTCTGTATTGTTTTTCTATGAAAGTGAATGCTTCTGTTAGCCTTTGTAAAGCAGAACTGCTAAAGCATGGAGGAGAAGAAATTATGAGTCTTGACAGCCACCTGCCAGAATTCTGGGAAAATAAGCAATGGCCACAAGAATGGTTTCGGTCATTGATAATCCCACTCCCCAAGAAAGGCAGGCAGTCTGAAACGTAAATGACCAAAGACCTGACAATCCAACGAACTGCCACAAAACAGTTCGGTTAAGACTAATATCAATCACCAAGACGTCAAATGGCTATAAATAACAGATTTGTTGAAACTTACTCGAACACGTGGCGCCCATAAACCCAGTACCAGTGCAGTCACATGACCCATTCACGGAATTGCAAACACCGTTGTTCAGGCAAGGGTTGGGATCACATGGGTCCACTGGATCCGTAAACAACGTTAAAACAAAAGTAACAAACAATCCTCACCTTAAATCTCTGGTAGTGAACACAGACATTGTTAAAAACAATGGAAGCTGTCAGTACTTCCGTCCACAAGTGGTATTATTTGTATGAATTGTAAACATGATAGTAATCTACGAATACCCACACACATTTCTATTATGTCATTATCTGCTTTGTTTTGTTCAGTTCTAAAACCAACTTACATGGCCAAACGACTGACAGTTCAACGGATTACCACAGAAAGATGTATGCCACATGTATATAAAAAAAACCTTTAAAATTGTTTTTCGTTGAACTACTCTGGAATCAGAAAGAACCAAATGTTGGTCTGTCTGTTAGTCTGTCAATCGATCAAAACTATTCCATATTTCAAGAACCATTTAACGGTTTTTGACCAAACATCATGGGCCCATTGTGCGACCGGTAGTATTCATTCATGTCGTAGCGTTTGATTTTCAAGATTTTATGTTTATAAATCAATTTCTGGAAATGTATTACAATTCATTTTGATTGTTTTGTATTTTTAAACAAATCTGATTTTTTTTTAAGGGGGGAGGGGAATAGGGGTGAGGGGAATGTTGTTGGACACTGTACACCATTCTCTTGCTAATATTTATGAGATTAATAAAGGAGTCTGTATTGTTTAAAAAAAAATTAACATATCACACATGGCCTACGGCAAACGTTAAAAGCAATCAAAGAAAAGGCATTAAATAACTTACTGCCATCAACGTAAAGGTGCAGGTCGTTGCTAGTCCCAGATGCAGTTTCAATTTTCGGCGTCAAATAGCAGATTTTGATTTGGGACTCCCAGGCAAAAGAGTGACAGGAAGTGGACTGCCGGCACTCTTTTGCACAGTCCAACTTACTCCTTGCCGAGTAGCTCACAATGGCGGACACCACGGAAAATAGGGTGCCGTTGGAACTCCATAGTTGCGAGGAAGAATCGCTCATCACAGTGGAATTTAGCGTGGTTTGTGCCATTAACAGTAAAAGGAAACGTGAGGTTCTTGTAGATATTGCTAACATGTCTATCTTTGTTTTGGTTTCTGCCGACACTTCACACGCACAGTTTTTCGTTGTCAGCTGCAGCTGTAGATCTACACTGAGACAAATGAAGAAAAGAACATGTTGACGAACAGGCGTACTCGTCAAAGATCTTTCGTATCGTCTACAATGACAAGCTATAACGAGTAGTGCGCTTACTATACCGCCGCCTTAAGGTACTTTTTGAATGCATATTTGTTTGCATTATTAAGTAATCTGACAATTTAGTTATGTAAAATATATATAGAAAGACTGGTAAATAAATTAATTAATTAAATAATTAATTAATTAATTAAACTATCCAATTTTCTAGAGCACTTTAAAATCCCTTTATAGAAATATGTTATTTATAGAAAAATAGCTTTTATTCAAATATTACTTGTATTCAAATATCGGTTATATTCAAATATTGATTCTATCGAAGTCCTAGCGGGCTTAGATTAAATTAGTTTGTCTTAATAATTAATTAAAAATGGTTAAACAATCACATCTATTCAAATATTGCAAATATGTCAATCTTACCACGATGAGTGTAACAAGAGCCTAGATTTAAACACAGCCCTATATCTTTTGCCTTCTTTAGTCAGTGTAAACTTAATGGGTTGATGTTAGGCTGCAGCAGACGATACAAGTTCACGGTAGGGTACACAGTTGTATACGGACGATAGCGCAGTATAGTGACATCATCCAGCTTAAGGATAGAGCTCATCTAATTTACAGCTACGCTTTTCCCTACATTACTAATCAAACTCAAAGCGCGGCGATCTGTACCAATATACACGCTCCTACCCATTCTCACATAACAAAACCACTTTATTGATAGCATCTATAAGATACTCCTAAATAGGCGCTACACCGCAAAGGTTGAGGGAGTGATATGGGGAGCGCAGTTTGCTCAGTGGTATACACAGTGAACACGAATGTCAGACATTGACAGGTTACACATTGCAGCCTGTACAGGTTGTGGTTCAAACCTTGCTGACGGCCTGGAGTGAGAAAGGAGTCAAAACAATAACAACAATAAAACACATTGAGGCACTGCACCCCTACCTTCGGATGAGAGTATAAACCGAGGTCTAGTCTGTGCACGCACGCATTCCATCGCATGGACTTTAAAGATCCTGACGTTCATGTCCTAAACGGGTGAGTACCGGCTGCACAAAAACACCCAGCACGCACTAAGTCCCTTCTCTTCATCCCTGATCGCACAGGATTGTGCTCAGTCGTCTGGTCGTCAGACTATGCGCCCAAAGATTGTAAGTGGGCGTGTCGGGCGGCTTGAGTTAGATCCTGTATCGGCCATAGCCTTGAGCAGTTCTTGAGCTGGAAAGGCGCTATATAAAAATAATAAAATAAATAATATCTACCTTCCTTCTTCCGTTGTTAGTGTGCTTAATTGTTGGATGTAATACGTAAAGTAGGATATGGTCAGTTTCTCAGTTAAGCGCAGCGCGACTCTGGCTTTGCTGTGAATCAAAAACTGATTTCAGCGGTAAAAATGTTATTTATCTGTGTCCTGAGCAAGAGCCTCTGCATGTCGGTGAACAATCCACAAGTTTACTGGCTGGCAGTGGAATCGAAAAGGATCCACGAGTGAATGCAAATGTGGCAAAACTCAACAACGGAAAATAATACAGAAGTGCCGTACTACAGAATTTATTGTTTTCATCACACACACACACACACACACACACACACACACACACACACACACACACACACACACACACACACACACACACACACACACACACCTAAACACACACCCACACCCACACACACACACACACACGCGCGCGCGCGCGCGCACGCACAGCCGAGGTTACACAGTATTATCATGACTTTCCCGAAACGCCACCTACGTTGTGCTGCCAATGGGTCATATTTCGTCCCCATTTTAAAGTACTTTGGAGTGTTCGAACCCTAACTCAAACCTTAACCCTAACCCAAACCCTAACCCGAACTCTAACCCTAACCCAGCCCTAACCCTAACAGATCATTGTTCTGACGTCAAAACAAGTAGGCATGTCAATACAAGTTAAGTAGATGTTCACTGTTTTGTCCAGATAATACTGTGTAAACAAGGACGCACGCACGCACACACACACGTACTCACACACACAAGATGGGCCAAGCCATTTAGATGTATTTCCAGACAATCGCACACATTGCTGAAAATCAACAGTTTTAAAAGTGTTAGTTTTTTGTGGCGGTATTGTGACTCGGTTTTATCCTAAAGAAGCAAAGTGAAAGCCTCGAATTATGGGTCGCTCTCTGAACTATCTGCAAGAAAAAAATAATCAAATTCGGTTCATATTTAGCCAATTGTGAGTAAACGCGCTTTGAACCCTGGATGCCCCACCAATTCTGAGCCCATTCCCAATAACCCTATTCCAAACAGCAAGTACTAGAAAGAACAGTCAGCTTTGTACGGACCGCAAGACTAAGGTAAGGTTACGAGACCGGTTTATCGGTCTATCGGGGCACAGCTGTTTAAGGGCTAGACCGATATATCGGTCTTTCGGGTTCAAAGGGTTAACATCAGTGACTTCGACTTTTCAGAAAAAACAACGGTCGAGTACACAAAGTGCAGAATGGCTGTTGAAGTATCTGCATAATAAAATAATTCAAAATCGGTCCAGTCAGTCTTGAGATAGGGCAAGAAACGTGTTTTGAACAGAAGAAAGATGGAGTACGCTGGTTTAACGATCATCTGTGGTGCTCCAACGACTTTCGAATTCCGGCATAAGATAGAATAGGTTCTGTCCTAAAACTAAAAGGACTGGCAATTCAATGTACTACCACAGAAAGTTTCAGTTAGGACTGATATCAATCGCTAAGAAGTCAAAAGTCAGTGTTTTAAACACAAAAGTGAAATTCTGGGCGACGGACCAACCGACTGACAACCTGACTGCCACTAATGATCGGCAATGGGCTTATTAAGTACCTGAATGCCAAACATCAATCAAATCGATTTACCGTTTGTGAGAAATTGAGAAAAACGTCTTTACTAAAATATGGAGCCTTTCGACTTTGATCTTTGCAGTGGAGCAAACAAAATGCCACAGGAAGCTGACCTGTCACAGAAGGCTAGTTTGGACCCATCACTAAGGTTTCACGCCTCAAACACTTCATCCTGCTTTTGTAAATTAAAGTCGATGCCTAGCAGACGACAGAAGTAAAGGACTGTGCTAAGCATGTGTAAGCTAACTCTTCACTAGGTAGGCAGTGGTCTCATCCTGTTGACGTATAGCCATCCCCGCTAGACGGCGCTCAGGTATCACTAGATTTCGCGGGCTTTTGGCTGACCACACGGTTAGGTAGTCATTCTCTGTCTAAATCTCAACCGAGAAGGACGCACGCTGAACGCTCTCTCTAGCAGTAGACTAAGCAGGTGACGGGTGAAATTCAAATCATCGCAGTAAAGCCACAGCCTGACATTGTCAAAAAGGTAAATGATCAATCTTTTGTTTCATCGCGATTTATTGATATTATTGTTGTATTATGCTCGTGAAGTCTTGCCATGTTTTATCATTGTGAATGTTAGTCAAACTTTGCTTGACCACGTGGCTGACCCGCAACCAGTTTTCGAAAACAAAAGGTAGCCTCTACTGTCCAACTGTTGTTTCTCATATGTGTATTATTGCAGACCAATGGCTGTACCGGAGAATGTGTATATTGTTAACTATTTATCCGTGTGTTTAGGTTAGCCATGATGTATGTATATGTATAGGAATTATGTTGGAGATTCCAGTAGACCATGGACATAGAAGTTGATCGTCTCTTGTTTGTATAAGTGGACGCTAACACTGAGGGCTGTTTCTGCCATCAGTGAGACGTTCTGCACACCCTTAGTAAACAAGGCGTTGCAGGAACTCGTCTTATGTTTTGCAGACGAGCAGGCTTGTTGGTCCGATGCAGGAGATAGACCACTGAGAGTCAACCCTGACATTCGGCCTGCAGTGGAACATCGAGCACTGAGCTCCAATAGCCCAATAGTCAACATCCCAGGAGGAGACACAATCGCCACACCTCAACGAATCAGCTAAGTGCAAGAAGAAACGCACTAACACTGATCTAGAAGGACTGTGCAGTAGTCCACTCTCCTGAAAACGAATAGTAGGCCAACCAGAACAAAATGATGAGACAGTAGCAAATATCGAGAACAGTAGCAGCATAGACCCATCAAGGAGCAAACTACTCGAAGTGAATTTGGACTGTTAAGTTAAGCATAGTTATGTTACGTTCTGGACATTTAAGGTAGTGTTTAGAGAATTATGTATAGAGTAGAGGAAATAAATGTGTGTTATTTACTGTTAACAAGTGGCTGGACTACCTATGTTTCATAGCCGTGCGAGAGATAGTGTGTCAGTGATTCTTTTACCATTTTCTCCCTATCTATATAACCCTATCCGCACACAGACCGGGCTAAACATATAAATGTATTAAGATTAGTCATAGGGTGATTACACTAGCCGATCTCTGCAGACGAAAGATGATTGGGTAATAGCATTCCATTGTGCAGAGCCCAGCAACAATAGACCCATCGTCACAAGGTACTAGTATTATCATGTTTGGTCAAAATCCGTTCATTGGTTTTTAAGATATTGCGTGCAATGGACCGACCGAATTTTTGTTTGGTTTGATTTTCCAACTATAACAGCCTCTTTCCAGCTAGTATCTGGATATACAACAAGATAGCAAGCCTTTCAAATGTAGTTCAAGACACACACTGAGCGGGAAAAAAAAATCTGCATTTTTAAAAGTATTCATTTCTTGGCGGTGTTGTGACTGGGCTTTATCCAAACAAAACAAAATGAAGACATTGCATGATGGGCCACGATCTGAGGAATCTTCAAACAAAATATTATCCAAATCGGCTGAGCCAATTGTTAAGATTCAAGATTTAATCCTATTTATACTGGCCATTTTTGGGAGTGTGAAGGATTCAAAAACATTAGCATAACAATCATAATTCAGTTGTAAACAAAAGAACAATAACGTTACTAACATTCCAACTTCAACATTCAAAACGATAGCGTTCGACCAATATTGTTAATATTATTAGTGTACACCATTTCCTAATTGTATAAATTTAATCAATTTTAGTAACACCTGTTTTCTTTCCCGAAACAAATTACATAGATTAAACATTGGCCTGCACGATAAACATTTCCTAGAAATACGCAATCGTGGAATTTGCTTGTTTTTGGACACTAAACAATAAAGTGAAATTCCTTCCCTATAGAGCCAATAGTACAGGGTGTTCCAAAAGTCTTGGGCACATTTTGACATTGAATATTTCCGAAACTATTAAGGATATAAAAACGCATCTGGTAAATTCAGAAAGCTTGTAATCTCAATTTTTACATGGAATGTTCAAAGATGTTCAATGTGAGCACCATTGGTCACACGACACACATCAAGCCGATAGTCAAATTCTTGCCAAACGCGTCCCAGCATTTTCTGGTTGAGTGAACGCCATTAATGGGTCTGAAAAGAAATAAAAAAAATCAACAGCTTTACAAAAAACTTAATGTAATAAGCTTTAAAATGGCACAACTTTTATCTTACTACCATTCATAGTAATTAAAATATGGGGACTTCAAATGTGCCCAAGACTTTTGGAACACCCTGTACAATCCCTATAAAATCTTTCTTTTCCCATTACACCTTCCCAATTCTATTTGAAAGTTATGATCTGACAACGACATTTTAACAAAGGATGAACATAAATATCAGGTAACAGAGATATACTTTTCTCGAACAAACTGTAATTTAACACTTTTGTAGAAAAAAAGCATTTGCCGCTTTCGTCAAGAGACTGTTTCCATGTCCGCATAAAATCATTCTTTAAAAGGACGAGAGACATTTTTTACATAATGAATCTGAACTATGAAAATGTTGGGTCTTCCATACACCGTCATAACCAGTCACAATCACAATAGTCTTAACGTAAATGTAATCATTGTGATAAAACAAATTATAATATCAACACATGTTTGATGTATGGTTTATTCATCCCACATGACAATTTAGCAGAAGAAGTTGATTGAATAATAATTGATTTAGATACAGCGCAACAGGTTTTTAGAAAATGGTGAAGCACAATGATCTTGAACTTTGAGAATGTACAGATAACAATGATGACGAATGTTTAGTAGTAATTACAATATCCGCAAAGTACAAATGAGGAATTTCGGTTCCAATATTCTTGAGATAATGTAAAAAAAATAAATAAATAAGAAAGAAAGAAAGTGTGCTTTAAACAAAAGTTAAATTCTGCGCGACGGACCAACCGACAGACATACCGACCGACAACCGGACTGCTGCTTAACGATGGCCCATGATGTGAAATACATGTATACCAAAACTCAACCACATCACTTAAGCTGTTTTTGAGAAATTGAGCAAACCGTGTTTATGACTCCAAAATGACTCCAGTGACTTTGACCTTTCCGGGATGGCATGGTAGGCAGGCCACAGACCTAGGCAATGTTCCTATGAAGTTTGGTCAAAATCGGTTCAGTGGTTCTTGAGATATGGCTTCCAACGAACCGACAGACCCTTCCTCTTCACCCTCTCCCCCCACCCTTACCCTCACCCCGATCGACAGACTGACAGTTTGGCTCCGTGCTGATTCCAGGCGATTTCAAAGTATTTCCAGATAAATGCAAAAAGGGATAAGTCCAAAAATTATGCTTACACTTACAGCCAGGAAGACACACATAACTGTTGTTTGAATGAAATGTTTACTTAAGACGCTTTAAGCGCACTCAAACACACGGTATCCTTTAGAACCTGGTCCTCGGCATAGTGTATTGTTGTCTAAAACCGGCACCACGGCAACAACATTATGATGTACGAGATGTCTTTGGCGTGAGGTTGCTTGCCTTGTGCCACACATCATCGTCATCAGCAGCAGCAGCAACAGTGGCAGCATCAACAACATAATTATTTGATACGTAGATGTGCGCATCGTTCTGCGCATTCATAATATATTCAAGTGTTTGTCATGTCGCAGTTACATTTTTTATCCCACCCTCAACAATCTCCCACCCCACACAGCTGCATACATAAATAATCTTTGGCTGCATACATGTTCATTACTCTTGAATTTCTGTGTTATTAGTGATCGCTTGCGTAAAAAAAATGACATACAAAGAAATTGTCTGAGGGGACAATTATAAAATGAGGGCTACCAAACTTACTGCTAGTTTACTTAAAGCTAGTTTTCACTAACGGGTGTATTAAATGTAACCTCTATAGATCAAAATTTGGCTCGGCGACCTATACTTATGTTTTGCATGAATAACAATGTGATAATAATGATTGTGCCTGCAAAGTTTCAGGCAATTCTATCTACTATTTCATGATTTATTGTAATTTTAGTCTGGGATGGGAGTCAAATTAGCTTTTATTAAAGTCGTAAAAAGTGTCACCGTCTCACTGAAGTTTAATTTTCAATCACAAGAATGTTCACAATTTACTTACAAAACACTTCTCCACCTTGCTGGTGGTTGTCCTGCTCAAATCTTTATTTTTTTTCCACCTGTGCAGCTGCTTACTCTTACACTACTTTAAATAATAAAAGAATAATTAATGGCGTTTGTATAGCGCGATCCCCTCCCCCACCCTTCTTATCCCCTCCATATAGTGAGCTCAAAGCGCCCTGCGGACACCTGCAAGCTAAACAAAATTTTTTCTCAAGTCTACCTCCCTTTAATTCAGAAATTATCTCCAACTTAAAAAGTAGCACGGCGTGATTTACTTATTTGTTGCATTTTATATATTTTCAGGATGTTTGCTTTAAAATAAACCTCGTTTCAGGAAATTCCATCTACTTTGATTTCAACGTACCCACCTCCTTAAAAGAATAGTACCCCAGTAACACGAGCTTTAAATGCATCTACCCAACCCTGAAAAAGCAATGCACATTGCGGCACAGTCAGGCACGCTCACCCACACACGCACACACGTCCATACGTAAGGTTGTGTGCTATCTACTGCTTTGCTAACGAGGATACGCTACAGGCTCCCAACTGGAGTAATGTCCCTGTGATAATACATACAATAAAAATCCTATCCTGTCCCGTAACCCGGAGGTCGTAGGGGCACCGCAGATGATCGTTTAACCAGCATACTCCATCTTTCTCTGTCCTCAGCAGCCCCGATGGCTTCGCTCAGTGTCAAACCAGTCCATTCTCGAATGTTGTCCTCCCACCTCTTTTTCGGTCTCCCTCTTCTTCTACCTCCTTGCATTGTGCCTTGAAGAATAGTCTTTGCAAGGCCTGATGATCTGGTGACGTGGCCATACCATCGGAGTTTCCGTTTCTTCACCACTGTGAGCAGGTCATCGTGTTGTCCAATGGCTTGTGTGATGGTCTGTCGGACTTCGTCGTTGATGATGTGTTGGGTATAGGAAATGCCCAGAAGTCTTTTGTAGCACCTCATCTCCATGCTTTGTATTCTTCGTTGGAGATCTGCTGTGAGGGTCCATGCTTCGCAAGCATATAGGAAGATGGAGATGACAATGGAGCGCAGCAGTCTTACTTTGGAATGTAGACTGATGGTCCTGTCTTTCCAAATGGGCTTCAACCTTGTCAGGGCAGCAGTTGTTTGTGCGATCCTGGAGAGGACTTCCTGTCGGGACCCATTGTCTGATACAATGGCCCCTAAATATTTGAAGCTATGCACTGTGTTGAGGGATTGGCCTTGGACTTTGATGTCCGTGTTGATGCCATTGGTGTTGTTGGTCATCATTTTGGTCTTCTCTGCACTTATTTCCATTCCATACGTTCTGGAGGTGGTGTCAAGCCTCTGTACCAGCTGTTCAAGTTCTTGTTCCTCTCCAGCCAATCCATCAATGTCATCCGCAAAACGAAGATTGGAGATTGCTCTACCCCCTATGCTGACTGTGCCTTCATGATCTGCAAGAGCATCTGACATGATGCGCTCTAGGAAGATGCTGAAGTGTGTTGGAGAGAGTAGTCATCCTTGATGCACACCGATTGTTGTTCTGAACCAGTTCCCGATGGCGCTGTTGTGGAGGACTGCACTGGTAGCTTTGTCATACAGGCTTTTGATGACTTCAATAATTTTAGGGCTGATGTTGTACACTTTCATTGTTGCCCATAGAGCTGCATGCCAGACTCGGTCAAACGCCTTCTTGAAGTCTATGAACACATGATATAGATGTTGTTGGTGCTGTAGGTATTTCTCACAGATTATTCACAGATTATTCAGTAACAATAAAAATCAGATAATACTAAAATTACAAGTGAAACTGCCAAGGTATCAAAGAGAATCATTTTTTAATATAACCAGAGAAACGACTTCTTTTTCTTCTTTTGTGGGTAGACAACATTAAGAACATGCTGTTTCGTGTGATTGCAATAAAGGTTGCACTTTAAATGAACTACCGGGCCCATGTGGAGTTAAAGGGACATTTGAATAGTAATAATAAGATGATTTAAAAACAGCCAGTCGTCATTGTCGGCTACTTGCGTGCCAGCATTGTCAAATTCAAAGATTCTGTTTGAAAATCGATCAAAAACCTTGCATGATTAGATAGAAGGTCTTTGAGCTTGAGAGTTGCTAGCAACTGAATTCCAAGTTAAGAAACAAAATCAATACTACTGTACACATTTTCCTGCCAATAAAATCATGAAAATAGTAAATAACAAGTGCTGGACTGTAACCTGGTCTTTTATACCCCCGCCAAGTAGCCTAACCCTCATTCGTCTTCCTCTTCTTCTTCTTGCCCGGCCACTGTAGCTGGGTGGCAGAGTTCGCCTGGCATACCGATGACACAGGTTCTCCTCTCGTGGTGGGCAAGTTTGCAGTGCCTATGTTTTACTGTCCTTCTTAACAATATGGTTGCTTTGTTGATTCAGTGTTGATTTAGGATGCTTGGTACAATCTTAGCACATTACCTTTGTAAGTTATATTCAAATGTCACTTATATTCAAAAACAATCAGCAATGGAACATATATTCAAATTACTGCTTATATTAAAATATTAGTGTTATATTCAAGTCTTAACAGGCTTATATTTTTCTTAAAACTCCACACACAAAAAATTAATTGGATATATATTCAAGTATTGCTTGCATGTAAATCTTAGCATGATTAGATTGTTTTTGTACTTATAACAAAAAAAGGCAACACAAAAAAAATTCTTATGAACAATTGATATAGTAGCTAGCTTTGTGAAGTGTAGTTTAGCTCCATTGAAAATGGCAGTGCTCTGTTTGGACCCAGGACTTGAATACCAAAAGGTGTCACAACATCGCCAAGACAAACACTTTCGAAAACGCTGGTTTTCAGCTATGTTTGTGAGTGTCTGGAAATGCATTTGAATGGCTTTCCATCTTGTTGTGTCTAATAATGTTGAATCTAAATTTTTTGTCGGGCCATTCAAAATGTCTCTTATAGCCACTAAGTGACTTAATATCTTCCTTAGAATACCTATACCAGCGCGAAGAACATGGAGTTCCCGATTGAGTGACTCAATCAACGCTATCAGAATACATGGGAGGAATTTCCTGTGGCTCTTTCTAAGCCACTGGTTCTCGACCTGTTGTATCGGGTGACGCGTCATGGCTGTATAGAACAAAACGTTATAAAGGGACTGAATTGCATTTTTTGTTTTTAAACTGTGCATACGTTTATTTGAGGGAGTTCACCTCAATAATGTTGTTAATAAACTCTTCTATAGTCATGCTGTCTAGTGAAAAAGTTGGAAATAAACACATTTACCTCACACGCACTTTAATCCATTGACGTGGATTATTTTGTTATTTTGTCACCACTCAGCAGCCTTGATCACAAGGGACTTGCTGCTATTGTTACACCCCAGCCAAATGTAGTTTAAGATGAGGGATAGGGATGAAGGATAGTTACTACTTTCGCTTTGTTCCAGCTTCTGTGAATGTGTGTACTGGATGCGGAGGTATAAGCCTTAAAATGGGCGACTGAGCTTGCCTTTTATGCAGAAAATGGGTAAGGGTATTAGCCACCCACTTTTTTCCAGCCACCCACTTTTTTCTGAGTACACAGGAGTGCTCTTTTGATGCATGGGAGTGCAGTTGTAGTGCATGAGAGTGTTTTAAGTACAAGGGAGTGCTCTATCCGGGACGGAGAAAATCCAGTCAATTTTCGGGAAAATTTGCAAGAAAGTTCGACCTATTTCGTCGCCTATAGGAGACGAACTGGGTCGACTTTTGAAACGGCAAGGGCCAATTTTGCATTAGATTCTTACATTTCTAGAAGAAATTTGCGTTCTTTCCGTCAAAAAAAAATCACTTTCCGATTCTTACATTCTTAGTAAAACCCAGTTCTGGTGTTCTACATACTTGTGTGTGTGTGCGTGTGTTTGTGTTTGTGTTTTAAAACGCCGTTATTTTTACACACTCTTTATACTCTAATGTAGCATCATTCTTTTGACGGCCCAGTTATTTAAACGTCAAAACAGTGTTCTGTTAGAGTTAGGGCTGCGTTAGCCTTAGGGTTAGGCTAAGGCTTTGGTTAGGGATAGCTTCAAAACTTGGAAAAAGTCAAAATAATGTGTGAGTGTGTGTGGGTGTGGGTGTGTGTGTGTGTGTGTGTGTGTGTGTGTGTGTACGCACGATGATGATGATGATAATGATGATGATGGATGATGATGATGATGATGATGATGATGATGATGATGATGACGACGACGATACATGATGCTGTCACGCGCTTTGTCTTCAATGGAACTTAAAGCGAGGCGGTCTGAAGAGACCGCTATTACAGAATGCGGAAAAGAAATCGATTTTTATTTTTGAATTTAGATTACCAGCATCCATACCATTGTTGAACAGAGGGTAGAAATCGAAGTACCCGGAGTAAACTATCGATGTCCTGCAGAAGTCTTGTTGCTAAGTCACGCAAGTTAGTTCCATGAGGGGTTTGAACCCGCGACCTTTGGCAAAGGAAACATGCACCCTATCAACTGTGCTGCCTGACCCGCCTTGATGAATGTGTTATTGCTGCTGCTACTGCAGCCAATGATAGTGTGTGGCACACGGTACATCGCCTCGCGCCAAGGTCAACCCTTACCTCATAATGCTGTTGCAGCAGACGTGCCGATTTCGGAAGAAATAAAAACATGAGAAATGATGCAGCGCGTTTGAGTGCACTTAGAATCGTTTGCGTAAATTCACTAATTCAAACAACAGTTCTGTTTGCCATAATTCTGTCTGAAAAGCATTAACTTTGAAGTATTCTCTATTTTTAAAAGACGTGTTTGCCACTGTCCAGCTTGAGTTATTTCCGTGCCGCTGTCTTCTAACGAGTAGTGCAAACAAATAGTTGCAGGGCTGGTTCAAGTTAAAACCGGAGTAAAGAACCTTTTAACGTTTCAATTTGCTCTTTAGTTACTGCTTTGCGCCTGTGCGTGCTTGAGTCCGTGCGCTTTGGGCAAAGTTGCGTTAGTTAGTTAGTTAGTTAAATAGATTAACGTCCCCGGACACATAAGCGTATAGGGGACGATTAATTAAAGTTGCGTTGATTGTGTTTTTCTTTTATACCCCAGTTGCGTATGTTGGGAGGGTGTTCCTGCATGCAACCAGCATAGCCACGGTTGTTTTTCTTAGTCTTGACTCTAAAGAGGCGATATGAATAAACGTTTACAGCTTTTTATTGTTATTCCAGTTGGCTTTCTGTCTATAGTTGCACTATTCCTCCCACAGACCCAGAGCACTTACTCTTAGGCCTAACTACCATACTCTCATAATGACCAAGTTCTTTCACTTCTCATTTCCAAGTTTATACAAGTTTATTTAGGGCTTTCAGCCAAGTCGGAAAAACATAACGCCATAGACAAAGCAAGATTTAAAAAAAAGAGAAAAAAGAAGCTGTTTTGACGTCATTCCATGCATTCAAAGCAGTAAGTACACAATAGTAGAGTCTCCTCTCTGAAAATCCTTATCGGGAAGAGAGGGGACTATAAACTGATACATACATACATACATACAAATAATATAGCAATTCTGACAGGCACCAACACACATCTCATAATTATAAAAGTGAGAGAATTATATAAATGTACAAAAAGAAGTTATTGAATCCAATTATACTATTTGAACAGTGAATAAAATAATATGAATAAATTGACATAAATTTATAATTTTTTTTCTCTTCTTAGAAGAATTTGTGTATATAAGTTCATTAAGTTTATGTGTATATGGAGTGGTGGTTATACTAATTTGGTAGCAAGACTTTGCGATTGTCGTTTAGTAACGGAATATTACACGAAAAGATATAGTGAAACTCATCGCCAATTTCGTTTAAATGACATAAAGTGCAGATCCTCTCTTCCCTCAAAACATTGAAGTATCGTAGCTGCTGCACTGGCAATTTATTACAACATAATCCAAATAGTATTAAGTTTTTTCCCCGCATATTGTTCCATAAACATGTACCAAAAAAAAAAAAATCAAGATAACTAGAAGGGCAAAGCCCGTATGTCTGTATGTTCCTTATGGAACTCGCAATATTTAACATGAAAATGAGTGCCCAGAAAAAAAAACGGAATAAAATGGTGGCATTAAATTGCAAATACCAACTGTTATCTTTATAATATGCTCTTTACCTTGACATAACACTGACTTCCGGCTCCAAATACACTCATGTACTATCAAATAAAGTATGGCAAGAAAACGGTGTTCTTTGGATGACCTTGACCTTCAGTGACTTGACCTTGGGATGACCTTGATCTCATACACACACACACACACAACCACCCACCCACACACGCACGCACACACACATATCCATCATGTCATCATCATCATCATCATCATCATCATCATCATCATCACCACCATTGTCATTATCAACAATACAACAACTTCACCACACACAAAAAAAGTGAACAACCACCGTAACATTATTTAGTATTTCACTAATGCCATCAAGTGTATTCAAAATCAAAATCCACAGCAGCCTTATCCACCCCCATCTTCCCAACTTCAGGGGAAATCGTTAGCTTACACCTTAATTTTCTAAATGAGCAGTACAAACATAGATGCGTTTCATCAGCTCACCTTTTTTTATCGCCTGTACCAGACGAACTACCACCAGCACCAACATCAACGCCGCCTCCGACCACCCCAGCACCGCTGGCCCGCAAACCGTAGCCAGGGTTGTTTCTGGGGATGAAGCCCCCTCCCACGCTACCTCCCAGGATGCCCTCTTCATCGTCGCTGTCTAAGTCAATTCAATCCCCCTGTAGACGGGTCTGCCCTGCCCGGCGCCCGGCGGGCACCCTCGTTCGTCCCTGCCAATCCGGGCAGTTGGGAACACCGTTACAGCGCATGTCCGGCACGATGCAGTATTCCCCGCATGAGATAAAGCCCACCACGCACTGCTCGCCTGTCCAACATTGAAAGTCAACACCACCAACCATTCACTCAGTCTTCTCCCTCTCTACCTTACCTTTCCCGGTTCTGAACGTAGGCTACCCAGTCACAGCAGGGTGGACTGGGGTGTGTTAATGTGCGCTGTTTCATTCTATTCTTCACGTCATAGTATCATCGTATAAAAATGATTGTTATAAACATGTAAGCTGTTTGAATGGGACTGGCCTGCGGCAAGAGGCACAGTACAGCCAAAAATCTTAGTTATAGCTTACGCAGGCCAAATTGTTGTTTTGTTAAGGCAGTGTCGTGGGAATAACAATAAATAGCCTAATCATAGTGTGCCCACTCATCTTAACCACCTCAGAGGGCCACTGGGTCACCGGTGACCCAAACAAATGCACAGACTACTTTTGCGTATGCTCTAAGACAAATACGAGGGTTTTTTACCACTAAGGCCCAGTGTTCCATCCCTGGAACAAATGGGAAACAACTAGTGTGTCCTTCAGACATTGCTTTTAGTTTGCCTCCCTTTTGATTTATGGCTGCCTCCATGTAAGAGCAACGTGTGTCAACCCGACAGATTTCACACAGCCACATCATCCTTGCAAGGTAAGCCCTAAAGCTAATACTTTAGAAATATGTTTAAAACAGGTTTATTGGACAATATGGTGGGTTTCATTGTGCAAAAATATGGGTTTTGTTGCATTTCCAGACAAATTAATGATAACAGCAATCATCATCATCATGCTTGTCTGTCAAATAACCCAATGTTGTTGCATACTATAGGTTAAATACACAACTGTTCCACTTTACGTTGACCTGGTTTTAAAAAAAAGAGAAAATTTTGCAAGGCCTAAAATGACCTTGACCTTAATGACCAACGCAAAAACGGAACAAATATATGAAAGATCAATCTATCACCTTTAAAAACAACAAGCTTGAACTTTATATCTTTCATAGTTTATGGCCAAGGTCACTTCAGAGTACCTATACAAACCGACTTCGGACAGCTCCAGTGACCTTGACCTTGGAGTGAGGTTGACCAAATTTTCAAAGTATGTGTGTTTCATTAATGTCTATCATACCTCAAAGAATCAGAAATTCATGAATATGAATAACCGAGAAAAAAGTTAAATTTTGTGAAAAATTGTCATTTTTTGACTAACATTTGATGTCTCTGTGACCTTGACCTTGAAGTGAAGTATTTCATTTACTGATCGTTTATGAAGTCTCATGGGTTTACACAATCTTACCAAGTTTGGTAATGATAGTTAAAATAGGTTCTGAGTACTTAGCCACTGTAAAGTTTTTGCACTGATAGACAGCGGACAGACTGACTGACGGACGGACTTTTTTTTCGATATTACTTTTGGACTATTTAGGACTTTTCTCGCAGAGATTGGCAAAAATATGGAATTTTTGTTTAATTTTATATAATTATTTATTTATTTATTTATTTTGGTGAGTACATAGACTCACATTGCTATGCATGTGAGTTACAAATTCATTTTGAACATCCGATAGGTTACACATATCTTATATTAAACACATCCTGCTGGCAAGACTGAACAAACTGGTCTTCTAATTTCTGTTTAATGAAACATTTAAATTGATGTACTGAGAAAAAGCACAGATAACTAATATCTAACCATATGTGAGACATACGAAGATCGTCTAGTGTTGAATACACCTTCCGGTCCTGATTTGGCTCGGAAGAGTCCGCTGGACCTAACGCAATAATCATGTAATGAATACACCTTTTCTAACCAGGGTGATTTGAAAAAACCCATAAACCAGTGGTCAGGAATAACACCAGCTTACAAAGGTTAAACAAGGATGGTACGATACTAAGTAATTTACTCGAAGATATCTTCAAGAACTCCACAAGACTCATTATTTTTAAGTTTCTGTATGCATTTCTTAACTTCTTAATAATATTTGTATTTAAATTTTCGTGAAGCACATTCTCGACCTTAACATTCAGGTCATCTGTTGTAGGGAGGAAATCTTC
>CM072518.1:39849338-39876838 GCA_036898135.1 Oncomelania hupensis
ATTCATATATATACTTGGTACTTAGAATTTGATACATCAAACTATTCGCACTCACTCTGCCTCTCACTCTTAACAAACCACAAGAGAGAGAGAGAGAGAGAGAGAGAGAGAGAGAGAGAGAGAGAGAGAGAGAGAGAGAGAGAAGATTCAGAGACAAAGAGTGACAAAGAGAGACAAACGAGAGAGAGAGAGAGAGAGAGAGAGAAGATACACAGAGAGAGAGAGAGAGAGAGAGAGAGAGAGAGAGAGAGAGAGAGAGAGAGAGAGAGAGAGAGAGAGAGAGAGTGTTACGTTGAAACGTGAACGAAAGTATGTCGGAGGCGCGCGCGATGGATCTAATCGTTTCGTTTTGCAAAGTATTCAATAATGGTGTTTATTTACCTTTGATTTGAGTTTGCATTGTTGTTAGGAGAGGCTTTGTATAACGTTGATAATTTTCGTTGGTCGATATTGTCGGAGAATACTCTAGATTTCCTTGTTTACCATCGATCGAAGGTTCGGGACGATTGTCGAAGTAAGAGAAGGTTCGGGGTATGTGTGGAGAGATGAATGACGTAAGTCAGTGATGACGATCTTTTATTCGATTGGTGGCAGTGCGTCATTTCTACTGTATTCGAAATCTTTCCTGAAGAGAGAGAGGTTATTTAATCGTGTGCCGAGTTGCTGTTGAGAGATAGTAAAGTTGTTGATAGTGATTTGGAGAGTTGCTGTGAAAGTTGTTGAGTTGAGTTGAGAATTGTATGCAGTTGTTGGTGTGTGCTGAATAAAAGTGGAAAACTTCATACGTCGACTTTGTGACTTGTATGCTGTTTGGACGGGTTGCGTGAATAAACGAATCTGAGTTACACAACTATCAGGAATTCAAGCATCGGGGCTGAATCAGATACTGATAGAAAACACCATCATCGAACTGAGTGTAACAGAGAGAGCGTTTATTTAATTTACTACGACTCTGTGCGAGTATGGCTGTGTGTGAGAGAGAGTGCAGGGGAGGGGGGGGGGGAAAGAGAGAGAGAGAAACAAATAAGTGTGGAAAGAGAAAGACTAATCATCCCGTCCATATTGTAAATCAAGGAGGCCTACTTCATTGCCAAATGAATCAAATACATAGGATTTTGCGTTGGTATTGCGATTTCAATGAGCCAAAAAACTCCACCTTCGGGGAAGACAATCCGATAGAGTGCGCCTAGGGTAGCGTACTTCCGATAGGCCTACGTGATCGAGCCCCTTGTAATAACTGTATACCGTGTTGCGTCACGCCATGTGGGGCCGGCTAGCTCAGTTGGTAAGAGCGTCTTGCTAGTAACCGAAAGGTCGCTGGTTCGAATCCCGGATTGGTCAACGTGTGATCATATTATTTTTCCCTTTACCAACAACTGGCCCTCTGGTGTCAGTATAAATCGGTCCAGTAGTCACCTATAAGGCGAAAATGTCGTGTGACTATAATCTACAAACAACAACAACGTCACGCCATCTGCTGGAGTACCGAACTCTATAAAAATTTGTTATTATTAAAATATATGACTAGACTATTAAAAAAATATTATGTATGATTTCAGACTTGGTGAAATGTTTGGAGTGATTATGTATACATGTTGTCAGTACTACAAACTGATTTATTTTGTGAAAAGTCTGTCAGGCCGAGCACAAAATAAATCGTTTGTAGTACTGACAACATGTACATAATCACTCCAAACATTTCACCAAGCAAAAAAACATTTGGGGCCGCCTATGAAAGCTGAAGATATATACCGACATCAAAAAAGACTTAAAACTGTAGATTTTGATCTACGACCTGAACATGGAAGTACGCGACTATTGGCGCACCTATCGGCTGAACATTTGCATATTCAAGGGAAATAATTTTAATATTTTGGCCCATTGACAAAAGCACTGCAACGTTTTGCTTTTCACGTGCTGCGATCATTCCCTATATAACTAAATTATGCGAGAGTAATTTGAACCTTGGCGGCTAACTTGCACAACTGGTTCAATATTCCAGAAGTGTTATTTCTTAAGCAAAGCGGTTTAGTAGTAAATAATTGAGATAGTTGATAAGTACTGACTTCTGGCTTGGATGATGATGATGATGATGATGATGATGATGATGATGATGATGATGATGATGATGATGATGATGATGATGATGGCGAAGATAATGAAGACCTGCATCTGTACGATGAAGAATAAGAATGTCTAAGAAGCAAACGATTTTATGCATCAGTAGGAAATTTTGTTACATATAGTTATACGTTAGTATCTTGTGTTATGGCCAAGAGAGAGTGAAATCATCAGGATAAAATATGTCTAAAATGAAACATTGTTTCTTTTTACAAAATTTCTATCGCCGTCGTTGTCGTCGCCATTTTCATGATCATCATCAGCAGCAACAGCAGCAACCAATATGATCCTACTGTTTATGGAATTGCACTTGGCAACAGCATATTAGTGTAAGAAAATTCGTGTTGTTCTTTATAGTGGTAGTAGTGGTGTAAGATAACGTTTTATGTGAAAAGCATTAAATAAATGATTGGTTAATTGATTTATTGTTGGATTGTTTCATCCATTGATTGTCTCAGTCATTGAACCGTGCGGCTTCAGCCGCTGCATCCATGGAGGTGTCTCCTCCGATCCCCGAACTGGTTAATGCGGCTGTATTGAAACCGGCTTCGACGGACCAATTTGCTATGGTATGGTTTGTAGTTGGATGTTATAAAACTTAAAGGCTAAGCTGCTTTGTATATTACGATGCAATTTGACTATTCAATACCAGAGTCATTCCTTAAGATAACAATTGCAAACCACAGTTATTCTAACACAAAAGTCTGTTTTCTCCATGCAGTGCAAGTCTGTCCGGAGAAGCTTAGAGTGCACGTGCAGCGCGTGTCATGGGATTCTCCGTTGTGAGGACGACTACATGACCTCTGATGACGTCGCCGCCGTCCTCTGTGTCGACGACGTCTGGTCCGGCGCCACCTGCAAGCAAAGAATCTTCAGAAATCCAGTAAGCGGAGCTTGTGGAAAAGTGCGCAGACTATGAGTATTTGGAATATACAAAGTAATGAGCGCTGTCTGTTGCACAAGTAGAGTTTTGTTGTTGGGAGTTTTCCGGTCGCGAGTGACCAGATCTGGGGTCTGTGGCAAACCGCTAGTGACTTGCAATCCCAGATTTTAGTGCGCAACATTTGGATGGAGTGCAAGAAACAGCGATTTCCGGAGACTGCTGAACAACAGATAACAATTTTTTACATAATTATTTATTTTGTTTTCTTTCCCTAAGTGAATACGGTAGAGCCTAGCAGCGCAGATGAAGTAAGGTGAATGATTGCGAAAGTCACGTTGTAATTAAGCTTTATATCATAGAAACTGTTACGGTCTTGTATTTTTAATGAATAGAGGCGATATACTGAATTCGTTTTGTCTGTCATTGTCACTGTGTGTGTGTGCGTGTGTGTGTGCGTGTGTGTGTTTCATAATAATCCTGTTCGTGTTATACAATAATTAGCTTTATTCTCAGAAGATTCCTACAAACTTGATATCAGTTTGTAAACAATATTTAACGTTCCAATTTCACGTATACACGCACTTATCAAAAGGCATTTCTTATAAAATTACACAAGTTGAGACAGAGAGATAAACTTGAAACACTTAAGACGTAAAATATACAATAGTTGGAACACAACACCAATATACCTTTTGCTAATTTAATGGTTCTCTTCTTTCTCACTCAAGTAATAGAATAATAGTAAAGCCGGAATTCAAGAAAACTGTAAGTCCTAGAGTAATAAAATAAGAAATAGCTGAACTATAATATTCTCTCTCTCTCTCTCTCTCTCTCTTTTCTTTTTTTTTTAAAAGAAATTTTGTTCCCGGTTTGACAGACATTTATCAATTTATGAAAATATTTGATTTATTTACAAATTAGTTTCAATATTATGTTTCCAACAGGCAAATCATAAAATGTATTTTATATTTAAATAACCTGTCTGTCATGAACTGAATCCAGAATCATCAGAGTGAAAAACAGAAGTAGCCAACACAGTAACACAATATTTGCAACTCACATAAAATAAACATTCACCCTTTTTTCACTGTATATCTTTCATTCCACTATCTTAGTTCTATTTCATCCAATCACAGACACTCTCAGTTGCATACGAGAACAGCCTTCTGTTCTTCTAACAGTCTTTATATAGCTGAGTCTCATCACCAAAATATTCATGAACTAGGAAATATAGTACCAAAAGCCGTCGCTTGTGTACTAACTCTGTAAAAACGTGATGTATACACAAATGTAAATATCTACCAATTCACTGCGTGACAGTATGTGTATGTGTGTGTGCGTGGCTAGGTAGAAACGCCTTTATTTTGACATACACTTGTAATTGAACCTGTACGTACTTTCTTTTGACGGACCCCGTTATTTTGACGTCAAAACAGTGTTCCGTTAGGGTTAGGGCTGTGTTAGGTTAAGGGAAAAGGTTAGGGTTTGGGTTAGGGTTAGCGTCAAAAAATGGACACATTTGTAAAAATGTCAAAGTAACGTATGTAGAGTTTCATGAAAGTAATCACAATGGCGTTTCTATACGGTCGCGTGCGTGTGTGTGTATGTGTGTGTGTGTGTGAGTGAGTGAATTTGTTTGTTTGTGTGTGAATGAGTGGGATTTTTTTAAAATATTTTTGATTTTTGACATTTTATTGTCTCTTTATCGGGAAATTCTGGGCCGTCTCCCCTGGGGAAGGCGTAGTTGCAATCTGTGGCGCGCCCAAACCCAGCTTACCTACATGTAATATTAGTTGTGACTTTTTTGTTATTGTTGTTGTTGTTAAAACTTCGCAATGGGAGCAAACCGGAGTACCGGAGAAAACCCTATAGCCGTTGCCCGATTCGAGAGTAAATAATATTCGGAGAAACATAGCGGAATTGATCACACACCTGTCAGGCGCGATTTTTTTCTAACCTGTGGACAAGGCAAGTTAGTCTCGCCTTAGACCACGTAGCAGATGAACAAAACCCTCAGATAACAGGTAATGATGATAATGATGATGATGGTGCTGCTGCTGCTGCTGTTGCTGCTGCTGCTGCTGCTGCTGCTGATGATGATGATGATGATGATGATGATAAAGCACTTTAAATCCGTCAGACAGCACATAATAGATGATGATGATGATGATGATGATGATGATGATGATGATGATGATGATGATGATGATGATGATGATGATGATGGTGATGATGATTAAAACACTTTACATTCGTCAGATAACAGATTAAAAAGATAGCCCGTCCCTACTATGCAGTCATTACGCAGCCATTGCAACAGACCGAGCTCCAAGTAAAGTCGCATAGAAAAAGCTACATGAAGGCCGCCTATATTACCATTGAGTCTAGTCATGCACATATAACTCCATGTTTTCTACGCCTGTATATATATTTTAAAGGCGGTAAATCACCCAATGCCTACAACGTCCGACCTTGGAGTGGTCGGGTACGAGGTATAGATTCAAGTTTTGCAATTCTTAGACGCACAAAGTGTTTGAATATATACGCAGATAATCATCTTAGCTTGAATTAAGATTCAAGGTTCAAAAATACTTTATTATCTCAAACAGATAAATTAAGACATGCTTTGCTGACAGTACTACAACAAATTGCAATAAGTGGGTAATAAAATAAAATTACAAACACTCATAAAAAGGTTGAAAAAATGCAGACTATATGGAAGCAACAGGCAACAATAAAGTAATAAAGGCAGCAATAAAGTAATAAAATGCGCAAAGTCCTCAATTAGCTATATATTTAAGCGCAGTTTTGATCTGGACCGCAGGCGCACTATAAATAGCAGGGTCCTTCAGTCAGTAGGGCCGGTGACAGGCAAAGAAAGACAACTCCAGGGCCGCTTGATGCGTTTGGTAATGCAGACTGGCGTCTTAAACGGTTTGGGTCATACCCTGATTTCCACCAATGTATTTGCATGAGCAGCTCTTTCATTTCACAACTGCGGTATACCAATAACATTTTTTTCATTGACAGGTTCTATATACGCCTGATGGAGACCTGCCCAGTAGTTCAATGTGGAATTCAGGCTAACACTTTTTTACACTTTATTAGAGGGCGACGTGGAGAACACCATCCCTTTTTCTTTCGACGTCAGCGTTAACTACACTATTGACTTTGAAAATCTCTCTAACACCTTGTTGCAGGTCGCCCACTCCTTTAGTTGCGCCATTCGCCAATCGTTGTCCGCTATCGTCATCATCAACGTCGTCATTATCGTTATCATCGAAGTAGTTATGTAATGGTCGTCGTTGTTGTTTACGCCCCGCCATCGTCGTCATCGTCATCATCACCATCATCATCATCATATCATCATCATCATCATCATCATCATCATCATTTTTATTATCATAATCGTCGTCGTCGTCATCATCATCGTCGTTGTCGTCGTCGGTGTCATCGTCGTCGTCATCCTCATCTTCATTCTTGTGGTCGTTGGCGCTATCATCATCATGGTTGCCATCATGATTGCCATCATGATTATCATTATCGTCGTTGCCATCATCATCGTCGTCGTTATCATCATCGAGGTCGTTTGTGCTGTAATCATCATCATCATCATTATCATCATCATCATCAACATCGCCGTCGTCGCCGTTGTCGTCATCATCATCATTGCAGCATCGTCGTCGTCGGCGCTGCCATCATCATCATCATCATCATCATCATCACGGTCTCCATTATGATAATTCTCTTTATCATTATCCAAATCATCATAATCATCGTCGTCATCATCATCATCGTCAACAACATTATCGGCATCATCATATCATCATCATCATTATGGTCTCTATCATGATTATCCTCTTCATCATTATCGAAGTCATCATAATCGTCGTCATCATCATCATCATTACTGTCGTCGTCGCCATCATCATTTTAATCGTCTTCGTCTGCATGTTAATCGCTATGGGGTGCCATGTGTCCATTTATTCAATGTGACCATTCTATACATAGAATAAATTCTATGCACATAGAAAGCATTCTATGCACACAAAAAGAATTCATTAGTTGAAATTCCATTTATAAAAAAGAAACCAATATTGTAAGTCGTAGAATAAAATTCTTTGTATAGAATAACATTCTATAATATAGTGTAAAATTCTATGTCCATAATAAAATTCTATGTATAGAATAACATTTTATAATAGAGAATAAGATTCTATGTATGTAATACAATTCTATATTATAGAATGCACTTGTATGCATACAATTATATTCTATAACATAGAATGAATTCTATTACAAAGAATAAATTCTATAACATAGAATTTATTCTATGTGCATAGAATTCATTCTATAACATAGAATGAATTCTTTAACATAAAATAAATTGCATGACATAGAATGAATTCTATACGCATAGAATTCATTCTATAACATAGAATGAATTCTTTAACATAAAATAAATTATATGACATAAAATGAATTCTATGTGCACAGAATAAATTGTATAACATAGAATGAATTCTATAATAAAGAATGAATTCTATATGCATAGAATGAATTTTATAGCATAGAATGAATTCTATGACATAGAATTTATTCTATGACATAGAATGAATTCTATAGGCATAGAATGAATAGTATAACATAGAATTAATAAGATGACATAGAATGAATTCTATGACATAAAATGAATTCTATAACATAGAATGAATTCTATAGCATAGAATGAATTCTATGACATAGAATTTATTATATAGCATAGAATGAATTCTATGTTACAGAATGAATTCTATGTCATAGAATGAATTCTATGCTATAGAATTCATTCTATGTTATAGAATTCATTCTATGCTATAGAATAAATTCTATGTCATAGAATTCATTCTTTGCTATAGAATTCATTCTATGTTATAGAATTCATTCTATGTCATAGAATTCATTCTATGTCATCTTATTCATTCTATGTTATACTATTCATTCTATGCTATAGAATTCATTCTATGTCATAGAATTCATTCTATGTCATAGAATTCATTCTATGTCATAGAATTCATTCTATGTCATAGAATGAAATCAATATATACACTTCTTTTTTTTAAATAGTAAAAACTGGGGCACTGTCAAGGTATAGAGAACATTTTTTTGGCATGGGACTGTATTGCAGAGAGATACACATTGTCACATCCCATCACCACACCATATCACTCTACATCACACTGCACCACAAATGTGATGGGTAGGTGGGGTGGAGTGATTAGGTTATGTGATGATGTAGTCTGATTCACTCGCTTTTAAGTCATAATAGAACTGTATTGCAGATACATACATACACATTACCACATCACATCACCACACTACATCACTCTAAATCACACCACATTGCACCACAAATGTGATGGGTGGGAGGGGTGGGGTGATTAGATTATGTGATGTGATTCACTGATGCCATGATATGTGCTGTCTGCTGCAATGTGAAGATGTGCTGCTGCTGTGATGTCGGCTGATGTGATGTGATGATTTGTTGATGTGATGTGATTTTATGTGGTGGTGCGTTTTCATGATGATGGTGATGAAGCAATGTGATGCAGTGATGTGATGTGATGATGTAATTGATGTGGTGATGATGTGATGTGGTGATGTGTCATACAATATCTTTTTTTTAATTCTAAAAAATGTTACAATTTATTAGTTGTGTTTTTTAATTATATGTGAATGAAATGAATTATATGTATATAGAATTAATTGTATAACACAGCAAGAATTGTATGACATAAAATTCCATTTTTTAACATACAGTGGATTTTATTCGCAATACTGAATAAATTCTATTTTCATAGAATTGTTTTTTAGCATTTGGTGCACATAGAATGCATTCTATGTTATAGAATGTTCATTCTATAACATAGAATGTTCATTCTATAACATAGGATCCATTCTATAACATAGAATGGTCATTCTATAACATAGAATGGTCATTCTATAACAGAATCCATTATATAACATAGAATGTTCATTCTATATCATTCTATAACATAGAATCCATTCTATAACATAGAATGTTAATTCTAGAACATAGAATCCATTCTATAACATAGAATGTTCATTCTATAACATAGAATCCATTCTATAACATAGAATGTTCATTCTATGCGCAACTAGGTCATTCTATGTCAAACGAGGCTCGGACGAATAAATGGACATGTGGCGCCCCCTTGCACGCGCGCGAAAACTGAAGAAATGGCTGACGTACCAAGCGGTCTGCGAGCTTTATCAGACATCATACCGGGATTTCGCGAACAAGCATTTAGGTTTCTTGATGCCGACGACTTCGATGGTAGTGTGAGTAGATCGCGTAGCAATAAAAATAATTGACGTCACCTCCACCCCCCCCCCCTCACCACCCCTCCCCCACCCTCCGCCCCCGCGTGCTTGCTTTTTTCATTACAATGTGCTGAGGTTCTGCAAGGGTTAAGAGTGACAAAATCTAATTAAATAATCAGTTCTTTTCGCTCAATACCGAAGAAATAACCGTACTGTACACTCATAAAAAACAATAATTAATATATTAAAAGGTTGAATATTGCTATACAACTCTGAGACATAATAAATGAAAGGTTCATAAAGCTGATTATTACAAAAAATCTATTTCACCCCAGGCGGCCCCCCATCACCAATTTTCAGCTAAATAGCTCTGTTGCGAATTTGGCCCCCCCTTTATGAGAACACCCACATGTATGTATAGTTCCTTCCGTTAATAAAATGGATAGCATAATAGCATTAGGAACGTACGTCAGCCATTGATGTAGAGTGATGTGGTGTGGTGATGGGATGTGGCAATGTGTATCTCTCTGCAATACAGTCCCATGCCATAAAAAATGTTCTCTATACCTTGACAGTGTCCCAGTTTTTACTATTTTTAAAAAAGTGTATATATTGATTTCATTCTATAACATAGAATGAATTCTATGACATAGAATGAATTCTATGACATAGAATGAATAGTATAACATAGAATGAATAAGATGACATAGAATGAATTCTATGACATAGAATGAATTCTATAACATAGAATGAATTCTACAGCAAAGAATGAATTCTATGACATAGAATAGAATTCTATAGCAAAGAATGAATTCTATGACATAGAATTTATTCTTTTGCTATAGAATTCATTCTATGTTATAGAATTCATTCTATGTCATAGAATTCATTCTATGTCATCTTATTCATTCTATGTTATACTATTCATTCTATGCCTATAGAACTCATTCTATGTCATAGAATGAATTCTATGTCATAGAATTCATTCTATGATATAAAATTCATTCTATGCATATAGAATTCACTCTTTATTATAGAATTCATTCTATGTTATACAATTTATTCTATGCACATAGAATTCATTTTACGTCATATAATTTATTTTATGTTAAAGAATTCATTCTATGTTATAGAATGAATTCTATGCGTATAGAATTCATTCTTTGTCATGCAATTTATTTTATGGTAAAGAATTCATTCTATGTTATAGAATTCATTCTTTGTAATAGAATTCATTCTATGTTATAGAATATAATTGTATGCATACATACATAGAATCTTGCTTCAGTGATAGAGCAATAGTTAATCCTTCAGCGCGAATTAAGTCACCACGAAACCAGAAGTAGATCCTGCATTGAAAGCGCGTCAACCGAGCATCGTTTTGTTGCAATTCGTGCAGTATGCATGAAGTCCCTGCTCAAGGTTAGGTGTATGAAACAAAACAGAAACTGCCAGAAATTCACGAACACTGTACTGGGAAGATCCCTACCATCTTAATTGCTGTGCGCTGTACTCTCCTTATTGTTGCAGACTATAGACCCAGTCCCTCGTTCATTGACACCACAGATCGACGTAATGGAAAGCGGAGATTGGCGGTGTCCAACCAGGACCCAGCCTTACGCCGGTGATTCGTGTCAGGTCGCTCTGGTACGCGTAGTTCCACACCGTATGCGCTGCACCGTCCACAGTCATCTGCAAACAATATAGATAGATACATACACAGTACAAACCATACATACAATTCATGTATATATGTAAGAGGTTTATTTTCAATGTAAAACATTTATTTCCTTGTGCGCTGGTATATACCAGCACAGGGCTCATTGTTAATAGAAGCTGGGACTGTCCAGCCCGTAGACTAAACAAGCACAGTGTCAATGATTAGCGCATGATGACAAGACCGGAAATTGCGCGAGAATACCTCTGCTTATTGTCGTTAGTGCACCTCTCCCCTTAATCCTTACACTCCTCTCATTCCCGCTCTATGTAGAAGAGTTCACTTTATATTGTGTTACTCTTTATTTAGACGTCAAAGAAGCAACAGCCTAGCGTTGTTGCACAGCATTAGTGTTAGCAGTTTTTAGGAGTATGTCTATTTTGTGAAAAGACATTTTATATTGTGCTGAGCTTGAACCCTTCTGTGACCTACCTCACACTGAAGTGGTATGTACATATTTTGTTTAATGATGATAGGGATAGAGATTAAAATATTTATAATTTATTTTATTTGTCGTTTATTCTTGTTAATATTATTCTAATCTTGTTTATTGAATTAAAGATACTCTTCTTGAAATAATTATATTTTCAGAAATATTTGATGATACTTTTCGTCAAGACCTAGCCTTTGTTACCTTGTATATTTGGATAAACGATGTCAGGATCTTTATAGGTTTACTTAATCTTTTTCAGTTTTTGTAATTGATTAACAGAGGAGTAATACCTATTTTCATATTTAATTTGATCTGTAAATATTCCGATCACTTTGGGAATTGGTATAGTCTTGTTATGAATTCGCAAATTACTTTGTTTACCTTTTTGTTACCATGTTTGGAAACGAAAGTCAACTTATCTTTTGCTTAACGTATTCCTGCTCAATTTACTCATTAAGTTTTGTATGAATACAAGCTTAGGGATTTTGAACATAATTCTCGTGAAGCAGTTTAACAATTCTTTTACTTATTTAACAAATAATTTCCAGATTTAAATAGTTATAGATTTTATTTTGTTTTCAGGGTTCAACGGTTGGGTTTGTTCTTTTGACCCTTTGCGTCAGTAAAGTCTTGAAACGTTTCCCATTGTCTGGCGTTCCCGTTGATCAAGTGAACCCTTGAAGTGAATGTGTCATATCCATCATGTCACGAATGGATTTTCATGAATTAAACTAATTAAATGCTTGTTTGCTTATTTATCTGACTCCATAATTATGTTGTGTGCATGTGTTCTGTCGTATCTGTCGTTCATTCACACTCATTCAGGACAAAGAAGGTTACTTGCATTTTTGGCCTCTCTGCCCCGTTCACTATTCAATTAACTTATACACAATCAATTATCACACATATAAATTACACACATATCATTCATACTGAAAAGTTCCGTGACTATAGTATCTCATTCAGAGCATACTAAGAATATTCCGTGACTCATGTTTCACACGTATCCAGGCCTATAAAAAGTTCCTTGTTCATATATTTCACATAGGCGTATTAATATAGAAGTTCCTTGTTTATGTATTTCACATAAACTGTAGATTAACAATCTGAAGGACTGGCCTCTCTTTGAGTGCTCAGTCTAATAAGACTCACAAGTAGAAGCGATGGAATTCAACCTGCTCCTCGGTTACCATGCTCTGGAGTCTACGGTGGCCATCAGATCCCGTTCTGACATCGGCACCGTCACAATCCACGCGTGCAGACCTGGGGGGTTCAGCTCAGCTGCAGCTGTCCTCCTAGCCCACCGTGGGGAGGTACATCCCGGAAATTGGTCCTAGGGTAGGAAGCTGTAGTTTAAGAGAAAGTTTATTAATTACCAAAGTCAGTTATTCTCTTTTCCACTCACTCTCCTTTTCTTTGTCCTCCTTTGCGTTTAGTCACGTTATCTTCTTTACGTTTCCACAACGTTAATGTCAATTCACTGCACGGCCTCAATAGGTCGCATTTTCCAGTTATGTCACGTATAAATTATTTCTCAACACATTCATGTGTCTTAATATCTGAGTCACGTATATAATTGTTTATCAGTCATTCACACATTCATGCATCACTCGGCTATTCTAACAATCACTTCAGCCCCAGTTATAATGCGTAATGGTGAGTACCCTAACAATTATTCTTTACATTTCTTTACAGTGAATTCACTCACTGACAATATGAAATTACAACAAAATTTCATCTTCTTGGTTACATTGAATTAACAAAACCCCAAGAATTACACATAAGACATTTCACAGTAATTTGACTAATAATATTTAAACAATATTTAAATACCTGTATAAAACAGCATAATCCAATATATCAAATAATAACTTTGATATTCCGGGAGCGAGTCACTGACATCCTATCCTGTCAATAGCTCTCGTCACACTCGCCGATTCCCGCAAAAACCGGTCAGCTGTCGATTGTTCTAATATTTCATTGGCTAAAATAAAAGTATGGCAAGCGATCCGTGACATTACCCCTAAAATAAAAGTATGACAAACGATCCGTGACATTACTTTTAAAATAAAAGTATGACAAATGATCCGTGACACATCATCTCACATCACCCACACCCTACAACAATGGCGCCCAACGTGATTGGTCAACCTGAGGAACCACATTGCTAGATATGACTACATTTCGCATCGAGACGACGCTTCTACGAGAGAGGGGGAAGAAGGTTGGAGAGATCCGAACCTTAATCGACTAGCAGCAAGGAGACTGAACTTTAATCAAGGTGAGAGGACATCCTCGCCATTAGCCATGTCAGACGAAGAGACCTCGCCGAGAACAAAGAGAGAGGAATCTCCCGGGACAAGCGCTCGAGAGGACCAGGAGGAGGCGAGGTGGCAACGTCGTGAAGAAGAGGATGAGAGGCAGCGCGAAAGTTCCATCTTGAAGGACCAACGTCAGAGCCAAGCTAGTTTCATGGCTCCTCAACATCCTGTGACCAGCGGCTTAGCGGCAACGCAATTTCCATTGCAACAGCCATGGTATTACCCTCAGCCCGTTGTCTCCTTCAGAAAGCCATGGTTGGTGAAATTTTCTGGCGACAAGGACGACTATGATGTTTGGAGGCACCAGCTGACCAGCATCATGAGAGAGAACCACGCTTAAAGAGACATTTTTGATGCAATACGGTCGTCGCTGCAAGGTCGAGCAGCTAGGGTTCTTGTCCGCCTTGGGCCAGATGCGACTGCGAAGGACGTCCTATGCAAGATGGACAGTGTCTATCGAGACAGGGATGATGCAGACAACCTCTTGGCGGCGTTTTACATCGCTACCCAGGGTGAAGACGAATCCGTGGCTGACTGGGGCTGTCGGTTGGAGACTCTGTTTCATGCAGCGAAGAGACAGACCACTTTCCCAGATAACCCTGATGCTACTCTACGCGATGGGCTGTTTTCTGGACTGTGGCACGACCTTAAAGACATCTCCGCCTTCCAGTACTCCCAGTAAATAGTTATAGATTTTATTTTGTTTTCAGGGTTCAACGGTTGGGTTTGTTCTTTCGACCCTTTGCGTCAGTAAAGTCTTGAAACGTTTCCCATTGTCTGGCGTTCCCGTTGATCAAGTGAACCCTTGGAGTGAATGTGTCATATCCATCATCTCACAACACCCACACCACCCATATATATATGTTGTAGGGTGTGGGTGATGTGAGATGATGGATATGACACATTCACTCCAAGGGTTCACTTGATCAACGGGAACGCCAGACAATGGGAAACGTTTCAAGACTTTACTGACTGTTACGTTGAAACGCGAATGATAGTACGTCGGAAGCGCGCACGATAGATCTAATCGTTTTGTTTTGCAAAGTATTCAATGATGGAGTTTATTTACCTTTGATTTGAGTTTGCATTGTTGTTAGGAGAGGCTTTGTATAACGTTGATAATTTTTGTTGGTCGATATCGTTGTAGAATTTTCTGGACCCGCTTGTTTACTATCGATCGAAGTTTCGGGATAAATATCGAAGTATGGCGGAAGGAGAAGAAATATGTATGACGTAAGTCAGTGATGACGATCTTTTAATTGATTGGCTGTAGTGCGTCATTTTAGTCTACTGGGTTCGAAATTTTTCGGGAAAAGAGAGAGAGATTATAAAATTGTGTGCCGCACTGTTGTTGAGAGATTGTTGTTGATAGTGAAGCTGGAAAGTAAATTTGAAAGTTGTTGAGTTGAGAGTGGAAAGGCGATTGAGCGATTGTATGCAGTTGTTGATGTGTGCTGAATAAAAGTGGAAAACTTCATACGTCGACTTTGTGACTTGTATGCTGGTTGAGCGGGCTGCGTGGATAAACGAATCTGAGTTAAACCCTATCAGGAATTCAGCATTGGGGCTGAATCAGATACTGATAGAAAACACCAACATCAAACGGAGTGTAACATTTTGGGGGTCAAGCCGCGATTCACGCCATAGCCAAGGGTTCAACTGCTACAACAAGCGAGTCAACGTTACGAGAGGCAGTCATCGAGGGTAGCCGCCAACGAGTTGCGTCGAGAGGGGCCAACATACTGGGACTACATCACCGATAGATTCGGGTTGACTGCAAGGGCGTGTAGTCGCTGAAGAGTTGCTTCGTGAGCGAACAACAGATCGGGACTACGTAGCTGCCGTAAGACTACGTCGAGGGACAGTCTCGGAGCTACATCGCCAGTGTTACAGAGAGCGGCGAGCGGACGTCGCGTCTACTTCAGCACAGGAGCGTGTACATCAACACCAGCGTGGTGCAGCGTCGCATACGACGAGGACAGCGGGGCCTGCGTCAGCGAAGGCGACTAGTGACAAGCATCAGCGCTACTGCAGAGAGCGTGCTGTTCTAGAACAGTCTAGAAAGGTACAGCACAGTCAAGAACTTTCCAGAAAAAGAACTTTCCAGAAAAGAACTTTCCAGAAAAGAACTTTCCAGAAAAGCATCAAGATGGCTGACTTCTGGCAGAAAGGGATTGCACTGAATCTGAAAGGCAAACAGCTGACGGAGTACGTCAAATCCCAGGAGAGAATACAAGAACGAGAATTAGAAGAGCAGCGTCGCCGTGAAGAAAGAGAATTAGAAGAGAAGCGTCTAGAAATAGAGGAGCAACGTCGCCGTGAAGAAAGAGAAGAGCAGCGGCAAGAAAGAGAAGCTGAGCGTCAGCACCAGCTAGAGTTGGCGCGTATCCAAAACAATCAGCATGCGCCACAAGTTATCAGTGACAACACGGCTCCAAAATTGCCAGCTTTCGTCGACGGGAAGGTAAAGATCGACAGCTATCTAGCGAGGTTTGAAAGGTTCGCCGAAAGCGCTAAATGGCAACGTCAAGACTGGGCGATCATACTCAGCGCACTACTGACGGGGAAGGCGCTCGATGTCTACAGTAGACTGTCGAATAATGACGCCAAAGACTACGACGTTTTGAAAGCGGCCCTATTGCAGTGCTACAACTTTACAGAAAAGGGCTACCGTCAACGCTTTCGTGAATGCCGGCCTTTGTCAGACGAGACACCAAAGCAATTTGTGGAGCGCCTGTCATCATATCTACACAAGTGGGTGGAATTATCAGGCAAAGGGAAGACTTACGAGAGTCTCCATGAGCTGATCGTGAGGGAACAATTACTCAACGCCTGCCCTAAGGACCTCGCGATCCACTTGGAAATACAAAAGTTGCAGACGCTAAAAGACGTTGCTGAGGCTGCTGAAAGATATCTCATCGCTCATGAGAAAACGTTGGGGCCACCCAGCGCGACGAAACACTTTCAGAAGACGGCAAGCCATGGGAACCAGATCCAGGGGAGCCAGACGAGCCAGAGACACACTGACTCCACGCCACCTCCCAGGGAAGGGCATTCAAGAGGCTGTTTCACCTGCAACGCTACAGACCACAGAGCGGCTAACTGTCCTCAAAACAAAAGTAGCGGACAGCGGGGCAGTACGGACAATGCAGCGGCGGGCAACCGACGGAGACGTTTCTCCAATCAACGGCAAAACAGTAGATCTGACCATCAAGTGTGCGGCGGGAGCGTCATTCTTCCGAGTGAGACCAAGCGCACAGCAACTCCTGCGGACGTGCAAGAGTGCATAACCGATGGCCAACTTCTCCTTGCCACCGGAAAATCCATCCCCGTCGTCGCCAGCGCAGCTGTGACCGTCCAGAACATGCCTGTTTCCAAGGGACGCGTCGGAAATCATGAAGTGACTATTCTAAGAGACTCTGGCTGCAGTGGGGTCATCGTCAAAGAAGACTTAATCGCTAAAGAACAGTTCACTGGCGATTCAAAATGGACACTCATGGCCGACAGCAAATGTGTGAAAGCGCCAGTTGCAAAGATTCAAGTCAGCACCCCTTTCTACATAGGCGAAGTCGAAGCGGTTTGCCTGAAGAAGCCGCTGTATGATTTGATGATCGGGAACATCGATGGCGCGAGACGACCCGACGACCCCGATCCAGAGTGGAGTCCTGCCTCAACTCAACACGTCGAAGTTGTGGAGGAGGATCCATTGCCGTTTCCCGATGGAGACCTTACAGAGCTGCTACGGGACAATGTGGTTACTCCGGCTCAGCCCTGCCGACCAGAGATCGTCGGTGCTGTTACTACCAGGGCCCAGGCCAAGAGAGACAAGATGTCTACGCCACTGAAGGTCGCCGACAACTCCAAAGCTGCCATCGTGGACAGAGATAAGCTGATCCAGCTCCAGGAAGCTGATAGCACTTTAAACAAGTACAGGAACCGCCAAGACCACGTGACCAAAGGCAGTGGTACGGTTTATTTCGAGGTGAAGGCCAAGATCCTGTATCGAATCTTCCAGCACCCGAGGGTCAACGGAGGTAAACCACTACGTCAAGTCTTGGTACCGTTACCCCTAAGGCGCCAGGTGATGGAAGTAGCGCATGACTCAATCATGGGAGGTCACCTGGGTATCAAGAAGACGGATACAATCCAGGTGGTGTTCTACTGGCCAGGACTTCATGCGGACGTCAGCCGTTTCTGCCGATCATGTGACATTTGCCAGAAGACCATACCTCGAGGAAGGGTCCCGAAAGTGCCTATGCAGAGGATGCCTCTGATCGACCGACCTTTTAAGAGGGTGGCCTTAGACTTAATCGGCGAAATAAGACCTCCGAGTGAAGAAGGTCATCGGTGGGTACTGACTTTAGTGGACTATGCGACTCGGTACCCAGAAGCAGTGCCTCTGAAGAAGATTGACACTGAAACTGTTGCAGAGGCGCTAGTGGACATGTTCAGTAGACTTGGAGTGCCTGAAGAAATTCTGACAGACCTCGGGACACAGTTCGTCTCTGACTGTATGAAGGAGGTCAACAGACTGCTGAGCATACGGCATTTAACTACGACACCCTACCATCCGATGTGCAACGGGCTTGTCGAAAAGTTCAATGCTACGTTGAAGTCCACCCTGAAGAAACTGTGCAGCGAGCAGCCCAGACAATGGCATCGTTACATCTGTTCGCCTACAGAGAAGTGCCGCAGGAGTCCACCGGCTTTTCTCCGTTCGAGCTGCTGTACGGAAGAACCATCCGAGGGCCGATGCACATCCTAAAAGAACTGTGGACGAAAGAAGTAGACACCCCAGAGGTGAAGAACAGCTACCAGTACGTGTTTGAGCTACGGGAGAAGCTTGAGCAGACTCTCGATATAGCCAGAGAAAACCTGAAGAAGTCCCAGGACTGTGGAAAGCACTACTATGACCGTAGGGCTGTGAACAGGAAGTTTAAACCTGGCAACAAAGTGCTGGTGCTGCTACCTACCGATCATAATAAGTTGCTGATGCAGTGGAAAGGCCCGTACGAAGTGGAGACCGTGGTGGGAATCAACGACTACAAGGTGAAGGTCGGCCAGCATTCCAAGATATACCACGCCAACCTCCTTAAGCTGTACGTGGAAAGACCATCAGAGACTGTGCACGCAGCCACAGCAGCTGTGACCGACGACAGCTTTGACAGCGAAGAACTGTTGGAACTGGGAGACTTCCACAGCAAAGAAGGCATCAATGATGTTAAGCTAGGACCACGCTTGACAGAAGGTCAAAAGTTGGGGCTCAAGGACCTTATGGGCGAATTTTCCCATAGCTTCAGTGATGTCCCAGGCTCTACGACTTTGGTCGAACATGAAGTCCACACCTAGACCTGGAAGGAGTATCTGCAGACCTTGAGGGAGCTGTTCCACCGTCTCGCAGAAGCCAACCTGACCGTGAGACCCAGCGAATGCATTCTGGGAGCTGACAACGTCGACTGCGTCGGACATCCGACAGAAGAAAAAGACAACGGAGGATGCACTGACTCCAGGAAAGCCCACGTGATCGTCGTCTTTGACCCTGGGCCGATGACAACCGCAACTGACGAGGGCGTCGTTTCCTTGCGGAGGAGAAAAACATTGACGGTGTAGATAAACTGTGAACATTGACAGTACCCAGAAAGACTTGCAGATGAGAAACATTGACTTTGTGTGAATGAACTGTGAACATTGACAATATCCAGACAGATTAGAAGATGAAAACCATTGACTCTGTGTGAATGAACTGAGAACGTTGATAGTGTTCAGACAGTCTGAAATAAGTTTTAATTCTGTACTTTGTTTGTGCATTACGTTTCAACGTTCTTGAAAGAAATTGGGTAAATTTCTTCTTGAGTGGGGGGTTATGTTACGTTGAAACGCGAATGTTAGTACGTCGGAAGCGCGCACGATAGATCTAATCGTTTCGTTTTGCAAAGTATTCAATGATGGAGTTTATTTACCTTTGATTTGAGTTTGCATTGTTGTTAGGAGAGGCTTTGTATAACGTTGATAATTTTTGTTGGTCGATATCGTTGTAGAATTTTCTGGACCCGCTTGTTTACTATCGATCGAAGTTTCGGGATAAATATCGAAGTATGGCGGAAGGAGAAGAAATATGTATGACGTAAGTCAGTGATGACGATCTTTTAATTGATTGGCTGTAGTGCGTCATTTTAGTCTACTGGGTTCGAAATTTTTCGGGAAAAGAGAGAGAGATTATAAAATTGTGTGCCGCACTGTTGTTGAGAGATTGTTGTTGATAGTGAAGCTGGAAAGTAAATTTGAAAGTTGTTGAGTTGAGAGTGGAAAGGCGATTGAGCGATTGTATGCAGTTGTTGATGTGTGCTGAATAAAAGTGGAAAACTTCATACGTCGACTTTGTGACTTGTATGCTGCTTGAGCGGGCTGCGTGGATAAACGAATCTGAGTTACACCCTATCAGGAATTCAGCATTGGGGCTGAATCAGATACTGATAGAAAACACCAACATCAAACGGAGTGTAACACTGACGCAAAGGGTCGAAAGAACAAACCCAACCGTTGAACCCTGAAAACAAAATAAAATCTATAACTATTTACTGGGAGTACTGGAAGGCGGAGATGTCTTTAAGGTCGTGCCACAATTAGACGTTAGCCGCACACACCTAGGCGCCACTAATTACGTTTTGATTCTTAACAAAGCTTAACTTTAACCTATCAACAAATAAAGTCTTTGAAAAGTTAGTGTCCGCCTCTATTCAGTTGTCAAAATTCCCTTATTAAAACAGACTATAGGCTGTTGGCTCACTGTGGCGACGACTGACTCAGACGTCATTATTGACAATCGATTGGAAGACGTAATTTCTGACACTGTAGCAAGTGCGTTTGTTGTTTTTTTTAATTATTTAAAATTTTAAATTAAGTATTATTGTTGTTTTTACAGAAACTAGAAATGAGTTCAATTTGTTATTTTAGCATATCGGACGGAAAATCGAAAAACTCTTGATCCATTTATCCATAGAGAGAAACCATGTAAGATGTGGCGAGTATAGCAGCTGCCGATAGATAGCCAACAGCGGGGGGCGGGGGGATGGAGGAAGGAAACCTGAGGTAGCCAAAAAGTTTAACTCGAAATTGAAGAGAGACTTCCTGCTGCGATATTTATATTTAAAGAAGACGATACTGTGTTAACGCAACATCATTCTTGCATAACTCAATTTTTAGGCGACCCTGAGTAAGCCGCCCTGTCCTGATTTAGTTCACAGCCTTTATTAGCCTTTCAGTTGTTAAGTGCGCTATATCACAATAATACATTAATTGAAGTAAGTCTTTTATATCGACCATTTTATCATTTATTTAAGCAATTTAAGTCTCGCATCACTGAACCTTTGTGAAAAAGACTTTGAACTAAATTGAATTGAATCGAATTTTACATTTTGTAATCTGAATTTAGCACCAACCTGCAATATGGTCTTGGAGAGGAACTCAAAGACGATGGTGAAGTCGACCATGAAAGGGAAAGGTTTGATGGAACTGGTAATGTTAGTGCCCACGTTGCCGCTAGCAAGTCTTGTTAAGAACATGGTTTCGTTGTAAGCTGTGTCCCACCGGCTCCGAAATTCTCCTTGGAAAAACTGGTTAGCAGGCGTCTCCATGAGGTAAATGGTGGCCCTGTCCAAAGACAATGATAATGATGGTGACACGTCTAGTACAACTGGGGGAAACAGTGGTCCAATGGTCCAACGCTTTTGGTGTAAAACGCTCTCCTGGCGAGGCGCTAGTTCCAATCTTGACGGTAACGGAAAAGTTATAATTCACAGGAGTCGGAATTTTTTAAATTACTTATTACTACAAATGTGTTATATCTCCCCTGTTTCGCTGAAGCGGCAGGCTGAGGAACCCAGTCGTTGTGTCCAAAAAGCAGGCGACAGGCTCATATAAAGGCGCAAAAATTGAGGTTGCCCAGTATCGCACAGTGGTCAGGGACGTTAATAATAATAATTGTAGCCGAGCAGAATATTTTACTCCCGCCTCTCGGCCACGCCCTTGAGAACACGGCCCGCCACATATTAGAATAGGAGGCGACTGGTTCACGCTTGGGAGAGAGATTGTCTACCTTCTATTTGTTTGATAATCTAGCCTTGGGTGCCTCCTGCAGTGCAGAATCCTTTGGTGTGGCCATTGGGTTATGCAGGACAAGGCGCCGCGACAAATGTTCTCCCCGCCTGACCATTCGCCTTGCCCTTTTGGTGGTGAGCAGGACTACATTGTCGGCAGGTCCTTTATGCAAGTCAGTGGCAGTGACTTTTAGAGAGTGTCGTGGCACTAGTAGCCGGTAAATCGGTTTACTAGCAACACGCTTCCCCGACTTGCATGGCAAATATTTTTATGTCTCTGTTATGAGGAATACATAAAATTAGTAATTCGGACCGGGCCGTGTTCCCAAGGTGGTGGCCGAGAGACGGGAGTCAAATACTCCGCTCAACTACATAATAACAACAATAATAATAATAATAATAATAATAATAATAATAATAATAATAATAATAATAATAATAATAATAATAATAATAATAATAAACATTTGTACAGCGCCCTTCATCTCTAGAACTCATAGCGATTTACAGCAAAGCAAGAGAAAAGGTTAAATAAATAAATAAATAAATAAATAAATAAATAAATAAATAAATAAATAAATAAATAAATAAAGCAAAAGTAAAACATGAAATACCAAATTAGAAAGCAAACTCACACTCACTCTCACACCCACCCACCCACCCACATACCCACACACACACATGTGATGGTGTTTGTAAATACTAAGGAAAGTTCCTATCCTTTCCTAACCTATCCTATCCCGCAACTCGGAGGTCGTAGGGCACCACAGATGATCGTTTAACCAAAGTACTCCATCTTTCCCTGTCCTCAGTAACCCTGATTGTTTCGCTTAGTGTCAAAAAAATCCATTCTCGAATGTTGCCCTCCCACCTCTTTTTCGGTCTCCCTCGTCTTCTACCTCCTTGCACTGTGCCTTGCAGGATGATCCCGTGACGTGGCCATACCATCGGAGTTTCCGTTTTTTCACCACTGTGAGCAGGTCATCGTGTTGTCAAATGGCTTGTGAGATGGTCTGTCGGACTTCGTCGTTGGTGATGCGCTGGGTATAGGAAATGCCCAGAAGTCTTCTCTAGCACCTCATCTCCATGCTTTGTATTCTTCGTTGTAGATCTGCTGTGAGGGTCCATGTTTCGCAAGCGTATAGGAAGATGGAGATGACAAGCAAGCGCAGCAGTCTTACCTTGGAATGTAGGCTGATGGTCCTGTCTTTCCAAATGGGCTTCAACCTCGTCGGGGCAGCAATTGATTGTGCAATCCTTGAGAGGACTTCCTGTCGGGACCCATTGTCTGATACTATGGCTCCTAAATATTTGAAGCTATGCACTGTGTTGAGGGATTGGCCTTGGACTTTGATGTCCGTGTTGATGCCATTGGTGTCGTTGGTACTGCACTTATTTCCATTCCCTTGGCTCTGGAGGTGGGGTCAGGCCTCTGTACCAGCTGTTCAAGTTCTTGTTCCTCTCCAGGCAATCCATCAATGTTATCCGCAAAACGAAGGTTGGAGATTGCTCTTCCCCCTATGCTGACTGTGCTTTCGTGATCTGCAAAGGCATCTGACATGATGCGCTCTAGGAAGATGTTGAAGAGTGTTGGAGAGAGTAGGCATCCCTGACGCACACCAATTGTTGTTCTGAACCAGTTCCCGATGGAGCTGTTGTGGAGGACTGCGCTTTTAGCCTTGTCATACAGGCTTTCGCTGACTTCAATAATTTTAGGCCTGATGTTGTACACTCTCATGGTTGCCCACAGAGCTGCATACCAGACTCGGTCAAACTCCCCACTCTGCCAGATCTTGTTACAGAAAATGGTGAGTGCGTCAATCATCGCTTCTCATGCTTGAAGCAGTTCCGCGGGGTATGTTGTCCACTCCCGCTGACTTCTCCTTCTTCTGCGATTGCACTGCTGTCTCAACTTCTTCTCGGAGAATTGGGAGGATTTCTTCTTCTTCTGTGTTCTCAGGACATGCTAGAACTGATGGGTCTCCGTTTGGTGTGTGGTTGTAAAGATCAGAGCAGTACTCTGTCAATCTGTCCAAGACTTCTTGTTCTTCTGTAAGGCATATGCCAAACTGTCTTTGGATCGTGGAGACCTTGGGCTGTTTAACACTTGTCAGCCGCTTCACATTCTGGTAGGCCTTCTTGCTGTTGTTCTTGTTCAGATTGTTCTCAATTTCCTGGCATTGATCTTCTATCCAGTTCTCCTTTGCTGTGCGCATGCCTTTTCGGATGTCATTGTTGATTTTTCGTATGCATCAGCTCCATGTGAGGTGTTCTTTTTCTTTTTCATCTCTTTTCGTTTATCACACAGGTCCAAAAGTTAAGGTTTGATTCCCGGTTTCTTCTTTGGCTGTTGCTTTCCAAGGATCTCCGTAGCGGCATCTGTCACAGCTGAGTTGAAGGTGGTGGTCATGGTGTTGACATCTACTTCACCAGCTCCCAAAATGAGCAGTGGTGCAAATTTCACTCAAATTGTGGCCTGAAATATTTCTGCCACCTCCGGGTCTTGCATTTTGTCCAGGTCGAACTTCAGTCTAGTGCACTTCCGATGTCTGGTCCTGGAAAAGTGCCTGTCCTGCGAATGTTGATGCTTGATCTGAAGCGTTTCTTGACCATGACGTAGTCGATCTGGTTGTGATGCTCCCCGCCATTTCCATCGTCTGGATTTTTTGTGGAGACCAAGCGTGTTTGCCAGTATCAGACTGTTGTATCTGGTAAACTCCAACTGTCTCAGACCCCTGTCATTTGTCTTGTTGTTGCAGTGGGGTCCATATGTGTCTTCCCAGTTGTGGTGCGCATCTTGGCCAGCCTTGGCATTCCAGTCACCTTCCACAATGACTATATCCTTCTTCGGCACTTGGTCAAGGACAGCCTGTAGATTTTCAAAGAGATCCTCCGCTTTGCTGTCGTCATAGTCTGATGTTGGGGCATAGGCTTGGATGATGGTGATGTTGAAAGGGGATGCTTTCAGACGGATGGTAATGAGTCTACTGGAGACTGGGCGGCAACCCATGACAGTGGCTAGAATGTTCTTGTGGACCAAGAATCCAACGCCGTGTTCGTGCCTGTCATCCCTCCCGCTGAAATAAAGCTTGTGGCTTTTGTCGGTCGTTGTTTCACCTATGCCTTTCCAGCGCAGTTCGCTGATCCCTAAAACGTTCCACCGATAGTGGTCCAGCTCGTGGGCCAGTTCTTCTCATTTTCCCTCCGCATTTAGGGTCCTGACATTTCAGGTTCCTATGACGATGTTGGTTCTGGTGCGGATCTTGCTAAGTTGTCCATCACTAGCACACTTGTCATCTCCGTCCTGGTGGCCAACGGAAGGCGGTCCTTGGTGACGCCCGGACGACGACCGATCCGGTATGGAGTAAATAGTTTTATTCATCATGCAGTGTGTCTTGGGCAAGAAAGACCTGGCAGGGCCCAGTCCTCTCAAGGCTGTTGGCCACAGCCGACATCCACGAATACAGTGTGGCTCGCCTTGGCCCCGAGCACGTGGTCGTTGAACCTGTCGTAAAATGAGGTTCCTATGTCCTGGCCTGTGATTTTTGTGTAGATGACTTTCGCCCAGTGATGCCGTGTTGACATCACCCCTGTTAGTCGCCTCTTACGACACGCCGAGAAAAGTTGGGTCTATTTTAATCAGTGCCTGAACCCAGGGGAAAGTTCAGGATCGAGATTTAAGAAAAACGCAGATTTAAGAAAAAGCGCTGTTAGACTTTAGAAGGTGCAAGTTGGCACCTTGCGCGGCTTGAGTTTCCCGTCAACGTCTTGAGCAGCTCTTTGAGCGCTAAAGAAGAACAATTTCTGTCTTTCTTTTCTCGTTTAACGGTTAACTGACTGGGCCATTGCACTGCTCTCTCCATGCAGCTGTTATCATGTTGTACTTAAGTTTTATCTCCAAAAATAGTTTTGGGAAAAAAGCACTCAAGTTCAAAGGGGACTACACACAGCCTGACTGAGACTCACCCAGAGAGGCTAATGTATGCCTGGGAGAGTCTCAGCTACGCTGTTTGGGGGCACTACTTACTTGTTTATGGGGGGATTAGCAGTGTTGTTGATCAGCACGCCGCGCACACAGCCTTTCCAGCCAACGCCCAGAGGTCGAGGTGCATTGTGAGTCGTTCCCAGAGCCTTAACACAACATAACATTGCATAGCATACTTTATACATAACATAAGCATAACCAAAACATAAAAAAATAACATGCTATATTATGTTAAGTTATGTTATGTCGTGTTCAGGCCCTGGGAACGACTTAGTAATGAACACTATATTTTACTATGAACCAATGCCGTGAAATCCAGGTCATTGCTTATAGGAAAAGGTTCATAACCGAATGCTGGATATTCATGTACAGAGAGAACTGTAACTCATTGATCCCCATGAAGGTCTCACATCTAAAATGACACACCACACTACATTATACCTAACCAAGGAATTTTTTTTAAAGTTTTAGGAATATTGCATTGTTTGGACAGGCTGCAATCAAGGTATAGCTTATTTTGCCTGGTCATGTGGAAAATACTCGTCTAGGGGCTCTATTCATAGAGGGACTACATGTTATAGGGACTGTAAACCCTGAAAGGACTTTAGATTTCGTCCGATAAATGCGGCATCTGAACTGGCATTCATGAAGGGCTCACAGCCGGGATTGTGGCTATAGTCCTGTCTAATATTAGGATCGGGAAAGTCAGCCAAATTATATCTACTGCGCACGCGTACTGCAGCGGATGCGATCATTTGTGTGTAGTGCGTGATCGCCTTCAATGTTTTAGAGACTTTGCTGTACACTGTAAACATTACACACACATACTCTGCAGGGCCAATTTAGTGTTTTTATACGAAAAATAGAGCTATAGGCATGCTAAGGTGCATGCTGCGTTTTGCAAGTTGTGATTGTTGGCAAACGTTTGTCGTGCACGCTTACACAAACATTCACGAATATATATTGCGACTGAGTTAACAAAATGACGTTGACAGTTTGCTCACTTATTAGTTGGTGTCCCTGTGTCTAATTTGTTACTGCATTAACCTTGTATCCCCCCCCCCCCACCCCCATTCCTCTCTCTTTTATCTGTCTCACTCTGCATCTATGCAATTGTATGTGTGTTTGATTTGATAAAATTGATCAATGTATGTGCACATGTATGAGTGTGTGTGTTTACCCAGTAAAAGATATGCATATTAATAAAACCTTTCAATTTATTATGCATACAATTAAAAAAAAAAATCTGTTTAGTGTCATGACCTACAGGAAACTTGATTACATGACTGAATGCTGTGGCTAGTGTAATTTCCATAGTTTTTCCTGCAAACATACTCGTGTTCATATTCCGGTGGTGCTTGGATTGGTATTAGTGTCCCATCTATGCACCCAAACACGTTCGGGATGTTGCCGATTCTTTGAAATTTTAATTTTTGTCTGTCAGCTTCGTGTTGATCTGGAAACTGGATCCAATTGCTGACTATCGATTTCAGAGCAACAGTAACTTTTGAGATTAATCTGCTGGCTGTCGGTTGCGAAATTCCAAACAAATCATCACATACTATTTGGAAAGAACCACACGCGTAAAATCTCAAAGCAACTAATACTTGCATTGATGGT